>JAZKJV010005358.1:0-431314 GCA_037367405.1 Ottelia alismoides | reverse complement strand
TAAAGAGAAAATCAACAAATGTGTTTTTTGCTTTTATAAGTTTTTCTTATTTTTGTGAGTTTTTAATATTTTTTATATTTTTATGTTTTATAATTTTTTATGTTTTTAATTTTTGTTTTCTTTTTATATTTTTTTATGTTTAGTTTTCTTTTTAATGTATAAAGGTATAATATATATATATATAAGGGAAAAAGGAGCCTACATCGGTGGGTGCAAGTAAACTCCCTACACCCGGCCTATGTTTTCATTATTTTTTGATTTTTTTGAAATGAAACCTTGTGTGATTAGATCACCATGTATCACCATAGTGTAATCCAAAATTCAACTTAATTTGAGACCTATATCATATCCATCAAGACTACCAAATTTTAACGGTTTTAGAATCGCTGAAATTGACCTCTTCTATATGAAGATGTTAGGAATGTTTATTTTGTGTGAAACTTGAAATACTTATTCTACTCAACATATTAAGTAAATCCCTCAAGTTTTCACTCAAAAAAGTAAAAGAATAATGGGGAAATAGGTCGGGTGCAGGGAATTACCTACACCCCAGGGTGCAGGCTCCATGTCCCCTATATAAAATAAGAGGTATAATATGTAACTTATACTATATAAATAATATATATATATAATTAAAAAAATACAAATAGGTACAATCTTTTTGATTTTTTTAAGGGATTTAAAAATATGTTTAAGGTATTTATAAAATTAATAAAGATTTTAAGTAATATACAGTCACTATATAGATAAAAGTTATATATAAGGTTTTATATTTATAAATATAACTATATATAGTACAAATTAGAAAATGAACTATTTTTGTGTTTTTAATATTTTTATCAATTTTTATGAATTTTATTATATCTTTTGCTAATTTTTATGTATTTTTAAATGATTAAAAATTTCAAAACAAGGACTTATAATAATAGGTCGGATTGTTTTGGATTTTAAAAATAAATGAATATCTCAAAATTTTCCAAAATTATTTTTAGTATATAGTATGAATATAAACAGAAATTAATAACATAAATAAATATTTTTGGACTTTTATATATTTTTAGTGATTTTTATAAGGTTTATAGGGTTTTAAAATTTTTAAGAGTAGTTAGTAATATTTTGTAAAGAAAAAAGTTCAAAAACTAAAATATGGTAAATAAATGCACAGTAAGTTTTTGGAATATTTCAAAACATTTTTATAATTTTTATGTATTTTTTAAATGCTAACAAAAGTAAAATGCATTATTTTTTATTTTTATAAATAAGAAAATACTTTTAATTACCTACAAAAAAATATATGTGATTTAAAATAGTTCCAAGCACTTAAAAATAATTTTCCTATATTTTTAGATATAAAATGCTAATTCTAATAATGAAAATACAAGAAGTAAAACTAATTGTGCTAGAAGGGACCTGACTGTAACTAAAATAAAGTTGCAATGTACTTTCGAACACCCTAAAGAAATCCATGGGTATACGTGCAAAAATCCCCAAATATATCAAAAATAAAATGCACTAACATGGGGATTTTTGTAATATCTAAAAAGTTACAAATCTTGGCTGCAATTTGGCATAAAATTATAACAGTAATATTTAAATTACTTGGACCAAACAATAACACAAACTCGAAGGGGTTTAGGTGCAAAATATCTCGCCCCCTCACATGTATACGCACGTGAGGTGAGGTGGACTGGACCTAAATGCAAATAAAATAGAGACAAGGTTCAAAACAATAGTACAAAAATATTTGAACTGTAGAGGAAAGTTTATGGATTAAAAGAAAATATAATATTTTGGGGATAGAATATGCAAAATACCCCTCACACGCTAATCAACGGCAGGGATCAAGTCACTTGCCATGCATCGTGCTCTGGTTGCGCGATGACGATTTTGCATCGATTGCTGAGATTAGACCTTCAGCTAAAATCTGACGGTTGATGATCCTCTGATCCAACGAACATTGTTACTTTGGACAAGCGTTCTTGATCGAACGGTTATGGGAGTGTCAGGAAGAACACTACAAGAATCACCCTCTTATGAGATTCAATTCGTCCTATGGCATAACTCCCATCAATGTTCTCCATGCAAACGGGCCCATGAGTTCTTGAGAGCCTTCTGTGTCAGCTGGATGTATCAAAAAGTTCTAGGACCTAGCGATGGGGTCATGTTGTCTCGTTGTGCTCCGGCAACCTGGAGATTGGTCTCCTAGTTCGATTAAGCCCATGATGGGGTCCATTTTGGTTCTAGACTTGCAGGGCTAGCTTTGAGACATGGAAGAGAAGCTTTTGAGACAAACTCTGCCAAAAAGAGCATGGGATGGGATGAGGCGGAGAAGCTCCGATGATAGGTGGTGGAGAAGGTTCGTCAAACCTCGATTTGTGCAGATCAAGGGTAATCTAATGGGGGTTTTGTGGAGAATGTGAAGGGGAATGTGTGTGAAGCATTGGTGGGGGAGAATGTGAAGGGGAATGTGCGTGAAGCGTTGGTGGGTCAAAACAGTACCTGGGATGGTGGGTCAAACAGGTCAGAGCACTAGGTAACTTTAATTTTGGTAATCTAGGGTTGACTTAATGGATTTAAATGAAATCAAAATCTACACTACATTATGGCTAATGCTAGGAATCTAAAATGCTAAGAAAAGAGCGAAAACTAGGTCTTTTACTTACATAATAGGGAGCCAAGGTGGAGCTTTGCCTGAAGCTACTCTGACGAGCTCGGATCACCACCTTCGGGTCTCTTCCTCCACGTAAAAGCATGAGGAAGATCAGGAGTTTAGAGGGTAGAGCAGGATCAAATTCGAAATGGAGGAGGAGGTGGATATATGTACCATGCGACCTTTGATTAGGGTCTCGGGTCGATGCAATGATCCATTGATCAAGGTAATGTGTGTGCGTGAAAGAGCAATGATCGTGAAAAGTCGTGAAGGAGTCGAGCCAAGAAGATGTAAATCTCGGTCGAAGAAAAATGGAGAAATCTAGGCGATAGGTTATGACAGAAGTAGAACCTTGGGAGGCGATGAGTTGACTGGGGTCAACGTGGACTCTCCTCCCATTGGTCCATGTCAGCCACTAAAAGTCAAAACAAGGAATAAATCCCTTATTAAATAGATTTAAAATAAGAAATGATTTTATTATTATTTTGCCAAAACAAGAAAATATTTATTATTTTATTTTTACAAGTTAATTTATTAAGTGTTAATTTTTGCATATATATTTATAGGTATATTTATCTATATATGTTGTATTTTATTTTTATTATATATTTTATATACATATTTTGTAAATTTATAACTAATTTAATTACATATGTACATATTTTTATTTTATTTTTTGGAGTTGTTTATTTTACTTAAATAATTGAGTATTTGTAGTATATATGTATACTATAAGTATTATTTACCTATTTTATTTTATTTTTGATGGTTTTATTTTAATCTATTGTATACATGTATTTTAAATAATATTTACAATTTATAAAAATATAAGAAAGTGAAAAAATACGAAGAATAAATATATTGATTATTTTATACAAGTGTCTTGCACAATGAGAGCCCAAAAGCCAAATTTTACTTCTTCTTTCCAAATTACATGTAATCGCTTTCCTCAAATAGATAATTTAATTTTATAGCAATAAAGGTGAATTTAATCAATTTTGAGTTTGTATGGAGAAGATACAGGTTTGGGAAGTTTGCTTTACGGCTTTTTATTCTCTGCATCTTAGCATAGAGTGCATTATTTTTTAATGAAATAAATGTTTTATTGTTCTTTGTATTTTTATATACAATTTTCATGTTCAATTTTATTAATTTGAGGTATAAAAATAGAAATAAAATAGGTGTTGAAAATCTAATTTTAATAAATTAAAATTAGATTTTTTTGTATTTATTGGTCCTTATCTCCTCCAACTTTATTTATTATCGATCAAGTCATCATGATGGCTGGATCCTGGGATATAGGCTCATTTAATTCCTTTGGTATTTAATTTCTTTTTCTTTTTTTTTACTCTTTTATTTTGGAATTAAATATAATATTTTATAAACTATATATGAATCAATAGATGAATGTTATACATGCATTTAGCTAGCGATTTAAAGCCAAAATAAGAGAATAAAGATGATGAAATGAAGATTCATCAGAGGATCATATAATTCCATATTATTACTTTGAATAATTGTTTCAGTCTCCTATACGGATGATCTTTCGGAGGAAAACACCCATGACAATAAAAAACAAGGTTTTTCCCATGTTGTTGTTGAAACGATTTTGTACCATCCATACAATAAGGACAACTCTTTGATCTATGAGTACTTCATTTAGACAGCATTCCATATGCTGAGAAATAATTTATCGTCTACAGTAACACCACTTTCATATTAAATGTCTGACATTTATTTATGTCATATGTATCAACTCAGTTTATCCACAAAATTTTCAACTTATCTACCAGAGGATGTAACTACATGTCAATTATTTCCCAAGATGAGTAGGTCCATGTACTAATGGTGATAAGAACATAAATTATCGCTTATTACACAACCACAGAGATAGTTTATAAGGAGTTGTCATTACTAGCCAATAAGAATAGTCTTTGCTTCTACTATGTGGATTGAATCCGCCTGTACATAAACCAATAATACAACTCCTTTTTCACTTGGAAATGGCAGAAAGCTAGTCATCAATGGCATAAAACTAGCCACAACATCTCGTGTGTTGTTTCCTTACGATAAATAGTCTCTTATACGAGGTGTTAGTGGAAAGTAACGAAAAATTTCCCATCCAACTTTTTCTTCCATTTTTACCAGAATCCATATGTCTAGGCTAATTACATTCTGGACAACAGTCAAATTATCATTTTCACCATAATAAATATATGATGATTTGTACAAGAATCGATCGTCACCTCTGCTAACCCCATCTTCCTCATCATTTTTTAATAATAGTTGACGGATAATTCATCATCCTCAGGTAACATTTTCTTTAAAATTACCAACATTGCATCAAAATTCTTATTTGTCATATTATATTCTATTTTCATAACCAAAAGCTTCGAAACTGTTGAGAGTTTCGAGTATGTCTTAAAACCTGACCATAACGGTTCTTCATCCTTTTCCAAGAGCTCGGAAAATACTTCAGACTCTTCATGTGGTTCTCCATCATCAACAATTTCGTTCATGAATTCCAATCATGTGCCATCCATTACCCTTTCAACATAAGAATTAAGTTCGGGAACGTCATTTGATTCATTTACCAAAGGTGGGATGATTTTTTCATGTCTCCACCAAGTATAATAACACTCCATGAAAATCATGCCTATAGAGGTGTAATTGTGCTTCATCTTTAACCTCCTTCTTAAGTAAACAACACTTGAGACATGGATAAATAATGGTGCCGTCTAAATCAGCAACTGTAGAACCGTTGGCATAAGAAAATGTCACAAACTCGTCTACGCCACGTTGAAATGACTCAATCAAGTGTTTGTCTTGAACAAGGTTGTACAAGACCTCTTTATTGCATGTTATCCTAATAATGAAAAGGATGTTTCGGATGTTATATCAAATTAGTTTTGAGACAAAGGCCTAGTTTATGTGGTTTAATCTAGGAGATAAGAGGAGCTTTTATTAATATTATATCGTGCGTCCCTCCTTAAAGATTCAAATATTGAATTAATATTATCGTCGCTACATCCAAATTAGAATTTATAACTAAGCAAATTTCGGCAGCATAACCACACACCCATTCAATATACCCCATAAATTAAGCTTAATAACCTTTAAAATTTTTATCAAAGTAACATAAGGATGATCCTGCGAAAGCCAAAAACTTTGAGAGCATGAGAGAAATGATTCTAGACCACTAGATTCTGTCATCTCTCTCCCGATTAATTACAAGAGGAGAGAGAAGAGCATAATTTAGTGGTCCAAATTCACTACTCTTATGCTCTCACAGTTTTTGGCTCTCACAGGATAAACCCTCAAAGTAACAATAGTTAAAGTCTATTAAGATTAATTTGGTATATCGAAGAGGAACATGGTTATATTGTTAAAAAATGGCTCAGATATAAACTCTAACATACATGTAGCAATGGCAATCTTAATTCAGTTTTTGAATCTTTAAAGACTTCCCTAGTTCGGGACCTCCAAACTAAGGAAAGCTAACAAAAATGTCATATTATACGGATACCGTGCATCTCTCATATGTACATGCTACATATGAGGACTTCAAGATACCAATATAATATATACATTTACATTAACTGGATATTTATATAGATTTGGACGGTTTTCGATTGAGAAATATATGATCCTAATATTGTGCATAATAAAGTGTAATATTATATTATCAGGACCTGCAAAAAGATATCTTCCACCTACATACATCAAAATTGACAACCATTGGAGCGAGATATATCATCCTGAAGTGAGTCCATTAGTTTTGCGAAAAAAAGAAAATAGAACATGTTGGAAATGATGAAATCTTCTAATGTTTTGCATACGTCTCTCATTGTGCATGGGCAGACCACCCGGTGTAGAGGGGGCATTGTGTATGTATTGTTTGTGAGATTTCATAGTTATTTAACATTTTACCTAATTAACTACCAAACTACAAACTAATGTGGCATTTGGATCACATAGGTTAAACTTTAATGTGATAAATAATCACGAGAGTGCTATTTAACTAGAAAACAAGAGGCGCATTGCCACAGTTCAATAAACATTGTTTCCTCATAGATAAAAAAAGGAAATCATGTCAAAATTGTATAGTTCTTAAATGCACTTATTAATTGAAAGTAAAAACCTATGAACTATATATATTTAAAAGGTTTCATATTTTATTATTTACTAAAATAAATATAATTAATTTATTTGATTTTTTAGAATCAACAACATTTTTAAGACTTTACTGTAAAATTTTACATATTATATTTATTATTATTTCATATTTAAATATATTTTAGTATTTACTTCAATAAATGTAATGAATAATGTCAATGTGTTTTGCGATTTAATTAAATAAATTTAATGTATTTTACACTTCACGATTAAAAGAAGCCCTTATCATTTTAAAATTTAATGTTATGTAGTTCTCTCATTTCTATTATAAAATATAAATATATCTGTAAAGATTGTTATAATTACTTTTAATAGTTTTTATTCCATTTTGGAATTAATTAGTAGTGTTGTATAATTATATAATGAAATAATAATCCTTCTATTTAATTAAATTTTAGTAATTACTTTCATTACTTAAATAAAATATAATAATTTTTTTCAATTTTATGGGAATTAATAACATTTATAATATTATAATGTAAAAATTAATGAGCTATTTTTATTATTTAATATTTTAATATATTTAAATATTTACTTAAATAAAAGTAATGAATAATTTCATCCTGTTTTACAGTTTATTTAAATAAATTTAAGGTATTTTGCACATCGAGATTAAACAGAATCTTCATCATTTAAAATTTAATGTTATGTAATAATTTTATTTCTATTATAAAAATATAATATATATCAAAAAAATTATTATATAATTATATTTAATAGTTTTGTAGTCATTTTTGGGATTTGTTCGCAGTATTATAAAATTATATAATGGAAAAATATCCTTATGTTTAATTAAATTTTACAAATTACATTTATTACTTAAAAACAATTAATGAAATTATTTTGAATGATATAACCTAATTATTGTAGTTTATATGTTTCATATAATAGAAAGTATATCTTAATCGTTAACATCTTACCACACTATTAATTTATTACCATCTCTCATATGCATCATCTCTACAACATACCCACATATATACAACCCTCTCGACATCAAATTCTACCAAAATAACCTCATTCTCATGCTAACAGAAACCTATATGTATATTCTCCCTCTCTAATATACTACACATGTCAAGTAAACTAATCCTAAATGGCAAGTAACTCCTAGGTTATACCCTAAATTATTTATGTCATCAACAAGGTATTATAATGACCACAAAAGTAACACTTCTATTTAATTTCAACATCTTTCATGCATGAGTAATTTCATCTATACTATACTGCAATCACCAATCCAATAACAAATACATATTAATCTACTACAAATGATAAGTATATAAATAATAATTTTATGTATTATAAAAAATAAACATGATTATTCTATCAAAAATCTTGAATACCTAAAACATGAGTATGCAACAAAATATATGACAAAATAATGAAAACGATGAGAGAGGATAGAGGGAATTACCTCAAGGAAGGTATGTGCATGGTCAGATGGGGCAAACATTGGTCATCGGAGGGAGTAAGCATGTACAAATGGTCTCCAAAAAGAGAGTTTTCAAGATCAAAAAAAACCATGGGTCATTCTGTTTAGAGATATGGGCAAGCACATCATGGACATGTCACGTGCACGTCCAAATGTTCGCCTGCAAAAATAATCACGCCGCGTATCGTCAAGTCAAAATTTAAATGTGCGAGCACGTCTGTAGACCATGTGCTTGCCCATTTGAATTCTAAGACACCAACACCACCCAGATCCTAATTACAAAAGGGGTGAGGGCAAGGGTGAGCATGGTTGTTTATCATGTGCCCACTCGGACATGGGTGAGAACATGTACTCGCCCATCGTTCGGAAGATCGTGCTCATCATATCACATTTTCTTGTAGTGAACTTTTCTTGAAAATCATCTAGAGAAGGAGAACGGAGTAGAGGAACTAGGTACGTTGATTGTCTTGCAGATTACTGAAAATGACTTAGAGATTAAACATAAAATAGTAGATTATATCGATCATCCACATGTATAGATTGAACCCATAGATAATGATGATCCTTTAGAGGAAGTCGATCAGCCCACGCAACCCACAAGTGTAATTGGCAAAAAGAGACCCAGAACACGATCAACGTGGATGGAAGATTATCATTTGTATGGAAGCCATGCATTATCTTACACTACAGACGAGGATGTACATTGTAGACGAGGATGTAGAAAATTGTACATATCCCATATCCTTTAATGAAGAAATGGCTTCGAAGGAGTCGTAATGAGGAATGAGGTATACTTATTTGAGCGAAACTGTGTATGGGAGCGATGTGATTTGCCATAAGGTAGGAGATTCATAAGATGTAAGTGGGTATTCAAGAAAACTGCTGAGTTGATGGCATTGTTGATAAATATAAAGAAACATTAGTTGTCAAGGGTTATACTCTGCAAGTTCGAATAGACTTCTAGGAAATCTTCTATATGGTTACTAAGTTTGTATTAATACAATTTATCTTAGCTATAGTTGCATATGTTGATTTGGAATTATTCCAAATGGATGTGAAGACACCTTCCTAAGTGGAAAATTAAGAGAAGATATATATACATATATATAGTGTAGAAAGGGGGTACCCCTAATGAGAGCTAACTTGACTCTCCCGACCTCATTTTCCCCATTTTTTAAAAAAAATCATGAAATTCATCACTATGTCCCTATATTATGTCATTTAAGTTTTGAGTGAAACAGATACTCCGACGGCCTCCAACCAGACAGAGTTGATTTCAACAATTCTGCGACCATTAAAAATGATTGTTTGGATGGAGGCTGTAGGAATCTCTATTTCATACGAAACTTGAATGATATAATATTGGGATATAGTGATGAATTCTCATGATTTTATTTAAAAAATAAAAATGGAGAAAATGAGGAGGGGAGAGCCAAGTTAGCTCCCCCAAGGGCAACCCCATTTTACCCATATATGTATGCATGCATGCATGCATGCATGCATGTATGTATGTATGCATGCATGCATGCATGCATGCATGCATGTAGTATGTATGTATGTATGTATGTATGTATGTATGTATGTATGTATGTATGTATGTATGTATGTATGTATGTATGTGGGTGTGTGTGTATGTGTGCATGTATGTATGTATGCATGTATGTATGTATGCATGTATGCATGCATGCATGAGACAACCTGATGATTTTCATGTAGAAGGTCAAGAGAAAATGATTCTCAAATTTCATTAGAATATTATCTAGTTGGCTTTGTTGCAAATAAGTTGGATAATTGAAATATGTAATGAAGAGTGAGAGCAAGTTTGCAATCATGTCATCGTATGTGGATGGCATTCTACTTAGGGGTAATGATGTAGGTATGCTTAACGAAATTAAAGAAAAAATGAGCAATGAATTTGAGATAAAGGACATGGGTGAGGCATCCTATGTGTTAAGAATTCAAAGTAAAACAGACGGATATTCAAGGACAATAGGCCTTAGTCAAGAAAAATATGTGTGTATTGTATTGAAAAGATTTGGAATGCAGAATAACACTCTAGCTCCTACACCACTTGTGATTTGAAAAGATACTCAGTAAGAGTTAATGTCCTAGAAAGGGGTAGAAACCTTTAAAAGTTCCATATGCATAAGCGATGTGAAGTCTGATGTACAAAATAATGCACATACATGGTATATCTAGTTACCCTAGTTAGTACATTGCAAAGTAATCCCGGTCCAATATATTGAAAAGATGTAAACATGATTTTCCTATACCTGAAAGAAACTGTACATCTGAAACGGGTGCATCAAGTCAAATCACTTGAGGTAATATGATATTTCGATGCAGATTTCGGCATGGATATGGATAATAGGAAATTTACATTGAGTTATCTTTTCATGTTTGGTGAAGTAGTTATTTCTTGGGGTAGAAAGAATAAGGGATGTGTATCTAGATATAGATAGGGAGGCAGAATACATTGCATGTTGCATGACACGACTCATACTGTTTGGATTAAATGCTTTCTGAACAACTTAAGCCTGAGTTAGTCAAAGGACCAATTAAAATGCATTGCGATAATTAAGTTGCAATAAACTTGATCAATAGTGGGGACAATAGTTCTAAAGGAGAGCACATCAAAATTCGATATCACTATATACAAAAATGTAGTCGTGACAAAGAAATTACGGTAACTTATATACCTACAAGTGGTATGTTAGTTGATTCTCTAAGCAAGGGAATAACAACATGTACATATATTAAAATTGTTGATTTAATGGGACTCGATCAAGTGGGAATTCATGAGTCAAGAAAGATGCTTTCATGAATAATGATTCTTACAGATAAAATCTCCATGGGTATACCACACGAATAGTGAGAATTTTGAAATTTTCTTGGTAACTTCGATCAAGTGGGATATGCATAACGACTTCAACATGGTGATGATTGGTCAAGAACCGATGCCTGCTGGTTCGGTGGCCGGGTCTCTCGGAAGACCCTAACAGTGGGCATGGGGGAAGGGTGGACTTGACGAGGGAGCTTTACACACCATATAAATGCCAACCTCTGCTAAGAGTAGAATAGATCATCCGGGAAAATCCTAGCTAGGGGAGAAATCTCCTATCCCCATCATCTCATTCTCTCTTGCAAGAAGAAGCCATCGGAGTACATCAATCTTTCAATAAACTCTCCTTATCTATAATCCTCCATCTAAATAGGGGCCTTGTCGTATCTCCTCCACAGCCATTAATAACAATGAAAATGTGTACTAAAGGATATCCTCTCCACTGTTGATGAAATCTTTTTAGTAACCATAAGATGGTCTATTTTGGGGTGACTTTCTAATACTTATTTGAATGAGAATCCTAAATCTATCGTCTTATTTCATAAACCCTTTTCCAAAACTTCAAGTTTTTAAATAAAAACCTCCAAAGAAATAGTGTGATACAAGAATCTCTTAGTGATTACATTTCGATGTAGGGGAATGCCACCAAAAGTGTCCCACATCATCTGGTTATTTTATAAGGATAGCTCCTCACACAAGCTGATCTAAAACGAAAGGCGATTTGAAGAACAAGACATGATAATAAATCTTTCTATTTTTTTCTTCTTTTTTTATATTTTTTCTTTTTCTTTTCTTTTCTCTTTTTCTCTTTTTTTTCTTTTTCTTTTCTTTTTCTTTTTCTTTTTTTTCTTTTTTTTTCTTTTTCTTTCTCTTTTCTTTTTTCTTTTTTTTCTTTTTCTTTTCTTTTTCATCTGAAAAACATCACCTAATTGGAAGATAACTAAATCGTGTAAAAGAGACAAAATAAATTGCGGTCGTTGTATCGACCAGGTGGATTTTACCAGAAAAGATTAATTTAGGATTAATCTTTTTATTTTTTTTATTTATACTCCTAAAATTAAGTGTATAGTCGTTAATCACATAAGCGTCAGATTCAGGGAGGCAAACTATTGGAAACCGAGGATAATCGGTAGAAAAACTTAGGCAATGTGTCTTCAAATTTTTTTTATTTTTTAGGATTATCTGATTTTTTATTTGATTTTGATGATTTTTATTTTTTTATGAATTTACAAATTTTGTAATTTTAATTATTTTAGAAAAGTTTTTATGATTTTATATGATTTATGTTTTGTAGTTTTCTGTTTAAATTTGCTTTTCTGTTTTTGTAGAGTTTTAGAAGATTTTATGGGTTTTTATGAGTTTTGGAATATTTTTGATGTTGAAAATTACACTTTTATAGAAAACAGATTTCTATTTTGAGTTTTTAAGGGTAAGAAGAGTGAGAAAATATTTTTGTTTTATTTTCAGTAGAAAGTAGATGAAAATATATTTAAAATGATAGGTTGTGCGTTTTTAAGTGATTTTTCTTTATTTGGTTATGAATTTTTGAAGTTTTATATATTTTGAATTTTTTTATTGATTTTAATATTTAATTTTTATTTTATTTTTGATTTACTATGTAAAATATAGTAAAATATACTAAGGGCAATTTTTATTAGATTTTTAAAGGCATTTTTATTTTTTTATTATTTTTAAAGTTTCCTCACTCACTTGACTAGGCTCCCTCCCCTAGTCCCTTCCGTCAGGAAAAAAACCAGAGTGCGACGGCTAAGCGGCCATACTAGCCTTTCTTAGAGCTGGTTTTTTTGGAAAAGCATGAACTGTGGGAAGAGAGAAAAAGGCGAGTTAACAAAGCAAGTGAAAGGTGACAGAGGTCAGGAAGTTCTGGTTCAGCTCTGGAACTGTTTACCATGATGCTATGACCCTGGCGCAGTTCTCGGTCCCTACTAGGTGGGAAGGGAGTATATGGATTATATATATTGGTTTAATGAATTATTTAAAAGTAGAAAACATTTTTAATTTTCAAAACTGATTTAGTATTGTATATACTATAGCATAGGGTATTTTTAGGTATTTTTAATATATTTTTATATTTTGGATTCTATTTAATATGTATTATAATATGTATAGTGATTTAACAGTTATAAGGGTAGTTAGGCTATTATATGGGAATAAAAGGGTGCGCAGAAATATGCAAAAGTTGCAGGGGCACGCGTAAATCTTTAAGGAAGCACGTGCGTGGGCACGTGAAACCTCCTCAACCTGGGCCTATTTGTTATAACAAAAACCTATAGGGGTATTTTTGCAAAATCCACGGGAAGCGTGTGCTACATCACATGCATCCGCTGAACGGGGACCTGCTCGAAATTAGTCAATCCGCCGGGGATATTAATGCAACTTGTACCCAAACAAATCCCGACATGCATGCTTCGCGCGTGACCAGACTAGAGTAGTGGGGTGGCTTAGTCGATCTACTGTCGACGCGTGACGCGGTATCGATCGTCCGATCAGATGATCTTGTGGCTCTCTTGCAATCTGAAGCTCGCCTATTCTTTCCCCCAAATCTATAGTTGTGACTGGCAGAGCTGTTCCGATCTCAGAGGCAACGTTTGGTGTTTTCGTTCACGGTTGCTAACATAGGAAAGTGTTCTTCTAACGATTGGAGGTTCTTCAAGTCTAGGGAGGTGATGGCATGAATCGGGAGAAGCACTTCGTACTGGAGCTTTAAAGTGAATTTGTGGGCGACAGTGGTCGATTGCTTCTAGATGAATCTCCATCTCATGTCCGATCAGGTAGTCGGGGCCAAGCTTCAGAGGTGGATTACTCGATCAAGTCCGGGGATTCTCAGATCTGGTGTTCAAACAGTGGTTCTCGAACACGATGGTGCTACTCATTCAGTCGGAGACTCGATGCTTTGTATGTTTGCTACAGGAGAAACATCAATGCTCCAGATGCTTCAGACGACTGCATGGCCATGAGTACTCTGATGAATACCCATTCATCACTCTTTATTCTTATATTTTAGCTACAAAAACCTTTGCAAATACATGTAGATATCTGTAAATATTAATAATTAGCAAATTACATGCATTATGTAAAAATAAATAATTAGCATGTTTTTGTGCAAAAATAAAAGAATAAATAAATAAAAGAAAAAGAGGGAGATATTTAGAATAAATATTGAGCGGCCTAATCCCAAGGGAGGGCTCAGCATGGGCCTGACCGCATAAAAGCAAAAGTAGAGAGAGATAAGGAAGCTCATGTGTGTAAATATACCTGTAAATAGAATAATAATATTTTCCTCTAAAAATAAAACAAAATGGACTTGTATATAGTTGTATATATTTGTAAATATTAAATTAAAAATAAAATTAAGAAAAATTAAAAGAAAATAAAATTACCCTTCCTTGTATATATCCACCATGAACATAAGACCACATAGCCATTTATTTATCCCTATAAATAAATAAATTAAAATCCCATAAAAAGTGTACATATTCTATACCTCATGGTGTAAATAAATAAAATAAAAACCATTAAAACAAAATAAAATAAAAAGAAACAAAAATAAAAATCAACATCACCATAGTATATATAACATATATGTATATAAATAAAAGTATTTATTTACCCCTTGTAAATAATTAATAAAAAATAAAATAAAAATACCTAAATATTCCAAATTTTATCTCGTAAATAAATGAAATATAAATTTGGAATAAAAATGCACAAAAATAATTAATTAAAAATCAAAAATTAAAAATCAATATTGTATATACCTATGTATATTATACTATATTGTACATACCTTATTTTTATTTCAAAAAACAATTAAAAATCACAAAAAATAGTTTAAAATAAAAGAAACATTTTTCATGTTTTTGAGTTTTTATTAATTCGGCCATTTTCTATTTTTAATTCAATTTCCAAATCATTTCCACGTGGTCGCATTCCACTGGTCCACGGGGGATGTTGACCCCCCGGTCAACTCCCCCCCTTGGACCACATCCCCGCGGATCTGCACGCCCGACCCGATTTCTCCTATTTTTAGCGTCACGATCCGATCACCAAAAACCCTAACCCCGGGTCTTATTTTCTTCCTGGTTCATCTCTAATCCACGTCCGGGGTGGGTTTAAGGGGTCCGAGCTCCGATTTCCTCGCCCGACACCCAATTAGCCGGACCCCTAATCATATAAAGCATCAGCTCCGGCCGAACTTCCACTAATCTTTGGCTCAGCTCATTCCATCCCAGGACCTCCACCATCATCGCCTGAGTGACAGCAAGCGATTGGCGGTGTTGCGGCGAGGAGGAGGAGCCTCGACCATCGATCCGGTAGCCTTGCGCCGCCGTGCGCCGCCACCAGCGTGGTGCTCGAGCCTCGGGCATCGACGGCCCCCGAGGCTAGGACCAGGAGCTCCAGCAGCTCAAGCACAGTCGACATCGACCATCAGGTAGCCTTAGATCTTCCTATTTTTCGCTAATTTCTGTTTACCCCCAAATCATGCCTCCGCCATCGACCGTCGATTCCGACCACCTCTGTCCCCATTTCGATCATCGGACGACACCATCACCTTCGTCCTTCTCTCACGCATCTTCTACACCCCTTCATCCAACCTAGTTCGCACAGGAACTGGGGTTCGAGCTCCCCCGTCGTCGCTTCACCGGAGCTCGCCTATATCGACCCGCCGTCCACCCACTTCGCACCTAACCGGGTCGAGGCATTTTGCCCTCGACCCAACTTGCTCTTCGTGCCATTTTGCATGTCAGAGGAGGACCATCTGAGGTCCTCCATCTTCAGCACAGGAGCTTGGGCTCCGCCGGTGTCGCCTGGGCTCTCCGGAGCTCTGTTGTGCCATCAGAGGGGTTCTCCAGACGCGGGAGGCTCCGGCGAGTCTGTTCCGATCTTCAGCAGCCCCCGCAGAGGTCCTGAGCGCTCACAGTCCTCCGGCGAAGTTCGCCGGCGAGGAGTTCCTCCAGGACCCTCTTCTGCCGTCCGTTCTACCCTAGAGGTCCAGATTACTTGTGGATCGTCCGATCAGGACTAAGAGGAGGCCCAGCAGCCACCGTCAGATCGACACGTGGCCTCCTCTCAGCCCTCCATCTAGCGAGGATTAGATCCAACGCCGCTCGACCGTTGATCAGATACGTGGCGCAACCCCAGCCGTTGGATCAGAGTCGAGGGTTCCTTCGTTGAGGCGTCGTCATCCACCACCGTCAGATTCGCCACGCGGCGTCCATCCAGCCCCTCGGAATATAATAAGGGGTAATTTCCCTTAGGCCCCCGTTCTTTTAGTTTTTAATATTTAGTCCTGTAAACATTTAGTTAAGTTGTTTTTATTTTTGACATTTTGCACTTAGGACCTCGTGCTTGTTTTATTTGCATTTGTGCCCCTGTTTATGTGGAACACGTGCATCGTCACGTGATGTCTGTGGTGTATTTGCAATATTAGGACTGACGTTTTAAGGTGTTCTGGAATGAAATATAGTTTTCATTATTTGCATCCATGCCCCTGTGAGTAGTTTATTGAGACATGTGCTGAATTTATTGGTGAAATTGTAATACCTTCCCTAGACTTTTAGCACCTGTTGCTATTTAGTCCTCGAAAGTATTTTTTATTGCACATAGGTCCCTCCGTGCCCAGGACATGTGCTTTGCGCGTGCTATTTTGGGAATTTTGCACGAGGGACCCCCAGTTTCTCATATTTGTTATGATTCAGTGCCTGGAACTTACTTTCCTTGCATTTGGGTCCCGGTGCACTGTGCCTAGTTGTTTGATTTTAATAAAATATCAAATCAAGTCCAAATTTCGTGAAAATTGGACACATGGCTCCTGCCATTGTGTAAATTTTGCTAAAAATTTGGTACATTTTTTAGCATTTTTAATATTTTTAAAAATTAAAAAACATCAATTTTTCTTACTCTCCAGTTTTAAAATTCATAAAAAAAATATTAAAACATCTTCAAAAATTCTAAAAAAATTAGATTTTGTTTATTGTAGCGTGTTTGATTTTCTGACCAAGTTTGGTCATTTTTGGATTTATAAAATTTATAAAAATTGAAAAACACCTAAAAACCCATAAAAATTCTTATAAATAATAGAAAAATCAAAAATTAATAAACTCAGCTTCTGAATTTTCATTTTTGTTTTATTTTTTATAGGAAAAATACTCATGGGTATTTGAAGGCCATTAGATATTTTATTTTGGCCTTTGAAGCCCGGCTGGACAGCAGCACTGTTTCCCTCTCTTATTTCATTTTTATAAAATTCCCTAAAATCGGAAAAATACCAAAAATTCACCAAAAACATAAAAAATAAAAAAAACATAAAAATATTTTTTGTTTGAATTTTTTGAGCTTATTTGAGTAGTTAAATAATTGTTGATAGTTGCTTGTTTTCTTGCTTGTTTATTTTCTTTATTAATTTAAAAATCCAAAAAAATATAAAAATATTAAAAAACCACCAAAAATAATTTTCTTTTATTTGTTTTTATTTCTGACTACTTCGTAGGCCGGGAGGCCATCACGTGCTCTCCGAGTTCGACCTTGGGTGCTATACCAAGTTAATCCTTTAGCGATACCGCTACCTTGAGTTTTAATCGATTTTTGCCTTCGTTTGGTGGTCTAAATTTTTCTTGATTGAACTCTGAGTCCCGAGCGATTGAGGTCGCAACAACCTTAGTTTTACCTTTACCTTAGTTGTTCAGGAGGCTCATCAGAATGGCGTCGTTGCCGGGGAGCACGGCTTAGTAGTCCGTTTATTTTTCGTTTGATTTTGTTTTCTTTTTCGCGGCTTTCCGTGGCTCCTTCAGAGTCCGCGGCTTTTCGTGGCTTTTTATTTTTCCATTATTTTTGTTTTATTTTCTTTTATTTTATTTTGCTTTTGTTTATTTGTGCTTGTTTATTTTTACTAGCATTTTTGCATATATACCCTGCTTGCTTCATTTTATTTTATCCGTTTCATTTTTACCTGGTGTTTGACACTCGTCTGTTTTCTTGCGAGGGCCCGAGGACCGAGGCGGCGACTCTAAAGTAGCCGGCGCAACTGCGGTGATCAGAGGCGGCTCCCTTCTTCACGGAGCCGCAGGAGAGTGTGAGGAAGCAGCTGAGTGAGAGAGGAGTAGTTTAGTGTAGTTAGGATTATTTCCAGCTTATTTGAACAATTATTGTAATAATACAAGGACAGCAGGACACTCAGACTTTTCAGATGCTCTCGGGGTCTGTTTCGCCGAGCACCGGTGTGCTCGGGGGACTCCTTAGTTTCTTTGCGGTTTTCTTCGCGGCTTTTGATTTTTCACTGCCTTTTTCGGTTTCTCACGGATTTCTCGAGCCCCTAGCCTTAGGAATTTCTGTTTGATTGTGACGTAATTCATAGGATTCAAACACCCTAATACATTTGCCTGTTCCTATAGTTCGGTAATTGGACCTATAATAAAAGACTAATAAAATAGTTGATTCATTTCCTTCGAGCCTACGTGCCGCAGCCCGTCCTGCCAAGCGTTGCTCCTGAACCCGATTTGTCGGGAGGAGGAGGGGTGGACCAAGACCGGACCCTTTGGATCGGAGGCTGGTGATCAGCTAGTTGTTCTTTCGAGTAGAATTGCCTGCTTAGGGACTCGCTTTTCCGCATGCACCATTTAGGTAGTTTATTTTCTTTCTTTCAATTCTGCGTGGATCATCTTGCATGTAGACTGCTGGAGTCAGGTACGCATTTCTTACTCTGCATGCATCATTGATTTCATCGCGCATCGGCTTTTTCGTCTTCTCTCCCTGTTTTGGACTTAATAACCAGGAGAACCGAAAAATTCATTAGGCGATTTTCTTTTATTGAAAAATATCTAAAAAGAAAAACAATAAAATTTGGGACTGCTAACTCTATCGACCCTAAAAGACACCTTACCGAAAAAATTGTCTTGGGGAGAGCAACCCCCTCATTGTCTGGTTTGCTTGTGCGAGAGAGTGACCCCGAACACTAGGTAGAGCCCTCTGATATTCTTCTTGACTGATTACCAGCTCTTTCTGTACGGGATAGTCGGTTGAGAAAATATCGGGTAACCCAACAGGTCACGTAATCGCTTTGTTATCCTGACTGATCACCAAAATAAAATTGACAAGATAATTGACCGAGCCTTCACGGTCTTCAGCTCGCATTGCGTTGGTGAATCGGGGGTTTGCTTGTGATCATAGTTGTTACCAGATCTCATCCGCACTACACGCCACATCAATATGATGGGCAGACGATCTCTTAGGCAGCCTCTGGCTGCACCGCTTTCGGGCACGTCTACCCGCTCATCTAGGTTGGTTTGCGAGAGCTGAGACCCGCTCTCCGAACCTGAGTACGACTCCACCATGTTCCCCCTCGATCCCCCTTCTTCGGAGACCGAGATACCAGTGCCAGAGGAGAGACAGACAGATGATTTATCGGCACCTGAGTTTGGATGTTTTGATTTTGCAGAGACTATGGCCGGCAGTAGTGATGATCACACCAGAGGTCCGCAGCATGAACATTTCGTTATGGACTAGGGTGCGATCAACTCCACCCTGATCGCCTCCCTCGAGACAGTTCAGCAGCAGCTGAGGGATCAGGGAGCATTCATGTTAGATATGAGGCACGAGATGGAGCAGTTGAGAGCAGACCGAGAGCAGCGTAGAGACGGGCCGAGGGTCCCCGATGAGGCAGCAGCTGTTGCAGCAGCTGCAGCAGCCGCAGCCGCAGCAGCAGCCGCCGCGGCAGGAGCAGACCAGCCGAGACCGATGCAGGAGTTACACAACCCCGGGTCGACCTTGATACATCATTGGGTTGTACTTCCAGCTATCGTGGGGGACTTCAAGTTCCCCCCGAATACCTTACAACTTCTCCCTCGGTTCCACGGGCTCGCCACAGAGGAGCCCCATCTCCACCTTCAGGAGTTTCTGATGATCTACAGCACAGTCCACGACCGTTAGGTGGACCAGAATACCATACGGATGATTGCCTTCCTCTTCTCCTTAGCAGACAGAGCAGCCACCTGGCTGAAGCACTTGGGAAGTTCGTCTACACCTGGGAGCAGCTCCGCACCGAGTACTTGCACAAGTACTACCCACTCAGGCAGGCGAACGCCGCTAGAGCCCTGATCAGCAACTTCTCCATACTCCCCAACGAGCAGTTTCACGAGGCATGGGAGAGGTTCAGAGAGCTGACCGACAGATGCCCGCACCATGATATTTCCAAGCCGAACCTTGTTCAGAGCTTTTTCAGCGGGCTGACACCAGAGCTTCAGGGCTTGGTGAACGCTTCTTGTGGCGGGTCCTATTTCGCCAAGGACCACGATTAGGTCTAGGCCATCTACGAGGAGATGGCTGAGAACTACATGGTGATGTCCCAGACCCGATTGTACACTCAGTGGAGAGCCCAGCCACAGACCGTGCAATACCAGAGGATAGCACGGGTCGACGTCGGTCCATCCAGTTCATCCGCGGCAGCAGCACAGGCAGAGAGTTCAGCCGCAAACATGGGGATCATCAGCAAGAAGCTGGATCGGATGGAGATTATCGAGAAGAAGTAGTGCCAGGGCATCAAGCAGATGGAGCAGATGGCACAGACTCTGAGTGACCTGAAGACACAGCTTATGTGTCTCCAGGAGGCACAGACGGCTTCACAGCCTCGTCTTCAGGCACGAGGCGATCCGAGTAGCAGCAGCAGCTCGTCCCAGCGCTCCAGCTCCCACCAGCAGCCTAGACAGGTCCATCTTGTACAGGCGGAGCCGAACCAGCAGTCGCAGCTCACCTACCAGGCACCACCATCCACTGACACACAGATGGTGGTATACCAGCCGGATCAGCCTCTGGCAGTGCTCCCGCCACCCCAGTATGATTCAGAGCCGTTGATGGATGTCAACGGGATTTGGTACGACCATCCCCAGCCCGGTATCCGATGAGACCATCCCGGATTCCGTTGGTCGGCCGAAGGTGCCCAGCCCCAGCAACAGCCGTCAGGACAGGGTGGCCAGTACAGCCATCAGAGGGATCACCAGCTGCAGCAGCCCCCAGCATACCCATAGCAGCAGCCACAGCAGTCACCGCAGTATGGTCCTCGTCCCTATCAGCAGGGACAGTCTTGGAGGCATGATCAGCCTCATCAGCCGCAGCATCAGCCACATTCTTACCCCTCTCAGCCACAGCACTAGCAGCCTCACTACCAGAGAGGCTACCCATAGGGTTCTCATGGGCCATCCTATGAGAGCCCCGCCTTGGATGACATAGCCCGCCTCCGCAAAGATCAGCAGGCTACCTTTCGACGGGAGATGGATGAGTTCCACCAGGAGATGCGGGACATAGTGAGAGGGAAGGTCGCCATCCCTGCCCAGATAGAGCCGAACCCCAACAACATGAAGAGGAAATCTGAGCAGGTAGTTTTTACTGAGTATGCCACTCCGAGTGATACTTTTGGTGATATGTCTGCATATCTTTTTGATACTGATTTTGTCACACTCAGGAGCGGTAGGATGCCAGCAGGCGGCGCCTCGTTTGAGCGACACCACGAGGATCCTTCTAGAGCGCCTGACGAGGAGGAGAGCGATACTGAGGCCACTAGAGATGATGACGGTGTTACTGATGCCACCACGGATGTTGATCCCACCGGCGGTACTGAGGTTGCCGTTTCACCAGTTGGAGGAGGTGGTACTGAGGCCACCCATGTTGCCGAGCCAGAGTACGGTACTGAGGCTGCCTGTCTACCAGCCGATGGTGGTGCTGATGCCACCAGTTCTTCTGATATTCCTGTTGTTTTTCCTTTTGCTGATGTATCTCGAGACATTTCTGGCAATAAAGGAAAGGGTTTGTTTTCTTCTGGTCCTACTGTGGTGCATGATGTATGTGTGGATCCGGCCGTCGAGCCGTCTATACCCTTTCCTAGTCCTTCATCTGAGAAGGACCCTGTGATCCCCTTCCCTAGAGCCCTCCAGATGGGGAAGGGGAAGAAAAATGAAAATCCAAAAAAGAGGCAGCGGGAAGAGTTTAGCCATCAGATGATAGATCGTTTCCACATTCATCTGACTCTTCAGGAGGCTTTGCAGCACATCCCTCTACTCCAGCGTTCGCTTAGAGATAGTACCACAGTCAGGAGGAAGAGGTGGAGCCACCATTCAAAGATTCATGTGCTGACGAGAGCCACTTGTTTCGCGATCCAGAACCGTCTGCCGGCCAAGAGGCTAGATTCTGGAGCCCCGTATGTCAGATGCCATATCAGAGAGCAGAGGTTCGACCGTACTCTATTAGACAGCGGATCGTCGATCAACCTACTTCCGGCAGCCCTTCTCGATCGCTTCGAGTTGGGCACTCTTCGACAGAGTAGGACAGTCCTTCAGTTTGCTGATCGATCTGTCAAGAGGCCAAAGGGGTTGCTGAGGGACGTTGTCGTCACGATTCAGGGCCTGCAACTCCCCGTGGACTTTGTAGTGTTGGACATGGAGATCCCATAGTCAGTGACTGATACCCCCATCATTCTTGGTCGCTCGTTCTTGGCCACAGCCAAGGCAGTGACCGATCATGATAGCGGGAAGGTATACTTTCGCGTCGAGGGCGAAAGTGTACAAATAGAGACGGTCGAGGATAGCAGAGCCAGAGACAGAGCATGCTCAGAGACTACTTCAGATACAGAGCAGATGACATATGCCGGGCTAGACATCCACCAGGACTGCAACTTTGTGATTACAGATGATGAGGCAGTATGGGCAGACCCAGATGCACAGGCCATCCTCTCACATTCAGAGTCCATTGATGCAGAGACGCCAGCAGAGTTAGCAGCCTTGGAGGAGCTTCGTGATACCGCCTTCTCAAACAGCCTACAGTATAAGGAGAGAGTGAAGGAGTGGCATGATTTTCACATCAGCCACAAGCATTTTGAACCTGGACAGAGAGTATGGCTGTTTGATGCTAGGCTTCGTCTATTTCCAGGGAAGCTACAGAGCAAATGGAAGGGACCTTATCTTGTGAGAAAGGTACACGACAATGGGAGTATTGATATATATGAGTTGTCTTCTGAGAGTACCTTTCGAGTGAACGGCCAGCGGCTCAAGCCATTTCTAGATCATGAGCCGCGGGTCGTTGATGTTGCCCCAATTCACTTTGCGTGAGATGTGGTCTTTTGACTCACATCTATTGCATCTCACGCCTGATTTTCACTGTTCTCCCGACCTGTATAGATCCAGATGTCCATATCATTCCATTCTTTAGTCCCACATCCCTTTTCTCATCCTTTGATTATGCTATACTTAGGGTGTACTTTACCCTAAGTATAGGGGGGATGTAGGACTCTTGGGTATTCTTTTGATTCTTGTTACCCCTGTTTTTGTTGCCTATACTTAGGGATATTTCACCCTAAGTATAGGGGGGTCGACCCTGTACATTCTCCACTCGGTTTTCCCTTTGTGTACAGCCTGCTATACTTAGGATTATTTGATCCTAAGTATAGGGGGAGAAGCCGATATCCTCTTGATTTTCTATTCTTTCATTTGTCTTTGTATATAGCCTTTATTTTCACTTCCCTATACTAAGCACGAGTTATGTCTTCTTCATCGCTTTTGACTCTGAGGACATCGTTCGAGCTAAGTATAGGGGGGTGTATATATTTCATATATACTTTAGCCATAACTCGTACTTTGTGTGAGTGTGTTAATAAAAAACAATGGCTAAAAACCTAAAATCCATAAAAAATAAAAATTTTTCCTTGTAAATAAACATTCTTTTATTGCACATACATAGCTAGTGTACAAATTATTTTTGTAAAAATGTTTTCAAAAACTTTTTGTGTAAAGTTTGTGTAAATATGTGCATATCAAAATTATGTATATAGTACAAAATTTTTCCAAAATGTTTTGAAAATCAAATGTTTGCAAAAATCTTGTGTAAATTTGTGTAAATACTTTTGCAAAACTTGCATTCATGCATACATCCATGATTTCAAAACATTTTTCAAAAATTTTGCATTTGTGTAAATATTGTGTAAATAGCATCTTTGTATATATTTGTATAGTTTTTCCTGGATTATAGTTGACATTTAAACTAGCCTGGAATTAAATTGGGAAATGGAGCTTGATTAAGATCTTAATCCACCTAATTCTTAGAGGAACCTTATAGGGCTCAGGGTTAAGGCTTTTCAGATCCAGTGTGACTTAATTCTTTGAGTCCACTAGGCTATGATCACATGTCATCTCAATGAGCCTAAGTAGAGCACTTAACAACACACACATGACTCATATAGACAATGGCTTTACTTGGACACCGCACTTGCATCGAGCTCTCTACGGATGAGGTGGTGAGGAGGCAGTCTTCCTTGACTTGGGGTAGCATATGAGGGTAGTACTTCTAGGCGGAACCTCTCTTCTTCTTTTAGTGAAGGAAGTGTGTCTCAACTTAATCTGGTTGCCATGAGGTCTAACGACAGGAGTTGTGGGTTGCAATAATGCTTCAAAAGAGGGATAGTCTATTGGCTCAAGAGGAAAAACTCCTTGTATATATGTTGCACATGTATATGTAATATATATGCACTTGAAAAAAAATGCAAAAATAAAATAACTCCAAAAAAGTGGTGGGTCTGATAGAAAATGATAATCCCACCGGAGTATGTAGATAATGCAAATAAGCAAAGCTTGAGAATTCATGTCCCACCTTATGTAGCTTGCAGCAGGGAGACTTAGCTACACTGGTTGAGCTCCCAAGGATACATGGCTACACTGGCCATGGTCCATTCTCTTCTTCCCCCTCTTCTTGAGCCGGTTGTACTTGAACTTAGAAGGGAATACCCCGCTCCTCGAGGAAAGAGTGGCCAGATTGGGATCATAGAGTTACCTTGTTGGGGAGGGTTGTCAAGTTGCCACTTCTGAGGTGGAGAGCTTATATTTCACATTCACAATACAAGTAAAGACTCATGGTCTTCAGGGTTTGTGTTTGTAGACTTGTTCTGATCTGGATTGTTGACGAGTCTTGATTATAGATTGGTGGAACTTAGAGGCTGTTGAGTTTTAAACTTAAGTCCAACTAAGGTTCCGACACATTAATAATCCAAAGATCTGATCGAGCTCCATATTTCAATTTAATGAAGGCAAGTTTAATATTCATCATTAATCCATGTATATTCTCCTCTTTTTCTTTCTCTTTCTCTTATTCACTTCTTTTTCAAATAAGTGTTTGCTAAGGGACTAGCAAAGTAAGTATAGGGGGGTGATGAATACCCATTCATCACTCTTTATTCATATATTTTAGCTACAAAAACCTTTGCAAATACATGTAGATATCTGTAAATATTAATAATTAGCAAATTACATGCATTGTGTAAAAATAAATAATTAGCATGTTTTTGTGCAAAAATAAAAGAATAAAGAAATAAAAGAAAAAGAGGTAGATATTTAGAATAAATATTGAGCGACCTAATCCCAAGGGAGGGCTCAGCATGGGCCTGACCGCATAAAAGCCAAAGTAGAGAGAGATAAGGAAGCTCATGTGTGTAAATATACCTGTGAATAGAATAATAATATTTTCCTCTAAAAATAAAACAAAATGGACTTGTATATAGTTGTATATATTTGTAAATATTAAATTAAAAATAAAAATAAGAAAAATTAAAAAGAAAATAAAAATACCCTTCCTTGTATATATCCACCATGTACATAAGACCACATAGCCATTTATTTATCCCTATAAATAAATAAATTAAAATCCCATAAAAAGTGTACATATTCTATACCTCATGATGTAAATAAATAAAATAAAAACCATTAAAACAAAATTAAAATAAAAAGAAACAAAAATAAAAATCAACATCACCATAGTATATATACCATATATGTATATAAATAAAAGTATTTATTTACCCCTTGTAAATAATTAATAAAAATAAAATAAAAATACCTAAATATTCCAAATTTTATCTCGTAAATAAATATAATATAAATTTGGAATAAAAATACACAAAAATAATTAATTAAAAATCAAAAATTAAAAATCAATATTGTATATACCTATGTATATTATACTATATTGTACATACCTTATTTTTATTTCAAAAAAACAATTAAAAATCACAAAAAAATAGTTTAAAATAAAAGAAACATTTTTCATGTTTTGAGTTTTTATTAATTCGGCCATTTTCTATTTTTAATTCAATTTCCAAATCATTTTCACGTGGCCGCATTCCACTGGTCCACGGGGGATGTTGACCCCCCGGTCAACTCCCCCCCTTGGACCACATCCTCGCGGATCTGCACGCCCGACCCGATTTCTCCTATTTTTAGCATCACGATCCGATCACCAAAAACCCTAACCCCGTGTCCTATTTCTTCCTGATTCATCTCTGATCAACGCCCAGGGTGGGTTTAAGGGGTCCGAGCTCTGATTTCCTCGCCCGACACCCAGTTAGCCGGACCCCTAATCATATAAAGAATCAGCTCCGGCCGAACTTCCACTGATCTTTGACTCAGCTCATTCCATCCCAGGACCTCCACCATCATCGCCTGAGTGACAGCAAGAGATTGGTGGTGTTGCAGCGAGGAGGAGGAGCCCCGACCATCGATCCGGTAGCCTTGCGCCGCCGTGCGCCGCCACCAGCGTGGTGCTCGAGCCTCGGCCATCGACGACCCTCGAGGCTAGGACCAGGAGCTCCAGCAGCTCAAGCACAGTCGACATCGACCATCAGGTAGCCTTAGATCTCCCTATTTTTCGCAAATTTTTGTTTACCCCCAAATCGCGCCTCCGCCGTCGACCGTCGATTCTGACCACCTCAGTCCCCATTTCGATCACCGGAAGACGCCATCACCTTCGCCCTTCTCTCACGCACCTTCTACACCCCTTCATCCAACCCAGTTCGCACAGGAACTGGGGTTCGTGCTCCCTCGTCGTCGCTTCACCGGAGCTCGCCCATATCGACCCGCCGTCCACCCACTTCCCACCTAACCGGGTCGAGGCATTTTGCCCTCGACCCAGCTTGCTCTTCGTGCCATTTTGTAGGTCAGAGGAGGACCATCTGAGGTCCTCCATCTTCAGCACAGGAGCTTGGGCTCCGCCGGTGTCGCATGGGCTCTCCGGAGCTCCGTTGCGCCATCAGAGGGGTTCTCCAGATGCGTGAGGCTCCGGCGAGTCTGTTCCGATCTTCAGCAGCCCCCGTAGAGGTCCTGAGCGCTCACAGTCCTCCGGCGAAGTTCGTCGGCGAGGAGTTCCTCCAGGACCCTCCTCTGCCGTCCGTTCTACCCTGGAGGTCCAGATTACTTGTGGACCGTCCGATCAGGGCTAAGAGGAGGCCCAGCAGCCACCATCTGATCGACACGTGGCCTCCTCTCAGCCCTCCATCCAGCGAGGATTAGATTTAGCGCCGCTCGACCGTTGATCAGATACGTGGCGCAACCCCAGTTGTTGGATCAGAGCCGAGGGTTCCTTCGTTGAGGCGCCGTCATCCACCACCGTCAGATTCACCACGCGGCGTCCATCCAGCCCCTCGGAATATAATAAGGGGTAATTTTCCTTAGGCCCCCGTTCTTTTAGTTTTAATATTTAGTCCTGTAAATATTTAGTTAAGTTATTTTTATTTTGGATATTTTGTACTTAGGACCTCGTGTATGTTTTATTTGCATTTGTACCCCTGTTTATGTGGAACACGTGCATCGTCACGTGATGTCTGTGGTGTATTTGCAATATTAGGACTGATGTTTTAAGGTGTTCTGGAATGAAATATAGTTTTCATTATTTGCATCCATGCCCCTGTGAGTAGTTTATTGAGACATGTGCTGAATTTATTGGTGAAATTGCAATACCTTCCTTGGACTTTTAGCACCTGTTGTCTATTTAGTCCTCAGAAGTATTTTTTATTGCACATAGGTCCCTCCGTGCCCAGGACACGTGCTTTGCGCGTGCTATATTGGAAATTTTGCACGAGGGACCCCCAGTTTCTCATATTTGTTATGATTCAGTCCCTGGAACTTACTTTCCTTGCATTTGGGTCCCTATGCAATGTGCCTTGTTGTTTGATTTTAATAAAATATCAAATCAAGTCCAAATTTCATGAAAATTGGACACGTGGCTTCTACCACTGTGTA
The DNA here is from genome assembly GCA_037367405.1 of Ottelia alismoides. Taxonomy (NCBI): domain Eukaryota; kingdom Viridiplantae; phylum Streptophyta; class Magnoliopsida; order Alismatales; family Hydrocharitaceae; genus Ottelia; species Ottelia alismoides. The sequence continues at coordinate 403,148 of JAZKJV010005358.1, read as the reverse complement.
AAATTTTTAATAAAATTTGGTACATTTTTGAGCATTTTTAGTATTTTTAAAAATTCAAAAACATCAATTTTTTACTATCCAGTTTTAAAATTCACAAAAAAAATGTAAACATCTTCAAAAATTCCAAAAAAAATAGATTTTGTTTATTGTAGCGTGTTTGATTTTCTGACCAAGTTTGGTCATTTTTGGTTTTATAAATTTATAAAAATTGAAAAACCCCTAAAAACTTATAAAATTCTAGTAAATAATAGAAAAATAAAAAATTAATAAACTCAGCTTCTGAATTTTCATTTTGTTTATATCTTATAGGAAAAATACCTCTAGGCTATTTGAAGGCCATTAAATATTTTATTTTGGCCTTTGAAGCCCGGCTGGCCAGCAGCACTGTTTTCCTTTCTTATTTCATTTTTATAAAATTCCCTACAAATCAAAAAAATACCAAAAATTCACCAAAAACATAAAAAATAAAAAAACATAAAAATATTTTTTGTTTGAATTTTTTTGAGCTTACTTGAGTAGTTAAATAATTGTCGATAGTTGCTTGTTTTCTTGTTTGTTTATTTTCTTTATTAATTTAAAAATCCAAAAAAAATATAAAAATATTAAAAAACCACCAAAAATAATTTTCTTTTATTTGTTTTTATTTCTGACTACTTCGTAGGCTGCGAGGCCATCACGTGCTCTTCGAGTTCGACCCTGGGTGCTATACCAGGTTAATCCTTTAGCGAGACCGCTACCTTGAGTTTTCACCGATTTTTGCCTTCGTTTGGTGGTCTGAATTTTTCTTGATTGAGTTTTGAGTCCTGGGCGATTGAGGTCGCAACGACCTTAGTTTTACCTTTACCTTAGTTGTTCGGGCGGCTCATCAGACTCGTCATGTAGCTCTGCGATTAAATGGATACTCTTGTTGCTGAATTTTGGATCGCCAATGGAGGCTTCGTGCTTCTATGCATATGCAAACAATGGCTTGAGATTTGCTTCTCAGCCCAGATTTCACTGGAAACAGAATGTAATTGATGTGGATGGAAATTGATCCTCAAATGAATGTAGAGGAAGAGGATCGGATACGTGGTGTATCACCAGAAATGGTTAGATTGTGAGAAAAGTATGGAGAAACGGAACCAAACGACAGGAGATGAATAGGAACGATGGAATCGTAATGGTTTTGATTGAATCGAGCAGAAAAATAGCGAGAGAACAATGGATAGACGAGAGAGAATGGAAGGATTGAAGGTAAAAAAGAAGATCTAAAGGACTAACCTGGAACGATGACGGAGCGGTCAATGCGCCTATGGAGGTTGGAGCAGAATCTCCAGAGGATCGTCACCTCGACACAACAACGGTGCTTGTGGAGGCTCCTCGAGCGGCAGAGCGGATCCTCACACCGGTGATGATCTCGCAGGATCCTCTCCTTCGACCTCGCTGTGACGGCAGAGGAAACTTGATGTCACTCTCACTTTCTCTGTCGGAGCTCACTAGAAGTTGTTTGGTGAAAATGTTGGATGGCATTTGACGAGGGGAGTCGGGTCCTATATATAGAGGTGGAGGGATCCGGTCACCGGAGGCGGTGAAGGGAAGGAGGGTCGTTGGAGGAATGGCCGACCAACTGCCAGACGTTAGTCGATTGGTCGGCGACGGAAGAGGAGGAAGGAGAAGAGGAAACGGAGGTGGGTTGGTGATGGGGAAGAAACGGGGAAGAAGGGGAAAGTAAGAGACAAGAGAGAGACGGGAAAAAGAAAATAAAATAAAATAATTAATTAACTAATTAATGTAAAATAATTAGATTAAAATAAATTAATTAAGATATAATTAAATATATAATAAAATTAGTAATTAAGTAATTAATTAAATAATAAATAATTATATAATTAAATAATAATATATATTAAATATATAAAATAAATAAATAAATGTTTATTTTAATTTGATTTAATAAATAAATATTAAGTAAAGTATATAAATATAATAAATAACATATATTAAAATAATAATATATTACGGTACATTGTACATTATACCAATATGGTCCTGAAACCCGTATTTTTCATATTAACTCTGATTTTAGCGAAGTCAGTGTCATTTTGTAGATAATTAGATAATATGAATTTTAAAACTGGATTTGCCCAATTCGGAGTCCGTATGGCTGAGTTTTTGAGGTCTGGAAAATTTAAGTAGCGGCTTAGAGGCCTCGGGTTTTCTTGGTATTTTGACTTGATTATATTTTATAATTTTATATATAATTTTACAAGATTTTTAGAAAATATATTAAGTTAATCGGATTTACAGTGAATTAATTAAATATTCGGTAAGTTTTCACATATAGTACATATGTACAATGGGTCCCAAACGCCAAAACTCACCTGGTTTATTGTAATATTTTTTTGATATTTTTAATAAATAGTATTAAGTATAAAATGAAATTTAAAAGTGAGTTTAGTCCGATTGGAGTTTTCTATAAATAGTTATGAACCTCGAAAGTCAGCGTTTTCGGTTCATTGTATTATTTTATTTTTGTGATGAATATTTTTGAATATTTTTATAAAATAATATACATTTTGTGAGCAACTTTTACAAAAGAAGTATTTTGATTTGGAATTATCTAAGTGATTAATAAAATAGGTGAAATATTTACAATGTGAAAATATGTTTAAATTTATTTGTGGTCTTGATTTTCTGGATATTTTTATAATTTAGGATCCTTATCTCCCCTACTTATTTATTTTGTCGACCAAGTCAATATTGACATGGTCTCGAGGTTAGGATATGTTTGTATATATTTCATATTTACAACCTTCTTTTTATTTTTCTTTTTATCTTTATTCTTTATTTTGGATAAAATAAGTGTTAAATATATAATATTAATATTTGTGGTTAGAATGATAATTAGTTGGAATTAGTGATTATTTACTTGTATTTTACCGAGTATTTTAGCCAAAATAAAAGAATAAAGGAGATGAATCATGAATTCATCATTCTCCTATACTTTACCTTTGCTAGTTCCTTAGCAAACACTTATTCTATAAATAAATGCAAGCAAACGAAAAAAAGGAAAATAAAAGAACTTACAAAATGCTTGTTTCTTTAAACCTGAATATCACTTCACCCAAAATCCAGAGCTTGGATTCAAACCTTTGGATTAATAGTTTTTCGGAATTCTATTAGAATTAGGATTTAAGCGTCGATAGCCCTCAAGTTCCACAAATCTTTATCCAGGTTCACCCTCAACAGACAGCTCAGATCCACCTATTCATCATGCAAGTTTTCAGCTTTGGAAAGCAATTTGTATTATGTGCGAAAAGGTTTTAGCTCTTCCCACTCTAGAGAAGCGAGGAAACCACCCATCCCAGTAATACACTCCCATTGGGCCCTCATCTAGCTTCTCTATCCTCGAGGAGGGGGGTATTTCCTTCTAAGGTCAGGTCGTATTTTGTCCACAATCGAGTAAAGAGAGAAGATAGAAGAAAGAGAAGAGAACTGGAGTGCGATCAGTGTAATCACATTTCTTGTGAAGCATGGCCGGTTTAGACAAGTCTCCACTAAGACATGCAGGCTTTTCTGAAACTCCGACCATTGTAGTCATTTTTGGTATTTGGTATATTCAGCTTCTTTTTGGTAGAGACAATTATTACACTACATAGGTCTTTATGCACCGACGGATATAGCATCTTGTTATTCCGTCCATTTTTTGGAGTCTTAGAAAAAATTGTGCCGGCAGATCCTTCCATCACCCGAAGCTTTATTTCAACCCCAATCTCTTCCATCTTTAGACGTCAGCGCCACTAGACTAGGAAGGAAATGCACCACTGAAATGGATTGCCCTTCGCAGCCCCATGCAAGTCGAGCTAAGTGCATGAGTTCAAGATTGACTCAAATGGAGATGAGTTAAATGGATGAAACCAAGTGTCCTACTTAGGCACTTTCAAGTTGAATTCCAAACATGGTCTAATGGAACCCAAAGAATTAAGTCTAAAAGACAAAGAGTCTCAATTCCAGTTCTTAATAAAGTCCCTTTTAAATTAAGTGGATTAAGGCCTAAACCAAGCTCCATCTCTTGGACTTAGATCCATTTGGTTCAAGAATCAGACTTGTTCTGAAAAATGCGAATGAATGCAACAATTATTTTATGAGGTAGATTTTTCAGATTAAGATTTTTAAGTGGTTTTTAAAGACTTTTACAGATTTTTATTGAATTTTAAAACTTTTCATATTTTAGGGTCTTTTTGAAATAATTAGTGGATTAATTCAATTTACACAAATTTTACACGAATTCTATACACTTTTTTAACAAAGGATTTTGTACACATTTTATATACAAGTTTATATGATTTTTATACAAATTTTACAAGGATTTAAATTTTTTAAGGATTTTATCAGAAAATTTTACAAAATTTTTTATATACAAATTTTAAGCTACTTTTTATAAAAACGTATTTACGATTTTCTTGCGTCTTTTAAAAATCCAAAATATTCACCCATACTTTTACAGAGCCATATTATTAAAAATAAAATAAAGTACGAGTTATGGCTTCTAATGTATATATAGTATATATATACGACACCCTCCTATACTTAGCGTGAACTATGTCCTCATAGTGACCAACGAAGTGGCAAAGGAAGACATAACTCGGGCTAAGTATAGATTGACGAAAGAATTCTATACTATAATGACTCAAGAATAATGAATAAAAGAATCAAAATCGATCATTTCCTCTATACTTAGGATTAAGTAATCCTAAGAATAGCATACTCAAAACCGAAGATGATCGAGGTCAAGAGAATGTACACACTCAACGGCTCGCTTGCCCCCCCTATACTTAAGGAAAAATATCCCTAAGTATAGAGACGAAGATAAAAGATGAAGGACAAGCAAGAGAACAGACGATACAAAATCCGACAACGATCAAAAGAGGAAATGAGCGATATTATCCCCCCCATACTTAGGGTAAATTGCATAGTAAGTATAGGTAATGATGGGGGTAATAAAATAGAACGAAATGAGCAACAACGGTGTCTTCACTCCCCCCCCCCATACTTAGGATAAAGCACATCCTAAGTATAGCAAAATTCTAAATGAACCAAAGGGTGCAAGACAAACGGAAGAAGGAAAGAATAAAATCAAGAGCATATACAAGTGATCTTGGAAAATCAGGTATGAGATGCAGAGTGTAAGAATGAAGAGATCATCTCATACAAATCAGATCAGGGCAACATCAATGGTCGGTGGTTCATGATCGAGAAAAGGTTTCAACTGCTGACCATTAACTCAAAAGGTGGAATCAGACAACAACTCAGATATATCGATGCTACCGTTGTTGTACACCTTTCGCACAAGATATGGGCCTTTCCATTTGCTCTGAAGTTTCCCTGGAAATAGCTTTAGTCTCGCATCGAATAGACATACTTCCTGATTCGGCTCAAACTGTTTGTGGCTGATGTGAGAATCATGCCACTCTTTCATTCGTTCTTTTCAATGAAGGCTACTCGTGAAGGTTTCATCTCTCAATTCCTCGAGGGCTTCCGACTCAGTCTGCCTCTGATCTCCCGCATCATCTAGGCCAAAGATCACTTCTTTCACTGCCCACAAAAGATTGGTGCTTGATTTCAACAGGTAAGTGGCATGGCTTGCCATAAACGAATCGAAAGGGAGATGTACCCAATGGAGTCTTGAAAGATGTTCTATAGGCCCAAAGAACCGAGTCCAAAAGCTGCGACCAATCCTTTTGTTCTAGGCGAACAACCTTCTATAAGATCATCTTGATCTCCCTATTCGAGACCTTATCTAGATCATTCGTCTAAGGGTAATACGGAGTAGCAACCCAATGATCTATGCCGAACTCGTTAGCAAGTGCTCTTACATTTTCGTTGATGAAGTGGCTACCCCGTCTGATATCAGAACTCGAGGGACCCCGAACCGCATAATGATATGCTTTCTCAGGAACTTGCAAAACATATTCGCATCAGTGGCTCGGACAGGAATAGCCTCTATCCAATGACTCAAACAATCCACAACCAGAAGGATATACATGAACCCCTGACTCTTAGGAAACGGGCCATAAAGTCGATACACCATGTGTCGAAAACCTCACAAAGGTGAATCGGTTGCATCGGCATCATATCTCTATGTCTGCAAGTGCCCATTTTCTGATAGTCAGTACATCTCCTTACGAATGTGTGGGCATCCACAATGAGAGTAGGCCACCAAAGACCGGATAGAAGCACCTTCTATGTTGTCCTCTTTTCTGAATAGTGTCCTCCATCTTCAAATTTATGGTAATAAGTGAGGATACTCTCGTATTCCTCCTCAGGAATACACCGACGTCAGACCGAATCCGCTCCTTCATGATAGAGGATCAGATCCTCCTAATGGTAAGACTTGGCTTTCACGAGGAAAGTCTCAAGTCTCTATCTGGACCAACCTTGTGGAACTTTCTTGGTAACAAGAAAGTTCACAATGTCGACATACCACGGGAGCGAGGCGACAGCAAGAATCGCCTCATCGGGGAAGGTCTCGGTGATTAGCACATCAAACTCAGAAGTCTCAGGTATTTCTAACCTGGAGAGGTGATATGACTCCACATTCTTGACTTCAGGCTTATCTTTGATCACGATATCAAACTCCTGGAGTAGAAGGATCCATCTGGTCAGATGCGGCATTGAATCCTTCTTGTCCATTAAATACTTGATGGTGGTATAGTCAGTGAAGATGGTCACCTTGGATCCTAAGATGTGGTACCTGAATTTATCTAAGGTAAATACTACGACTAGCATCTCTTTCTCTGTAATTGTGTAATTTCGATGGGCGGAATGCAAAGTCTTTCTAGCATATTGTATGGCATAAGGAAGGCCATCCCTCCTCTGTCCCAACACAGCCCCAACGACAAAATTGGAGGTTTCCGTCATGATCTCGAATGGGAGAGACCAATCGGGTGGTTGAAGGACAGAAGCCTCTACAACCATATTCTTGAGAGTCTCAAAAGATGAAAGACACTTATCATCCACGATAAACTCGATGTCTTTCACGAGAAGATCAGATAACGGTCGGGCAATTTTACTGAAGTCTCGTATGAAACATCAGTAAAAGATGACATGCCTGAGGAAAGACCGTAACTGCTTTAGATTAGACAGTGGATTGAGTTTCTTTATGATATCAACCTTGGCCAGGTCCACCTCCATTCCTCTGTTGGAGATGATGTGACCAAGGACCGTCCTCTGAGTCAATATAAAATGACTCTTCTCCCAAGAAAGAATGAGGTTAACCTATGTGTACCTCTGAAGCACGCAGTCTAGGCTAGAAAGCTAGGAATTAAAATCATCGTCGTAGACCAAAAAATCATTCATGAAGACCTCCAAGATATCTCCCACCATGTCTGCAAAAATGGAAAGCATGCACCTCTGGAATGTAGCCGGAGCAATACTGATGAATCTCAGATTCATCACTCTAAATCTCATTAATTAAGCTCAAATCCCTCAAAATCATTGGCATTTCTCCATTTATTCTGCATAATTAGCATCCATGCATGTTTCAATAAGAATTGCATTTTATCACTTATTTCTGTACAAAATAAGAAGCTAAAAATCCCAGCCAAAATTGACATGTAAATAGCTTAACTTCCCTGATTTTTAACTTATTCATGCTAACTCCGAATGACACAAAAATCACCTCTATTGTGTACATATCACTCACGAGAATAAATGAAAAATACAAAAAAATCACTAACCCAAATAAGTGGACCAAAAAAACCAAGCCCTAGTTCTAGGATTCCCGGACTAAAACCCTCATATCATCCCCATCCAGTGTCCACTCACTTTTGAACTAATATACATTCAATTACCAAAAAAATAAGACCAAGTTCAAGTGAATCGGAGCTCGTATGTGAAAGTTGGGTTTTGGGCCTCTTTTGTACATTTTGTATTTTAGCTGATTTTGACCTCTTATTTTATGTACATAATTAACTATTTTAGTTTATTTCTTTTTCATTTGTCTTCTTTAATGAAAGTTTTATTAAAATGTGCAAAAATCCAAATCCAAATTGAGCTTGAAATTATAGAAACTGACTGAGTCCGAGTCTTCACTAACTGTTTGTACAAAAGTTATCTTTTTTGTGGTTTATTTTATTCTTTCTTTTTCTTAATTAATAAAAATCCAAAAAAATAGATTAATGTATCTATATTTATCTTTGATTTTATCATATTTTTCTGGATTTTTATCTGGTTTAAAAATAATAAAAAATTATAAAACCCAAAATTCAAGGTATTCTATGTACAAGGGATACCCCAAAAATATCACTTTGGGCAATTGATCGATTTTAGTTTCGGTATCTTCATGAAAGTTGTAGATCTTATCGAGACGAGCAATTTTTATGAAGAAACCTCTTCGATCCAAGTCCGTTTGCTATTTATTTTGGATTTTTCAAAATATTTATTTTCAGAATTTTGTGGTGCTGACATGCATGTGTCAGCCATTTTTCGAGTTTATATATATTCATTTTTTATCAAAAAAAATTAAAAAGACCGCACGTGCGAGGCACGTGCCTCCCGCGTATGAGCACCGCCTGGAGCCCATTTCTCTCATGTGTCACGCGTCCCCACGTGGGCTGGTTGATCTCGGCCGATCGGACGGCCCCTGGCCATCTTCTCCATCGCCCAACTTTTCCAATCAAGCTTCGCCTTCCCCGGGATTTCATCGCCGCCGACCTTCCTTCAATGACCGCAGATCTCGCGACCACCACAGGGCCTCACGACCTCCACGACCGCCCGCGGCAGGCACCAATCCCGAGCACCCCCCCCCCCCCCCGCACTTGCATTGGGGGAACAACGTCATGCCTTCAAGGGGTCACGTGTTGTGCATGTGACCCGATGTAGAAATTGCAACGTAGCCCCTGGTGCTTTTCAAATTTGCACGAGAGTCCAGCCACTTTCAAGTGACGTGCTTCGCACGTGACCTTGGAAAAAATTACAGACAGCCCCGGGAGTTTCGCCATATTGTTGTTTAGTCCATCTACCCCAGGGGTCACGTTCCTTGCACGTGACCTACTGGGATATTTGCAAGAGGCCCCTGTATTTATCGGTAATTACACTTAGGTCCCCCTACTACATTTTTATATTTATTTTATTTATTGTAGTTGCAGTTATACCCCTATCTTTCTCCTTTGTTTTGGATAGCTACATTACATTATTTTATTCATCCAAAAATAGTATTTTGTTCTGCATTTAATTCTCTACATCATGGCATATTGTAGACATTTTTGTGACTTGTGATTAATTAATAATTAATTATTTTGTAGAAAATTGCATATTTTACCCATCTTATGCTCTGAAATTTGTTATTGACTAACCGTTGATCTAAAAATTGTCGAAAAATCATGGATTGTAGAATTAATTGTGGTTAACATTGTGCCCAAAAAGAATTGCATTTGCATACATAGTTGTTTTGTAAAAATCACTTTATATATTTCAATGTTTGATTTTTAATTGATATTAAATCTTGTATTTTTGAGGTTTATGATTTTTCTGAGATCCATCACTTGGTGATAGAACTCAGATAATTGTATCCCTTGAAAATAATTAGGTTTAATATTTAATATAACTAAATATTGAAATTCATAATGTGTGCATTTAAAAAGTGATAAAAAAATTCATGTTGCATCCAAAAATTCCAAAAATATTACAGTGCATTCATTTCATCATAATTATCATCTTGGCTAAGTTTCGTATTTTTCATACATTGTTTGATCGATATTTACATTTTAGTCCCTAAATTAGGCTGTAATTGCATTTTGCATCCTTTATTGCATTAAAATTACAAAAAAAAAAGATCGCCTCGAAAACCATGCACGAATTTTGATAGACATAATTCTAGGTTGTTCCTTTGCCTCCTTGTGTTTGACCTTGGGACTTGTCCAAGTAAAATAAACATAAAACTACTTGATTAAAAATTGACTAAATAATTGTGGTTATTTTCTTGATCGATTCCGATTGTCGCCTACAATGAAATGACAAATTAATTTTTAAGTGAACGAAAATTCACACGATACATATTTTAAACAACTTAATCTCGGACTCGTCAGATGGCGTCGTTGTCGAGGAAGCAAACAGATTAGTTTTTTGTCTAAAAATTTTTTTGTTCAATTTTCCACATTCGGGTAGTCTAACCCTCGAATTTTGTCACTGTAAATTCTATTTTTTTCCTGTATTTATTTTCAACATTTATTTTTCTTATTTTATTTTTAATTCATTTTGAGTCATTCTCTTACATTATCTCTATTTTTCTTGTGAGGTACCTGGCGTACGTGGAGCGGTTTTTCAAGAACCGACGCATCTTCACCGACTTCTGAAAAGCTGCAATTAATTTAAGATCGAGTCAAGTCGTAGAGAGCGTAGAGTCTAGGATTTTATTTCCTGTAATTTTAATTTCGATAATTAATTGCACATTTATAACGGTGTCCGTTTGGACTCTCGCGTGTGTAAAAAAGACCTTGAACTTTTTATGTGGTGTGTCGTGGCCTGTTTCACTCTCCGGTGAGGGTGGGGCCCGACTTGAGTGGCGCTTAGGATAGACCTGCACATACGGCTCTCAGAACATTTAAATATTTTTATTGTGCTCGTAGGACCAAGGTCCACACTTCACTTTAATTGAGATGCATATAGATCATTCAATTTAGCCAAATTCAACTCAATTATTCCCTGCTAATAGAACTTTCTGCTAGGTACGGTGTTTCATCGGCTTGCATTCATCTAGATTAATTTTTCAAAATTCTGTATTGCCTCCTACATGGAGATTGCGAGGAATGACTGCAAGTCTTCTAACTGAGCATACATCATCGTTTTTCACGTGCATCGTCTTTTCATGAATTTCTCCCTCTTATTTTGTTACATATCTTTGAAGGAAATTGGGACTGGACGGTAGAATTGTATTTGTGCTCATTTAATTCTTCAGTGATCACCTAATTAAATTGGGACTGCAAAATATAGCCGATTTTAAATTACCCATAAAATCAAGAATTTTTGCGGGAGAGCAACCCCGACCTTGGATTCTTTTATTTTTCTGAGTGAGCAAGAGACAACGCTTAAGGTTAGATCCCAAACCGGGCTTTTCTTATTGACTACTGATTCTACCAAAAACGATTAGCTACTTCTCACTGACGATCTAGGGTAGCCGGTAAACGGTCCGAATTTCTTTAGCAGAGTAGGTGGTTTAGAGGACGATGCGTAAGGCTCCGTCCTCAAGTAACGGGTAGCCATTCTACGGTCCGTACTTACTCCCATACTGGCTGAAAGTAGGTGCAACTAGTCGTAAGAATTCAGGCCAGTCATTAGGAAAATTTCCGGCACCTAACAGCTCGCTAAATTCTTTCCAAGATTGTCTTATCACCAATTAAAATTGAAAAGATAATAGCTGAACTCTTATGCTTTCATTGTATGAGTTGGTGAACTTGAGGTTTGATTTTTGTTTGATTTGTGTTCCTAAGCCGTTTTTGAAGATCAAAAGCCGCAAAATTGTGCCATCTCTCTCCTTCCTTGATTTGTCAACCAATAAACCTCATTTGCAAATCATGGAACTTTTGTCCAAGAACTCTCTAGATCTAGATCAGGAAAATCAATTCGTCTCGAATAGGCCCAAATCGTCATTCCTTTCAGCTCTTTCGAAAATGGCGGAACATTTATCCGAGGATCCATCAGAACTATACTGTGAAAATGAATTCGTATCGGTTAGACTCAAAACTTCAACACCTCCTCCAACTTCCATAAGAGACTCTCAACCACCAATAGATCCAACACTCTCCACAATTCCGATCTACTTCATGAATGACAATCCTTTGTATTCGGATCATACAAACGAACAACCGACTGAGGTTTCCACTTCTTCATATGTTAATCCTCTCTATTTCGATCATACAATTCATCCTTCATATTCGATAAATGTCAATCCATCATTCATGAGAGATCATAACCACATGATTGACTTTAACAATTCTTCACATCTCCCATCTACCATACCCTTGAACACAAATGATCAACCATCATCTTGGATTGACTATGACAACCCCATCTTCAGACATGAGACTCATACAGAGGACTGGACTGACAACATAGAAACACATAACCCTTGTATGTTGACTCCACAATATCAAGATCCGACCAATCATGATCAAAGGATTGAACTCTACTCAAACCAACTCCACAGGCCTGGATCACATGAGCAGCCTCCTTCCATAATTTTTGAGGAGAAATTTTCAGAAAATAACGATCATATATTGGATATTTCAAGAGACTCTTCTCCTAGCACATACAGGAAAATGGAAGAGGAAATTATTGAATCTCAAATACAAAAATACACCCCAATTGCTCTCATGATTGGTCATGAAAAGATTTTGGAGGATGATATTTCGAGGATAAATAAGAAATTTCATTTAATGGAGGATAGATTTCGAAAGTTTGCCGATCGATTAATCTCAATCTCTGGTAGCTCGTACAGAAAAATGAATGATAAAAAGATTGGATCTAATATTGAAAATTTTAAGGATATTCAGGAACCTAGGGATGATTATGACAGCAGCACTTATGCATATTATTCCCCTAGAAATGACTATGTCGCTGACTCTTACTCTGAACAGCAAAGCCCCTTCTCATCTACTGAAGACACCACATCACCACACAACATAAAAAATACCAAAAAATTGGAATATTCAAAAACACCCAAAAAATTGAAAATCCCGAAAAAACCATAAAAATTGAGACTGAAGAAGATCTGAAGATTTTGGATCCTGCTTTACAGGAAGCAATGGAAAAAAGATTGATGTTTGAACTTTCCTTTATACAGGCCATTGAACACTTCCCCGACCTTAAAGGATTTGTAATGGACAAATTAATGACGAAAAAGTCGGGTAGGATAAGAACAAAGACTGAAAGACACATCTTCTCAATGGCCTCCTCCTTGGTGTTGAGGAGAAAAACCAAGAGCCGCATAGTGAAGCGGTTGCCTAGATTTGACTGTATAATCAAGGACACAATTTTTACCCATGCTCGAATTGATGACGATTCACCGATCAATATCCTCCCGACCTCTGTATTTCTTGAACTCAAACTCGGACCGATAAGGAAGATACGAGAGATTCTTCAATTGGTTGACCAATTGATAAAGCGGCCGAGAGGAATCATTTCTGTCATAATGACTTTCCAAGGTGCTCCGCTCAAAGTGGAATTCACGATCGACATTGAGCATCAAGGAGAATTCACCCAGTCTCCAATTATTCTCGGAAAGCCATTCTTAGCATTGGCTAAGGCAATTATTGAGTGTGAGACTTAGGAAATCAATTTTACAGCATTGGAAGCACTTCGATCTCACCCAGTCCTTGAGGAACCACGATTTTCTGAGGAAACCTAGGAAGTCCTCGACAGTCATAACCATGAAGCGGTAGAATAGCCCTATCCCGCTGCTACATCTGAGATAGCGGTTGTTGATGAGACTATTGGTTTAGAGATTCTCCCCTCTTCTCCATTCCCAGTTTCGCTCACCATGGAGAATCAAGTATATGAATCATATGATCCGGAGACTTATGCATGGTCAAACCCTGGGTCAACCTATGCTGACTACCTTAATCACATCAATACGATACGTGAATGCTTCAACATCAAATTAATTGAGAACAAACATGCAGAGACTCTCCCCAGTATTTCAATTCCTGCGGATCTCAAAATTGAAGAATGTTTCTTATATGATCCCGAGACATATGCATGGTCGCACCCTGGGGCAACCTACTCTGAATACCTTGATCAAATCATCCCAAATCAAGAGTGCACCAGTATTAAGAAAACTAAGAACAAACACGCAGGACGAACATCGACCAAGGAGAAGAATTCCAATGGTTATTCATCTGGAGACTCAAGTGGACCGACACCTTCACGAAACAAAAAGAGTACTCCTAAATCGAAAATGAAGCCATGTTTGACCTTCCGAAAGAGGAATCATCTGATGATCCCTCATCAGGTCCAGAAAAGGTAATTTACATGAGTGAAGTATGTTCGGTTGTTCTAAAACCATATCTTCGCAAGGATCCAAAATTCGACTCCCGTTGGACAACTCTCGTTCCTCACTATTATTCATCCAAAGCTGATGCTCCTGCCCTCATCAAATACACTGGAATTATCTCTTATGAGCTGACTGAGATGGGTGCTTCAGAGTATTCATTCGAAGACAAATCACTTGATCCCAAGAAGGAACGAATTTTGAGGAAACAACTGAAGAAACAAAAAGACAAGAATATCTGGAGTGTGTCACTTTCAAATACTATTCCTCTGAGGATAACTCTGATGATGGATACCTTTCATCTGACTCAAACGCTTCATCTACTATCCATCATGATTTTTCTGAGGATAACTCTGATAATAATTGGGAATCATATGCTTCATCTCCTTCCCGTCATTGTGATCTCCCACAGCAGGCTCACAAAAAGATTGGCCGAAAACCGCCTTAATCATCGGCTACCCACCCTCTCTCCCGACCACATCGGTCTCCTTGTACAGCTTCTTCCTCTACTTAGGCCAAGGCCTAAGTATAGGGGGGACCGATGTCATCTGTATATACCATTTTCCCCATCTCACGATCACATCATTTCCACCCTTCTTCCATATTTAGGTTGACCAGAACCTAAGTATAGGGGGAACCGATACCCATTTGTATATACTATCTTCATCCACATATCCTGACCACCTCATTTTTTCGCTCTTCTTCTATACTTAGATTGTTCACAGCTTAAATATACGGGGGCGTTCCGATCCATCTTTTTCTTTTTATTTTTCACTCTCTTACGCTTAGCCCAAGCTGAGTCTTCTTTACGCCTCTTGTGCTCTGAGGACACAACACTCGCTAAGTATAGGGGGTCTGTATATATACTGTGTATATATTTTACCCATATCTCGTACTTTCGCGTAAGTCTATATGTATTTACAGGGTGGGTAATTAATTAACTTCAAAAAAACACAAAAAATAAACAGAAAAAGAAAAAGAGTTTTGCTGCTAACACTGACTGTGTACAATCCAAACTTTTTGAAAAACAATATGGCTTCTTATTCATTTTTGCATCAAAAAAAAACTAAAAAAACAAAACAAAAATCCCTTGCATAAATTATCAAAAAAATCACAAAAAAAATGTGTCTGCATTTCATCCAGCATTTCATTCATTTGCATCTATGAAAAGTCTTTGGGTTCTGAACCGAGTTATGAGCAGAAACCGAGAGTGATCTGGACTTGACCTTAGTCCATTTAATTTTTAGAGGAACTTCACCGAGAAATAGGATTTTAGAATCTTCAGGTCTTTGACTTAATTCTTTAAGTTCCACATGACAATGAACAGTGTTTGACTCTTAGTGTCTAACCTGGTCTCTTCATTCTGGGTACGACTCTGGAATAAGGAATTAATTTGTACTCTCACACTATGCACTTAGCTCAACTCAGACGGGATGTTGGAAGACTATGTGAGTTTCTTTTCTAGTAGTGTGGAAATCTAAAGATCGGAGTACGGGTTGAAATAAAGCTTCGAAAAAGGGATGGACGGTTGGGCACAATTTTTTCTAAGACCCAAAAAAATGTACGGAAACAAAAGGATTCTAATCTGTAGGGGTACAACAAGATCCAAGCAAAACTACCAAAAATTCCAAATACAAAGAAGCCACTACCAAATAAATATCTAACCAAAAAGGTCCAAGCTTCAAGAAAACCTGCGATCTTGGTGGAGACTCGACTACACTGGCCAGCTTCACAAGGAGAGGTGACTACACTGGCCACCCTCCAGTTCGTTTCTCCTTCTTCTAACTTCTCCCCCATTTCGATTGTGAACACAACGCGACAGACCTTAGAAGAAAATACCTGACTCCCTGAGGACGAGTTATAAGGAAATACCTTAGAAGGAAATACCTGACTCCCCAAAAATCCCAGTCAAAATTGACCTGTAAATAGCCTAACTTTCCTGATTTTTAACTCATTCATACTAACTCTGAATGACACAAAAACCACCTCCATTGTGTACATATCACTCACAAGAATAAATGAAAAATACAAAAAAATCACTAACCCAAATAAGTGGACCAAAAAAACCAAGCCCTAGTTCTAGGATTCCCGGACTAAAACCCTCATATCTTCCACATCCAGTGTCCCTTTTAATCCTAATCACTTTTGAACTAATGTACATTGAATTATCTCTAAAACAAGACCAAGTTCAAGTGAATCGGAGCTCGTATGTGAAAGTTGGATTTTGGGCCTTTTTTGTACATTTTGTATTTTAGCTGATTTTGACCTATTATTTTATGTACATAATTAACCTATTTTAGTTTTTTTTTCATTTGTCTTTTTTGATGAAAGTTTTATTAAAATACGTAAAAATACAAATCCAAATTCAGCTTCAAATCAAAGAAACTGACTGAGTCCGAGTCTTCACTAACTGTTAGTAGAAAAGTTGTCTTTTTCGTGGTTTATTTTATTCCTTCTTTTTCTGAATTAATAAAAATCCAAAAAAATTAGATTAATGTGTCTATATTTATCTTTGATTTTATCACATTTTTTCCGGATTGTTCTTTGGTTTAAAAATAACAAAAAAATTATAAAACCCAAAATTCAATGTATTCTATGTACATGGGATACCCTAAAAATATCACTTTATGCAATTGATCGATTTTGGTTTTGATATCTTCATGAAAGTTGTAGATCTCATCGAGACGAGCAATTTTCATGAAGAAACTTTTTCGATCCAAGGTTGTTTGCTATTTATTTTGGATTTTTCAAAATATTTTTTTTGGAATTTTGTGGTGCTGACATGTGGCAGTTCCTAAAGCCGCCATGTGTCAGCCATTTTTCGAGTTTTTATATATATTCATTTTTATAAAAAAAAATAAAATTAAAAAGATCGCACGTGCGAGGCACGTGCCTCCCGCACACGTGCCGCGCACGAGCACCGCCTGGACCCCATCTCTCTCATGTGCCACGCGTCCCCACGTGGGTCGTCCGATCTCAACCGATCGGATGGCTCGTGGCCATCTTCTCCATCGCCCAACTTTCCCAATCAAGCTCCGCCTTCCCCGGGATTTCACTGGCACCGACCTTCCTTCCATGGTCGCAGATCTCGCGACCTCCACATCTCAGATCTCTGCCAGGGATCTCGCAAAGCTCCGCTCGTGGATCTCCGATTCGCCATCAATCAAATCTCACCGCCAATCGTCGAATCTCGATCCCCCAAATCACCCCGACTCCTTCCATGTCCAGCCCCATCACCCATCCTATAAAACCCAAATCGCCCCGACCTTCGCTCCCATCCGCTGATAGCCCCAGATGACCCAAGGTGGTGACAGCACCTACTTTTTCCTGACAAGATCCGAGGGCTCCCCACCCCTCGTTGCAGAAGCGGCGATCTCCCTGTCGACCTGCCCTGCTCTAGCTGTCACCCGTAGATCCAACAACTCCGACCTTCGACAACTCCGCCAACGCCAACGTCCACCTGCACTGACAACGCCACCATTCTTCATCGAGCAACTTCATTGACATTCCAGCTACTCCCCCAACTCTCGCAATCCATGGCAACCTTCAGGAGCTTCACCTTCAACGCTTCACCAGAGGAGCGCCTCCGCTCCACCGTCCCCTTGGTCGTGTATCGGCCAGAGGACGGCCGACGCCTCTCCGCCAGCCTCCGTCAACCACTCCACCCCTCCTGTTGATGCCTCACCGCCAGAAGCCCCGACGACCCCACAGGAGCCACCACCAGGTCTCACACCCTCCACGACCTCCTGCGGCCGGTGCCAATCTCGAGCCCCCCACCCCCCACCCCCGCACGTGCTCCGCACGTGCGTCGGGGGAACGATGTCATGCCTTCAAGGGGTCATGTGCTGTGCACGTGACCCGCTGGAGAAATTGCAATGTAGCTCCTAGCACTTTTCAAATTTGCATGAGAGTCCAACCACTTTCAAGTCATGTGCTTCGCACATGACCTTGGAAAAAATTGCAGACAGCCCCGGGATGTTTTATCATATTGTTGTTCAGTCCATCTACCCCAGGGGTCACGTGCCTCGCACGTGACCTGCTGGAATTTTGCAAGAGGCCCCCGTCTTTATCGATAATTACACCTAGGTCCCCCTACTGCATTTTTATATTTATTTTATTTATTGTAATTGCAGTTATACCCATGTCTTTCCTCTTTGTTTTGGATAGCTACATTACACTATTTTATTCATCCAAAAATAGCATTTTGTTTCGCATTTAATTCTGTACATTGTGGTATATTGTAGACATTTTTGTGATTTGTGGTTAGTTAATAATTAGTTATTTTATTGAAAATTGCATATTTTACCCATCTTGTGCTTTGAAATTTGTCATTAATTAATCATTTCACTAAAAATTACCGAAAAATCACGATTTATAGAATTAATTGTGGTTAACATTGTGCCCAAAAAGAATTGCATTTGCATGCATAATTTGCCTTGTAAAAATCATTTTGAAAATTTCAATGTTTGATTTTTAATTGATATTAAATCTTGTATTTTCGAGGTTTATGATTTTTCTGAGATCCATCACCTAATGATAGAACTTAGATAATTTTATCCCTTGAAAATAATTAGGTCTAATATTTATTATAATTAAATATTGAAATTCACATTGTGTACATTTATCCAAAAACTCTAAAAAAATACAGTGCATTCATTTCATCATAATTATCATCTTGGCCAAGTTTCGTATTTTTCAGGCATTGTTTGATCGATATTTACATTTTAGTCCCTAAATTAGGCCGAAATTGCATTTTGCATCCTTTATTGCATTAAAAATTACAAAGAAAGACCGCCTCGAAAACCGTGCACGGACTTTGATAGACATAATTCTAGGTTGTTCCTTTGCCTCCTTGTATTCGACCTTGGGACTTGCCCAAGTATAATAAATATAAAAGCACTTGATTAAAAATTGACTAAATAATTGTGGTTATTTTCTTGACCGATTCTGATTGCCGCCTACAACGAAACGACAAATTAATTTTTAAGCGAACTAAAATTCACACGATACACATTTTAAACAGCGCAATGTCAGACTCATCAATTACATAGTCTAAAGGGCATCAGTTTGAAAGCATACATTCCGAACAAACAGGTGAATGTCGTCTTTTCTTTGTCTTCAAAGCAATGGCCACTTGGTTATATCCCAAGTACCCATCGAGGAAGCAATAATGGCTCTTCTCGGCTAACTGTTCGATGATATGATCAATGAACGGTAGTGGGAAGTGATCCTTCTTGGTCGCATGATTCAAACATTGTAGTCCACATAGACACGTCAAGAAGTCGGTACTCGGGTAACGATCTCCGCTCCATCTTCATTTATCAGTGTAGTGATACCCGTCTTCTTTAGTACCACATGTAACGACTATCCCATTTAGAGTCGGAGATGGGATAGATAAAATTGACGCTCCACCACTAGGATATTTCCTTTATTACCACCTCTCGAAGATTCGGGTTCATCCTACTCTAAAACTCATGAGATGGTTTGGCATCATCCTCGAGAAAAATATGGTGGGAGCATAGAGCCGGACTAATCCCATGGAGATCAACTACTGACCACACGATCACCTTGCAGTTCTTTTCAAGAATCTCCATCAGACAGGATTCTTGTTCATCGGCCAGATTAAAGCGATGTTGATTGGAAACATTTTAGGATCTATGGCAAGGAATCAGTATTTCATGCTCTGAGGTAATGGTTTGAGCTCAGGGGGAGAAGGAACAGGAAGAGAAGGTTTGACTAGGGTTTGGGTATAGGCTACTAGGTCCGTCTATGTAAGATCGGTATGCTCTGACTCAGAAAGGTCTAGAGACTGCTCGTCTGGTTGCTAACTCCGTTGTACTGGCTCGGTCTCCAGACTGGTTGCAGGCTCATTGGAAATAAGATGCAGAACATACTCGTCAAACATCTTCCAATCAAAGTCCAAGTCTACATCAAATAGAACAGGATTTGAACAACAAGAATGAAATTCAAAAAGATCATCATCAGACTCATCTGCCTCAGCCTCTAATTGTACTTGCTATAAGACTATGCTATCTAATCTTCCATCATCTAATATCTAGCATTCAGACTCTCCTGAGGATGTGATGAAAGACTGTGTACTCAGTTCGGCCCAGATGGCCTCATCATCTGTTTGTACGAAACCACAGTCTTGATAACTATCGGGTTCATCATCAGATGCTCACTCTGATTCGGCTAGAGATCTGGCATTAAGATCATGGATCATCACTATATGTATACTCTCTCCTTGAACGTGAAAGTACACTTTCCCGAAACCATAATCGGAAACGACCTTTTATGTTTCCAGAAAAGGTAATCCTAGTATGATCGGGGTATCGGTCACGCATTTAGGGACCTCCATATCCAACACGACGAAGTCCACGGGGAATTGCAAACCCTGAATGGTGACGATAACGTCTTCGATTAATTCCTTAGGTCTCTTGATCGATCTATCAGCAAACTATAAGACTGTTCTGCTTGGTCGTAGAGGACCGAACTCGAACTTGTCGAACAGAGAAGTGTAAGGATATTCATCGAAGAACCACTATCTAAAAGAGTACGATCGAAAGTCTAATCAAGAATTTAGGGACCGGTATGTAAGGATATGTAAGGATACTCGTCAAACATCTTCCAATCAAAGTCCAAGTCTACATCAAATGGAACAGGATTTGAACAACAAGAATGAAATTCAAAAAGATCATCATCAGACTCACCCATGTAAGGATATACATCACGTGCATCAGCTGGACGGGGACTTGCTCGAAATTAGTTAATCCACTGGGGATATTAATGCAACTTACACCCAAAAAAATCCCGGCGCACGTGCTTCGCACGTGACCGGACTAGAGTGGTGGGGCGGCTTGGTCGATCCGTTGTCGATGCGTGGCACGGTATCGGTCGTGCAATCAGATGATATTGTGGCTCTCTCGCAATATGGAGCTCGCCTATTCTTTCCCCCCAAATCTATAGCTGTGACTAGCGGAGAGGTTCTGATCTCGGAGAGGTTCTGGTGTTTAGTTCATGGTTGCTCACATAGAAAAGTGCTCTTCTAATGATTGGCGGCTCTTCAAGTCTAGGGAGGCGATGGTGTGAATCAGGAGAAGCACTTCGTATTGGAGCTTTAAAGTGGATTCGCGAGCGGCAG
Source organism: Ottelia alismoides (assembly GCA_037367405.1). Lineage (NCBI taxonomy): Eukaryota > Viridiplantae > Streptophyta > Magnoliopsida > Alismatales > Hydrocharitaceae > Ottelia > Ottelia alismoides. The sequence continues at coordinate 381,981 of JAZKJV010005358.1, read as the reverse complement.
TGGTCGATTGCTTCTAGATGAATCTCCGTCTCTCGTTCGATCAGGTAGTCGAGGCAAAGCTTCAGAGGTGGATTCCTCGATCAAGTCCGGGGATTCTCAGATCTGGTGTTGATACAGTGGTTCTCAAACACGATGGTGCTACTCATTCAGTCGGAGACTCGATGCTTTGTATGCGTGCTACAGGAGAATCGATGCTTCAGATGTTTCAAATGACTGCACGGCCTCGAGGACTCGTACATGTAACTCTGCAATCAAATGGATACTACATGTGCAGAATTTTGGGTCGCCGGTGGAGGCTTCATGCTTCTCTGCATATGTAAACAACAGCTCGAGATTTGCTTCTCGGCCCAGATTTCACTGGAAACATAATGAAATTGATGTGGATGGAAATTGATCCTCAAATGAATGATGAGGAAGAGGATCGGATCTCCGTGATGTATCATTGAAAATGGTTAGATTGTGAGAAAAGTATGGAGAAACAGAACCAAATGAGATGAACAATAATGATGGAATCGGAATAGTTTCGATTGAATCGAGAAGAAAAATATCGAGAGAACAATGGATAGAGGAGAGAAAACGGAAGGATTGAAGGTTAAAAAAAGAAGATCTAAAGGACTAACCTTGAACGATGACAGAGCGGGCAATGCGCCTATGGAGGCTGGAGTTGAAGCTCCAGAGGATCGTCGCCTTGATGCAACGACGGTGCTTGTGGAGGCTCCTCGCGTGACGGAGCGGAACCTCACACTGGCGATGATCTTGCCGGATCCTAGCCTTCGACCTCGCTGCGATGGCAGAGGAAACTTGTTGTCACTCTCATTTTCTCTGTCGGAGCTCACTAGAAGATGGATGGTGAAAATGGCGGATGGCATCTGACGAGGGGAGTCGGGTCCTATATATAGAGGTGGAGGATTCCTGTCATCATAGGCGGTGAGGGGAAGAATGGACATTGGAAGAATGGCCGACCAATTGCCGGCCGTTAGTCGGTTGGTCGGCGATGGAAGAGGAGGAAGGAGAAAAGGAATCAGAGGTGGGTTGGCGATGGGGAAGAAGCGGGGAAGAAGGGAAAGTAAGAGAGAGAGAGAGAGGGGGGGAGAAAATAAAAATTAATAAATTAATAAATTAATAAATAATATAAAATAGTTAGATTAAATAAATTAATTATGATATAATTAATTACTTAAGAAATTAAGTAATTAATTAAATAATAATTAAGTATATAATTAAAAAAATATATAAGTTAATAATTAAGTAATAATATATATTAAATAAATAAATAAATAAAATTTTATTTTATTTTATTTATAATTAAATATAAATTAAGTATATAAATATAATAAATAACATATTAAATAATAATATATTCGGTACATTGTACATTATACCAATACGGTCTCAAAACCCATATTTTTCATATTCGATTTTAGCGAAATTAGTGTCATTTTGTAGATAATTAAATAATATGAATTTTAAAACTGAGTTTTCCCAATTCAGATTCCATATGGCCGAGTTATGAGGTCGGGAATATTTAGGTAACGGCTTCGAAGCTTCGGATTTTCTTTATATTTTGACTTGATTATATTTTTATATTTTTATATATATTTTTAGATTATTTTTAGAAAATAAATTAAGTTAATCAGATTTACGATTAATTAATTAAAAATCCGAGAAGTTTTACATATATTACATATATACAACGGGTACCAAACGTCAAAACTGACCTGGTTTATTGTAATATTTTTTGATATTTTTAATAATAGTATTAAGTACAAAATGCATTTTAAAAGTGAGTTTGGTCCGTTTGGAGTTTTCTATAAATAGTTATGAACCTCGAAAATCGACTTCTACGACTTTTTCGGTTCATTGTATTATTTTATTTTTGTGACGAATTATTTTTCTAATATTTTTAGAAAATAATATATATATATATATATATGAACAGCTTTTACAAAAGAAGTATTTTGATTTGGAATTGTCTAAGTGATAAATAAAATCGGTGAAATATTTACAATGTGAAAATGTGTTTAATTATATTTTTGGTCTTGATTTTCTGGATATTTTGATAATTTAGGATCCTTATCTCCCCCTGCTTATTTATTTTGTCGACCAAGTCAATATTGATCTAATCTCGGAATTGGGATCAGTCTGTATATATTTCATATTTACAATCTTCTTTTTATTTTTCTTTTTATCTTTATTCTTTATTTTAGATAAAATAAGTGTTAAATATATAATATTAATATGTGTGGTTAGAATGATAATTAGTTGGAATTAGTGATTATTTACATGTATTATTACCAAGGATTTTAGCCAATATTAATATGTGTGGTTAAAATGAAATAATAAAGGCGATGAATCATGAATTCATCATGATTCCAACTCATTAATTATAATGCGGGCTTTGTCGCAATTAGGAAGAAGCAATTACAATGCATATGCTAAATTCTTGTGATTACATTAGAGAAAGCATCAGGAAGATTTATTACTCCATTGTGGTGAGTCTACCAGCAATCATTGCTTCTGTAACACTAAGAAAAGTGTCATTGTGTTATTAACCCATGATTTTTCATTAAAATTCATGACAGACTATTGTCATGTACCGATTATTTTTATAAAGGAGTTTTTACCTCAGGAACTCTACAAACTTTGCCAATTATCTCATCGACATTGAAATAACTTAATTCCCCCCTCAACTTCATAAACTCACTAACATTTACTCCACAAACTTTGCCAGTTAACCTCCATGCATTTATCAATTTAAACTAAGCGGATTCTGTTACATTCTTTTACATTATACTCGTTTTGTTTATTAAATTTACATTAATTTCCCCTCACTCTCCTCCTCAACTCCTTTTCCCCACCCACCACCCACCACCTCCTCGACCTCTGCCGCCCTCGCCCTCCTCGACCTCCTCCCTCGCCCTTCTCCTCCCCGACCCCCCCCCCCCCCCCCGCTCGCCCTCCTCCTCCCCGACTTATGTCTTCGCTCTCCACCTCCCCGACCTCCTCCCTTGTCGTCGTCCTCCAGGTTTAGGTCCTCCCACACCCTCACCCTCCTCCTCCCCACCCTCACCCTCCTGCCCTCGATCTCTGCCCTCGTCATCCTCCTCCAGGTCCAGGTCCTCCGTGCCCTCACCCTCCTCCTCCCTTCCATCCGCCCTCCATGCCCTTGATCTCCGTCGTCGTCGTCCTCCTCCTCCGGCTCCAGGTCCTCCCGTGCCCTCAACCTCCTCCTCCCCACCCTCCGCCATCGCCCTCCCGCCCTCGCCCTCCCGCTCTTACCCTCTGACCCCACCAATCGCTCCATCTACCACCGTGGCTCCCGTGACTGCTCCGCTCACTCTGCCCTCTTCGAGATCCCCACGAGTACCTGCAAGACTGTAATGTAACGTCCTCCGTGAGCATCTACAAATCCCTGGCGAATCACGCAACTACCCCACTGCCAGCTCCTTTGCCATGTTCGCATTGACGAGAGACTACTCGTGCGCAAAGGTTGTCTTCTATGACGACACCAGGTGGTATGACGTGTTCGTAGAGCTGCGACGGACGAGGAGAGAAGGATGAGGAGAGAGCGTGAAAAAACATGCCATTGGATTTGCTAGCGTTTGATTAACTCAACTTACATCCAAGCTAGTTAACCCAAGCAGTCTCAAATTAACAGTAGGGTCAGTTGGGTAAGACGTAGTAAGTTTACGAGGTCAATGGGGGGAATTAGGTTGTTTTAAAGGTCGATGAGGTAATTGACAAAATTTATAAAATTTCTAGGTAAAAATCCCTTTCATAAAATTTATAATCAAACTACGGTCAATGCTTTTAACAAAGCCATCAAATTTTAACATGATTACCGGAATTGTTTCTGGTCATTTCGTTGTTTTAGGCGTCTCAGACAAAAGATGAGTTCTATGAAGCTAAGTCCGATAGAAAAAGTGATTGCTCAGATGCGGACGACAACACCCTCATTTATGGATCTTCATGTTGATGTTGGTTTACGTTTGTTTCCCCTCCAATCTGTGGCGGTGGTTGGGTGACTAAACACCCTGCAGTATATAGCACTTAATCTTACCTAGAGGGCTTCTCATACGTGGATCGAGTTTTTAGGGATCTGATGTATTTTGAAATGACATATCAGCATCTTTCATATAGCTAGTGTAAAAAAGTCGGAAGAAATTTTACCTAAGGTTGAGAACATGCATCATTAGCTTTGGATGATTCTCCTGCACGTTTTCGTGAATTGAATACCATTTCAACCAAAGATATGATATCATTCTTGAGCCCTTGGGCACAAGCTACACGTAAAGGCTAACCCCGACTCCAGCTTCACCTCCGTTGGCTTAGCCAATATACATTTTTGAAATTGCAGGAAAAGCTGCATTGTATTCTGTACTCCCGTGATGGTCCGAGTATCTATTCCTATCCGAAACTTACAATACATATATAATGTATAGTGAATCCTCAATAATTTGGTCTCCGCTATGAACAGATATCTTTGTGGTAAAAAAGAAGAAGCATCCGGTACTCCTCAAAGGTTCTCCTCTATATAAAGCAATCCATCATGCCCCCTTCCCTCCCATGCACTGCATACTATAGTCGACATAGCAAGGATCCTCTCCTTGTGAGAGAGGATGTCCAAAGCCCGTCTCTCTCCGGTCCTCCTCCTCTTCTACTTGGGAACCCTCCTCCCTCCTTCCCTCGCCTGCCCACACTGCCCTTACCCCATCCCTCCTCACCATCCACCACCTCCCCCCGTCGTCAAACCACCTTGCACCACCCCTTCCCCACCTCCCCCTCCCCCTCCTGATCCCTGCATCACTCATTTCCCACCACCTCCGCCCAAGCACTCACCACCTCCTCCACCTCCACCCAAGCACTCTCCACCTCCTCCACCTCCCCCTAAACACTCTCCACCTCCTCCACCACCCACGCACTCTCCACCACCACCCCCTCCTCCAAAACACTCACCACCACCTCCACCTCCACCCAAACACTCTCCACCTCCTCCTCCTCCTCCGAAACACTCACCTCCCCCTCCCCCTCCTCCCAAGCACTCGCCTCCACCTCCTCCTCCCAAATACCCACCCCCACCTCCACCTCCGGTACACTCCCCCCCTCCACCTCCTACACACCCACCTCCTCCCCCACCTCCACCTCCGGTACACTCGCCCCCTCCTCCACCTCCTACACACTCACCTCCCCCTCCACCTCCGGTACACTCACCTCCTCCCCCACCTCCTACACACTCACCTCCCCCTCCACCTCCGGTACACTCTCCCCCTCCGCCACCTCCAGTATACTCACCTCCTCCACCACCTCCGGTACCCTCACCCTCACGTCCCCCACCTCCAGCACACTCGCCTCCTCCACCTCCAACACACTCACCTCCCCCTCCACCTCCGGTACACTCACCCCCACCTCCAAATCCACTGTCTCCACCTCCTCCCCCACCCGTATATTCACCTCCCCCTCCACCTCCAGTACACTCACCCCCACCTCCCCCACCTCCAAATCCACTGCCTCCACCTCCTCCCCCGCCGGTATACTCACCTCCTCCTCCTCCTCCTCCTCCCAACAACTCCCCCCCTCCACCGGTAACTCCACCGCCCATCCCATGCCCTCCCCCTCCACCGCCTCCGTGTGATACCCCGCCGTCTACTCCTGAGCCGAAGAAGTGCCCGATCGACGCGCTGAAGTTGGGCGGATGCGTCGATTTGCTTGGCGGGCTCGTGCACATAATCATCGGAAGGAGCGCAACAGACGAGTGCTGCCCGCTGCTCGGTGGCCTGGCGGACCTCGACGCGGCTGCGTGCCTTTGCACCACCATAAGGGCGAAGCTGCTCAACTTGAACTTGGTGCTGCCGGTGGCGCTGCAGCTGCTGGTGGACTGCGGGAAGTACGTGCCGTCGGACTACCAGTGCCCGGCGCTTGGCTGATAGGCTTAGTTGTGTGTGCGTGTTGAGTGTGTTGAGCTGTAGCTGTGGGTGTAGTAAGCAGTGTGCGCATGCAAGTGGCAGTTAAAGTACGAGTGGTTGCATTGCTAGAATTGGGCATGCAGATGCAGTGTTGATTTACCGTTTCCTCTTAATAAAGGTTCTTAATTAGATGATGTCGAGCTTTTCATCACGCAGAGTTGCATGGTTTTTCGGGGAAGAAATTCGTACATGGGGACCTCTAAATTTTCCCTTGCAAATCCATTTCAACGTTGTGGTATTTTTTTAGATTTCAATTACAAAATCCAATCTTATAAATTGAATATTAGATTAATGCTCGTCTAACTATTGAATTTTTTTGCTATTTTATAAATTGAATATTAGATTAATGCTCGCCTAAATATTGATTTTTTTGCTATTTTCTGTTAATATTTAAAAATCTGGTTAATATTTAAGCAATTTAAATTTCCTTTAAAAAGGATATGGATCTTTTAAATAATAAGATAAAATAGCAAACAATCTCGAATTTAAGAAAAAATTGAATGATATATAGATCATTAATCTAAAATTCAATCTATAAAGTTAGCTTTTGGAATTAATTGTAAAATAATAATAAAGATTACAGCTGAAAAATCCACTTCGATCCTATGCTGGATCTATCACGAGACGGGACGCAAATCTCGCCAAGGGAAAGAGAATCTGACGACTTTATATGTTATGACTAAAGGATACGTTTTTTTAGATAAATGGTACGAATCCAGACAAAAACCCACATGCTAACGTCCAAAGGAGTTCACGTCTGCTACAAGATGGCATAATTGGCTATCCCGAATATAAGAGATTAATGGGGTGTCCCCTTGGGTAGCCAACATGGCTGTCCCGCGTTGTTTTTTTATGTTTTTTATTTTTTTTTGAAAATATCGCTATATATATTCATCCTTATATCCCTCATATATGTCATTCGAATTTTTTCAAAAAACGGAGACCCCTACGACCTCCATCCAGACAATCATTTTTTAACGGTAACAGGATTTTTTAAATCGACACTATCTCAATGGAGGCCGTAGGAGTCTCTGTTTCTGGAGAAATTCGAATGGCATATATGAGGGATATAGGGATGAATATACACGGTGATATTTTAAAAAAAATAAAAAAACATCAAAAATAAGGGGTGGGGTAGCCATGTTGGTTGCCCGTAGGGGGCAACCCCATTAAATCCCAAATATAGTTATAACATTTCTGGATATTCATATTCTAACGAAATCTGATCTAAGCAAGTATGTTATAGATAGTCATGCATGAAAAATAAGACAGTTAAATTTATGTAGGTAGCAAAAGTTCCTCGTAGCAAAGTTGCCATAAAAATAATTATATTGGATTATGATCTCTTACACTTGTGCTTGCTTGAACCCAATGTAGACAATACTTTATACGACAGTGGAAAAGTGGATCAAAAATCTCCATAGGTAACATTAAGGTTGGGCATTATTTGGATTCACCCAAATAACACACCCAAACCTTCCAAAAATGATTGAAATGGGTTGGATTATCTGTGTTTTGGGTCGGGATAGACCCAACCATAATTTTTATTTAGTTTTTGGGTTAAGTGATGTATTTAAGATGTTCCAGTCGACCCTCCCAAAAAACATGAATTACTAATTTAGGCGATCCTTAATTTTATTCTACCCGACCCAATGAAATATCGATCGATCTACAGTCTAAAAGGATAAACAACGTCATTGTGTCGACCGAATGAGATTTGCATAAAAGAGATTTATTTTTTATTATTTAGACATTTAAATTTTATATAAGGTGAAGTACGAGAGTGTCGAACTCGGGCAAGCAAATTGTAAAAACTTTGGTAGAGTCGTATAGTAGACTAAGGAATTACGGTTTAGTGAGTTTTTAGTGTTTTTTATTCGATTTTATCTTTTAATGTTCATTTTAAGTTTTGTAATGTTTTTAAGTTGTTTTGTATACCTATATGCAAAATAAGTATAGGTATAGTTTATATTTTTGTATTTGATTTTATATTTATTTTTTTTTATGTTTCATAATTGTTCTATTATTTTTTTATTTTTGGAAGAATTTTATGGATTTTAAATTAATTTTTAAATTTGAAAACAATGAATACAAGTAAAGCTATAAGATATTTTGATTTTTTTAAAACTAAATATAAGCAAAATCTTTTAAATTTTATTTTTACGGTAAAGAATATGTAAATACCTTTAAAACAATGTATTATATGTATTTTTGTGACTTTTTATGAATTAGTTAAATTTTTTGCATATTTTGATGTATATTTAGATTTTTAAGGATTTTAATATTTGATTTTTAATTTATTTTTAATTTACTATTTAGAATATACTAAAACTTATGTAATTTATTTTTTGTGGAATTTTTGGAGTGTATTTGTATATTTTTAGGTATTTTAGATGGTTGTTTGTATTTTTTATATAGTTTTTTATTTATGAAAAATAGAAAAGATTATAATTTTTTAAAATACGAAGTATAATGTATATAGTATTTTATATAGCATTTATACTTATTTTATTTGATTTTTATTTGAGGTATTTTTTTATATGAATTTTATATGGTATATTATTATTTGATATAATATATAGGGGAATCTTGGGATTGTAGCGGAAGTGCAAACGAGATTTGGGAGGCAGTAGTATCTTGCATCCGAAAGATAGCCAAAGAGATGCTAGACGAATCAAAGGGAGGAACTCCCGGTCAAAAGGAGGCTTGGTGGTAGAGTGAAGGGGTGCAAGAGAAAGTAGAAATTAAAATAGCATGCTTTAAAGCTATGTCTAAGGATAGAACAAAGGAAAATGTCACAAACTACAAAATAGCAAAGAAGGAAGCAAAGAAAGCTATAAGTGAAGCTAAGTCAAAAGCTTATGAAGTTTTTCTATAAAATCTCGACTCTAAGGAGGGTCAGAAGGATATATTCAGGTTGGCCAAAGCAGGAGAAAAAAAGATCAAAGACCTTTCTCAAGTGAGATGCATTAAGGACGAGGAAGGTCACGTGTTTGTTACTCAGAAGGATATAGAGACTAGATGGGAGCAGTACTTCCATAAAGCTTTTCATTGGGGAAGGAATAGAGAGATCAGTTGGGTGATCTAGCTAGTAGTGAGAGTTACTTGAATCGTGCAAGCTATAGACGAATACAAAGAAAGGAAGTAGAGGAGGCTTTGAAGGTTATGAGACATGAGAAAGGTGTAGAACTGGATGACATCCCTATAGAAGTATGGAGAGTTTTAAGTGAGCATGGTTTTACTTAGCTTACGAATCTATTCAATGTTATTTGGCGAAGCAAGAAAATGCATGAAGATTGGAGGAGTATCATGGTACCTCTTTATAAGAATAAAGGAGACATTCAAAAATTGTTCAAATTACAGAGGTATCAAGCTGATGAGTCACATTATGAAAATTTGGGAACGTGTGATCGAAAGAACGTTGATAAAAGTTTTCAAAGTAAAAGAAAATTAATTCGGATTCATGCGAGGTCGCTCAACTATTGAAGCCATTCATTTGCTGATGAGAACAGTACAGAGTATAGAGGTAGAAGAAAGAACCCCCATATGATCTTTATTGATTTGGAGAAGGCTTATGATTCCGTCCCACGAGAGATATTGTGAAGAGTGTTAGAGAAGACACAAGTACATGTCTTATACATTAACTTCATAAAAGGATATGTATGATAAGGCTTTATCTTGTGTAAGGATCCCAGTCTGGGAAGACTGACTATTTGACATCAACATTGGTTTACATCAAGTTTCAGCTTTGAGTCCATTTCTTTTTACTTTGATTATGGACGAGTTGACAAGTCACATTCAGGATGAGTTACCTTGATGTATGTTATTGCTGATGATATAGCATTGATTAACGAGATGAGAGATGGAGTAAATGAGAAGCTTGAAGTCTGGAGACATGCATCGGAGACTAAAGGATTTCATATAAGTAGGGCTAAGATGAAATATATGGAGTGCACCTTTAATGAAAGCAATGGTGAAGGAATCGAGGTGAAGGTTAGTGACGATAACATTCGGAAGAGAGACTCTTTTAGATATTTGGGATCTATTTTGCAACATGGTGGGGAAATTGATGGAGATGTTACAAATAGAATAAATATAGGCTGGATAAAGTGGAGAGGAGCCTCTGATGTTCTCTGTGATAAGAAAATTTCTTTAAAAATTAAAAGAAAGTTTTACAAAGCAGTCATGAGACATGATATGCTCTATGGATCTAAATATTATCTTGTGAACCACAGACTTGTGTAGAGAATGGTTGTAGCATAAATGAAAATGCTAAGGTGGATGTGTGGACACACACGTAAGGATCGAGCATAAGGTGCGAGAAAACCGCTTAAGTTTGGTTTGGTTATCTGCAAAGAAGGTCAGTCGATGCACCAGTTAGGAGATGCGAGTGTTGGGATGTTGAGCCAGCTAAGAGAGAGTGAGGACGGCCCAAGAAGTGTTGGAAAGAGACTATACGAATGGATCTTAGTTTTTTGGATATAAACCTGAGATTGATTCAAGATAGATCTAAATGGAGGCGAAAATCCATGTAGCCGACCCTACTTAATTGTGGGAAAAGGTTTTGTTGTTGTTGTATAATATATAGGGGCTATTATATAATTAACATAAACTTTAGGGGGACATGAGGAAATATGAAAAGACAGAGGGTGTTTGAACATAAAAATCCTAGGGCCATGAGATTAGGTCACGTCTAGCACCTGTACAGGACCTGTATGTGAATATTAATAAAGTCTGGGGTATATAGGAGCAATAAAACCAGAGATCACATGCACGTTCACATGCATGAGCGTGCCCTATACCTGTCAGAAAATAACACTAAATCAGAGGACGCGACCTGTAAACATTCCAATGATCATGTGTGGATCACGTGATTCACTTGTATCTATTCTAGACCAGTACACAGATAATGAAATGTACATGGGGCTTAATCATAAATAGTCCCAAAATATCGGGAATCATGCGAGGCCCACGTGATCGCCTAAGAGCTGGGCGACGTGTGGCTCGGATTCGATGCTCCATCTGATCTTATGGTTCTCGTCTCTCCACGCGTCGTGCTCAGATCTGTTGGATGGCGTTGTGGATCAACGACTACTGCTCGAGCTGGAGGTGTCGCCGTGCTTCCCCAAATTCTGATAAGCAGGCGACGGTTCTCTCGAAGAAGCTCCAAATGTTGCGGCATGAATCCTCGCTTCCAGATGCTCTTCAGATGTACTCTCCATGTTCGTGAATCTTTAGATCACGTTAGCAGCTTTCAGCCTCCAGAGGATGGTCTTCAAATCAAACCGTGTTGATTTGCTCAAAACGGTGGTGCTACGATCCTCATTGAACTAAAAATCCAAGATGCTGCTTCAGGCGTGTCTGGTGATGTGTGCGAAGTGTTGTTTTCTCCAACGAACAAACTAGGGCTGAATCTCATATTTGCATATTTTGTTAAAAAAATTAGCTTTACTCACTTTTTCTCTCTCTATCATTTATTTTGTTTAGTTAGCCTCCCTTGATAAAATTCATGGTTCCGCCCCTGCAGATGATGCACTACAATGGAGACTTGCAAGTGCCGAACTAAGGCTCAAGATTCAAATCTTGGCCAGGAGGTCACGGCAAAAATTATGTAAAAGTGGGTGGATTGATCCCAAATGTAATGGATGAAGGGATCTGACTCGGATCTGTAAGGATATGTGGTGATCAAAGTTGGAAGTGGTTGTGGAGAAGCAGAAATAGATCAGATTGGTATGATCAGAGATCGGACTGTAAAATCGGCATCGGATTACATAGATATTAAATGAGAAGAGAGAGATCAAGGATTCATCACTCTAATTAGTTGAAAATAGAGTTCATTTCAAGAAATTAGGTTCATTCACATGTTTATATCACAAAATTAACATTCATGCATTGTAGATAATTTACATAAATTAGCAATGCAATTGGCATTCATGTTCATCTGTACATTTTCACCTAACTTCACCCATTTTTAGTTGATTCATGGTAACTCCAATAGAAAGGAAGCCGGCTCTATTGTATACATACACTAACCGTAATCAAAGAAAAATTTTAAAAATGTTATATTGTACATATCTTAAATAATCTCAAACCCTAATTTAAGGACAAAAGCCATAAACGTTGATATCTCTCGTGTAAAGTGTCCAATTTCACTCTACTCACTTTTGATTTAATATACATTCAACTATCTACAAATCAAGACTAACTTCAAAAGAATCGAAGTTCATTTGTGAAATATGGTTTTGGGACCTAAATGTGTATTGTACATATTCGTTGATTTTGACCTATTATTTCATGCACATATTTTACTCTTTTTTATTTTTTTTTATTTACTTATTTTATTTAATGTTTTATTATTAGATAAAAATAAAATCCAAAAAAATAGAAAAGCAAAGAAAATGACAGATCCTAACATGAGCACTTTGATCAGTTCATCTATATATATCTCACACTTTCTAATTATTTCTAACTCATAAAATCCCAAAAAATGAATTTATGTCCATTATGTTATTTCACATCATGTTTGTTTTTTGCATACATTATTCATCTACTGAAAATCAAATAAAAACTACAAAGCAAAAAAGAGGATATTTTATATACATAAAATATCAACAAAAATTCATATCTTACACAGTTGGTTCCATTGAGTCCTTCATGAACATTGTAGGGTGCATTTAGATCTACATTTTTATGTTGATCATCTTTGAATTTGAGGTCCTCTACTATTTTATATTCATTTTTCTTCATTTTATGCGCTGGTCAAAGTCCTGGTTGTGGTCAACGATCAAGATCCACATGGGCCACTGGGCCACATCATCAACGGGTCAAACCACACTCACCCCTAGTCAACCCTATTGTCATCTTGCACCTCGATCCTGGCCATTGGATCGACTTCGATCAAACGGCCATCCATAGCCCCACAACCTCTCAGCTCTACTCATGCACCATGCATGTGAGCACTATCTACCATTTGATCAGAGGGGATCCAACGGCCCCCTCTTCTCGACACCCATCACGCGTAAAGCACACGACCGCTCCCAGCCGTTGGATCGATTGTGATCCAACGACTACTACTTCTCACCTCCAACCCCTCGCATCGCCGATTACAGATCCTCCAGACACGTTGCGCCACCACTCTACTCCACCATCGATCTGCAGCCAACCTCCCTCTCCATTCTCCTCCTCTATTTCTCTCTTATTATCCTTACTTTTATCGAATCCTAACAACCTACCATATCCTATCTCCATCTATGTTACCCAATCGCTTGTAACCTCTTCCTAAACCCATGGCACCATGCCTCTAACCTCTTATCTTTTTCCTGGCCACCGAACTTTATCCCCAAACCCCATTGCCTCCAATTTCTCGAGCCCTAATCCTATCTCCGACTTTCTCCCTTCTATCCTATTCTATCATGTCTCCCTACTTAAGCCCAAAATCCTCGTTTGTCCAAGCCATCAGCCATATTCCAGATCTTGAGAGAGAGAAAGAAAACAAAGGGATCGATTCAGTGATAGCAAGTTGACCTCCTCCAGCCAACTCCTCCTCCAAGCGTGATCCACCGGAGATTCATCTCTTGTATTGTTGCTCTTCGCCTGGTAGCCCAGCTCACTTCCTCTGCCTCGAAGCTTGAGCAATCATCGAAGTGAGACATCCATCTTCCAACTCCATACGACTTCCGGGTAATTAATGAATATGTTCATCACTTTAAAATCTAAAAATAAAGCTTTTATTCTTGAGTAATTGTTGCATTTAGGCATTAGTATTGCATTATTAGCATTCAAGCATGTATAAATAATATCCATACTTTTGTACTCATAATTGCATTAGTAAGAAGAGATATTTGTGTGTAAATAATCACTTGTATATTAACTAAATTTCCATATTTTTCATTATTTTATACTAACTCCAAATCGAATAAAATAAACTCCATTGTATACGTATTACTGACATTAATAAATGAAAATTATTAGAACAATACTAGCTTGTATATTTATCAAATAAAACTAAACCATAGTTTTGACAAAAAAAAGTTGTAGAGCTAAAACAAAACCAAATTTAAATGAATCAGATTTTATATGTGAAAGTTGGGTTTTGGGTCTTCATTGTTTATTGTATATTTTGACTAATTTTAACTCGTTATTTTATGTACAAAATTTACTCTTTTTAATTTTTTTTCTTTTCCTTTATTTTCTTTGATTTGTATTTTATTAAATTTTGTAAAATTATAAACCTTAAACGAGTTAAAAAATAAAAGAAAAAGAATGGATTTGAGTCAATATATAGAGTCTGTAAATAAGCCTCTCCTATTTTATTTCTTTATTTTCTTACTCATTAAAAATCACAAAAAATATATTAAGATGTAATTATTTCTTTAATAGTTTATTTGATTTTATTTTTAAAATTTTTCCTATTTTAAAATCACAAAAAAATTGCAAAATACTAAAATAGTGTATTCTATGTACATAGAATACCACCAAAAATACACTTTGTACAGATGGCATCTTTTGATTTTGATCCCTTCACAAAATTTATAGATCTCATCAAGATGAAAAACTTCCATGAAAGAAACTTTTTAATTTGACTTATTTTTTTATTTATTTTTATTTTCTTTGTTTTTATTTTCGTAATTTTGTGGGAGCGACATGTGGCACTCCTGGAGTCACCACGAACCCCCCCCCCCAACTCTTCTCATCCACTCTTTTTGTGGACTATTGGATGAAGTACCCCTTCATCCAATGACCCATTTTATTTCACTTTTTCCTTTTTATTTTTATTCTTTTCTTTTTCTTTTTAATTTATTCCTCGACACTTGGCATCCTAGTGGATATTTGATCTTGGTCAATCAAACGATCATGACTTATTCTTTTTCCTTTCAACTTCTACGGCCTTCCGCCCCTCCTCTTGTGTCACACAAGCCACGATCTCCTCCACCCCAACCATGACGCCCCACTTCTTTCGCCTGGACCTCGCCTCCACCTTCCATGTCGCCCCATCTCCCCAATCTTCTCACACAACCCTAACTGACTCCCATCAAAACCCCAATCACTGTACCACTTCAAATCCATCTGCCAACATGAGAGATTAGGGCCAAGATTCACTCCAGGTCTGGGGAAGCAAACCCGATGCTCGAAAGTAGTGATGGACCTAGTAGCCTCGACGAGATCCAAGGAATGAATTCGTTCCTTATTGCAGTACTATCCATAGCCTCACTGCCCAGCTTCGTGGCTCCATCGTTACGTCGATTGAAGCCAAGATCCCAAGCTCTTCTTACAGCTTCTCCCTAGGAGAATATGACACGTTCCATTTCAGGTATACCTCCCTCCTTCTCCCGACTTCATATCCCCTTGTTTTTCTTATTCTTTCTTCTTGTGTAGTTCTCTGCTACCGAATATCCTCACCCAATTTCTTCTTTTTCTTCCTTAGATTCATCCCAAATCGTGACATCTTCCATCACCCATCTCCTTTTCACTTCTATCTACTTTTCTACCTTTACGCAACCTTCCATCCAAAAGCTCTAAATCCCCTATATTCAAAGGAGCTATGTTCCCTTTCTTTGATCATTGTGTCCCCCTCGACTCGAGCTACAAGCCTGAGATACTCCACCATCGACAATATCTCTATCACTCATGTCATCCTTTGGCCTCGCACAGGTCGGAGTACTGCACCACTCCGTTTGCTCTCCCTTGTTCTAGCAGTTCCAGGTAGTCCGAGCTCACGCATCCAAAGCGGCAATTGTGGACTCTACATCTCCAGCCCCATCATCTCCATCTTCAGATCAAAAGAAAGCAACGCCATTCCCGATGTTGAGGACACCGGACTAGCGGGTGTGTGTCGCCTAGGAGCTCCTTGAGTTTTTCAAGCCCCATCGCCATAGATTAGTGAGAGAAACACCCTCTTCTCTAAAGCCACTCCTGCCAGTCCACCCTACAGCAAACCATCTCTGCCCCCAACAAAACTTTAGTGAACAAAGAGCAGAAGCCCCTCTCCACTGAACTCCACTAACCATCATGGTTGTGTGCCGACTAAGGGTGTCGCAATTGATTCCCTCAACTACTCCAAGACTCCTCTGCATCCACGCATCATGGATCACCTCCTTGATCAAGAGCCCCTTCGTCAAGAACATCAAGAGTAGAGGAGGCATTTTCACCCCTATTCATGCTCATCTGAAGGAGCAGTTGTCGCTCGATCTTGATCGAGCGGTAGCTTTAGCAAAACCAGTGTTAGGCATTGATTCACTCCAGATCGAACCATCTATAGAGATTCACGTTGTTGACCCTGAACATCAATCCATACCGTAAGCCTTGGAACCACAATAGCTTCCAAAGACGTCCCTCGTCAGCCACGTGGGGGTATGCACCCAAAGCTCAACCCGACAAATGAACCTTAGCCCGAACCCCAGAGGGAATGCACATCGCATGCGAGGTGAAGATAGCTTGTGCCTCCTCCTCCGACCTTCTAGAGAATTTCATTTTAGCCCTCATTAACTAGAGGTCACGTGTGTCTCTTGCCTTTGCTAGGGAAATTGCAGAAGACCCTCTGCGAGTACAGATAATTAACAAATCACACTTGTGTGCTATTTTCTTTTGTTTTAAATTTCAATCATTTAATTGCAATTAGACCCATGCGTTTGAACTATTATTTTGGACCTCCATTTAGCATCATATTTTGATTATAAAAATTGCCTGTTCTTTCTCAATTAATTCTATAGCTTGTGGTTCTTCATTTACATTTTTTAACTTTGTTAATTTAATAAAATTTCTTAAGTGTTCACATTGTATTTAACCCATCCGAGCTTCTGAAATTCGTATAAAATCAATCTTAGCTCTAAAAATTCATCAAAAATCTCTTGTGTAGGATTAGGGTCTTTGACATGTGCCCAAAAATCAAGTTATTTGCATGCATAGATTGCTCCAAATAAATTAATTGGTGGTTTAAGTAATTGAATTTAAATTATTTCTGAACTTAGTATTTTTAGAATTTAAGATTTTTCTTCGATATATATTACTTAGATACATCTAGGGTAATTTTTGTTCTGAAAAATATTTAGGTTTGCTTATTATTAAATTTCATTTATTACAAATCACATTGTATGAATCTTTAATTCACATTAAATTTAATTTGCATCCAAAAATTCTGAAAATTTACAGTAGATCATTCTCATTATATTTAACCTTTTTCCAATTTTTGTAATTTTTGCATATTATTTGCATAAAAAATTGCATAAAACCCCAGGAAAATATATATTTTCATGCATGTTTATAAAACCTAAAAATTTCATAAAATGTGTTCTTTCTTATCATCACATAAGGTTTCCTAGAAACATAAAACTTTGATAATTTGGATTAGTTTTGCATGAAAATTTAAACTAGTTAAGTTTATTGATTTCCTTAAGAACCTAGTCCACTTACATTTTCACATACGCATTCACTTTAAATTGCATAGAAAATACCAAAAATGTCTCTCTAAAATCTATTAACTTCATGATATGAAAATTTTCCTAAGGAGATAGTTGCATCCTTGTGATAGAACTTTGACTTGCCCAAGTAAAATCTAAATTTGACTACTTTTGCATTTAACTTCGAATCAATCCTTAATTTCCCACTTGCAATGAACATTAATTAATTCTCACAAATTAGCAAGGGTAATTTTTTTGATTTTTCAGTAACTCATCTTTATCTCATCTACTACTTATTTGTTCTTCTTGTACTTACCTTAGTGATTTTTCTATCTCCTTTCTTTTTCGTTCTTCGTCCCTGATATGTGATCCACTTCCATCTTAATATTTGATGAATCTCACGAGCACCTCATATCCTTAACCCTTTTGTGTTCACCTTCTTCCTCCGAGCATCCCTTCCCTATCGCAACTCCGATACCTCCATCTGCCAACGGAGCAACCCATTCCCCCTTCCCACATGGGCAGCAAATGATGGCTTTCGAGGGTTTATGCCTCATTGGATGAATATCACATTGAGATAATATCCTGCCATGAATCGATGTTGTTAGAGGCACAATTTTCATGAAGAGATCGAGATCAAATGGAGAGCAGATTGACGGAAAGAAATTTGAGAACATGCCTCAAACCAGTCTGAAGGCAGCATTCACATAAAGAAGGGAGGGTCGACCTAGAGTCAACACTACTTGAGTTGTGATTGGTCGAGACCCACAAAAAGACAAAATATGGTTAAAATAGAAATAATGGAAAATAAAATAACAATGATGTTATTAATTAAAACTTAAAACATGAAAGTTATTTATTATTTAATAAACTATTTCTAGATATTTTTTAATTTTTTTATCATCTTATTTATTAGGTGTTAGTTTTTACATATAGATATATAGGTATACATACCTATATTTTTTATTTTTTATTTTTATTTTATTTTATATATCATTATATTAACATATTTTATATATTTATAGTATTATTTATTATGTATTTACATATTTTTTATTTTATTTTTACTATTTTTTTGTGCATGTAAATAATTACATGTATACATATTGTAGGTATATTATACTTATGTATTAAATTTTATTATTTATTTTGGATTTATTTTAATTTTTAATTTATATTTATATTTTTAATATATTTTATATAATATATACATTTATTTTAAAAATAAAGGTATTAAAAATGTAAAAAATTAAATAAAATAATATTATATACAGAAGCCTCAGTACAATGGTGCCCCAGAAGCCAACCTTTGTATCTTTGCTCCATTTTAAATGAAACTACTTTTATTTGATAAATGATTTAATTTGAAATATGATGGATGTGAGTTTGGTGAATTTTGAGTATATATGGACAATATATTGATCAATGAATTCATGTTAGCGGCTTTTTCATCCGTGTGTACTATGTGCATTGCACACGATTTTTATTGACTATTATTTTTTCTATTTTTCTTATATATATATGTATGTACAGGTTTCATATTGAACATTTTATTATTTGAGGTGTGTATAATTGTGAATAAAATAGGATAATTATAGGTATTTACAACATAAAATTAGGGTTTTGTATAGTATTTAGTCCTTATCTCCACATACTTTATTCCTGATCGACCTAGTAAATATTGACTTGGTATAAGGATTTAGAGTCATTCAGAATCTTTGATACTCCATTTATTTTTATTTTATTTTCTTTTCTTTATTCTTTTATTTTAGGCTTAATTACAAATGTTATCATGCTAATTACATATGAAAGTCATATGTTAATTCATGCAAGTTAGTAATATTTATATGTATATATCTAAGGTTTTAAAGCAAAAATAGGAGAATAAAGGTGACCAAATGGATATTCATCATATATGTACACTCTCTCCTCGAAGCAGAAGTACACATTCCTGGTACCAAAATCAGATACGACCTTTGATGTCGCTAGAAAAGGTCATCATAATATGATCAGGGTATCAGTCACACATTCAGGGACCTCTATGTCCAACACGATAAAATCCACAGGAAATTGCAAAGCCTGAAAAGTGACAACAACGTTCTCAATCACCCCTTTCGACCTCTTGACTGATCTGTCAGCAAACTGCAAGATCATCATGCTTGGTCAAATAGGTCCAAACTCAAATTTGTCAAGTAAGGAAGAAGGAAGTAGATTGATCGAAGAACCTCTGTCTAATAGAGTACGATCAAAAGTATGCTCTAAAATCTCGCATCTGACACATAGAGCTCCCTTGTCCGGTCTCTTGACTGGGAGTTGATTCTGGATGGTGTGACATGTAGACGTGGTCAACACATGTATCTCAGAACAATGGTTGTGAGGTGTAAGACCTCAAGACTCCTATACATAATAAGATACCATAATATTGGTTAGGTACCGAACTCCCATTCAAAATCTGGTCTCAATAAGGTTGAGATACGGAATTTGGTATGACTCTCTTATACTTTCATTCTCTTATTTTTAGATTTCCGACCTCATTCTATATCCAAATAAAACATATGAATAGATTATTGTACAATACCCATCAAGACCTTTCCAACGGTACCAAGAACATCAAAATCTAACATCGGACGAGGGAGATATAGTTATTTTATGACTGTGCATCGGTAGTCAGATTCGGATTCAAATCCGGATCCGTTTAACCGAACCCAGGTATAAAGGGGGAGTTGGCTAGGGTCTGGTTGACCAGACCTCATTTCCCACCTCCTATTTGTTGGAGGCATCCGATTGTGAAATTGAAGGGGCCAACGTGAAGATCTCATAGCAGAGTCGTCACGTCCGTGAGATATGGATACACCTTTCTTGCTAGCGTTTTCTATAGTTTATCTTCCTAAGGGTTAAATGGTAGTTTTGTGCTGTTGTATCCTTGGTTCGGCATGTGTGGGCATGGTGATATGCATGTGAAGGCATATGTAATCATTCAAATCTAGTTTTTCTATGGGTTTGTTTAAAATATTTGATTTTGGTGGTGGATGCATATGCTAGAGAAAATGAGGGTTCTGATGCTGAAGATGAAATTGTTGTATATTTTATCAGATTATTGGGACGTTGTAAATATTTGATTCGGGCAGATGAAGGAGAAGACCAATGCCTCCTTTGGAATAGCTTAACACGATGCGATCTTATTGATTTCTGTTTCATGTAGTGTAATTGTTATGAAGTGCAGTTTTAAAATCAAGGTGATTATGATGATTAGTATGACACTGAGAGTGGCAAGAATATTTAAGTATGTAGTGAATCGCTGCAGATTTCAGCAACTACATGAACCTCCCTATAATCGACCACCCGAATTAAGAGAGAGATTGAGGTAGATTTCATAAAAGAAGAGAGAATGAAGAGTGTAGAGAATAGAGACAAAACGAGAGAAAAGGAGAATCTGAATGATCACACTTATTGTTCTATTCATTTGAACAACTAGACAAGCGTGCAAGTGAATTGAACAACTAGACAAGCGTGCAAATGAATTGAACAACTAGACAAGCGTGCTATGATGGAATGTTGGTAGTAAATTATTCTGGTGGTTGAAGGATGACTATAATCGATCTAATAAATTAATCCAAAAAAATAGATCTAAGATATTTATTAATTATCGGAAACCATCGCAACGGAATTGAAGTGATGAAGATGTGATTTCCTTCACCTTCTCAACTCTTACTCAATATGCTTGAGTAATGGATCCTCTTACCTTCATTAGGGGACCCCAATCCATACTTATAATACATGATGGTTATCTATCCATTAAGGTAACCACCAAAGCAACTTCCCAAAAGATGCATCCTTTCATAATAAAACATGAGCCACAAAAAAGAAATATAAATTAATATTAGCAACTACCATATATGGTAGTTGCATACATGTAAATTCTTACATTCTCCGACTTGGCTCACGTATCAAATTTGTTGCTTTCCATTTGTCAATTTAAGCTATATTAATATGAATCTTGGAGGTAGATATCTTTTAAGCAGATATATCCTTCCAAGCATTACAATAATAATAGTTTGCATATCTTAACAAAATGTCATGTGATAATATCTAAATATTAACATGGGTCTTTATTTTATTTATGTTCATAATTTCATGCAACTGAAATATAACAGACAATAAATAATTAGATCATCAAATCAAAACTTAAAATGTACACACATGGATGCATTGATATTATTACAAGGTACTAGATAAGCCCATCTCAATTACATGATTGATGAATACATTTGACGGTTATCCATTTGTCATAGGATATGCATTATTTAGTACATATATGTTCAATCAATACTAGATGATCTCTAACTTTCTCTTTAACAACAAGATAGTTAATGTTGATTCCCATTCATGCACGCCTATACTTGTTGTTGTTAGCGAAAAATACGGCTGCAGAATTATCACAATGAATGTTTAATGGTCTTGAGATTGAATCCACTATCTTGAGACCCGTAATGAAATTTATTAGTCAAAGTGCTTGTGTAGTAGCTTCGTGACATGCTACAAATTCGGCTTCCATGGTACTTGATGTGACGAGTGATTGCTTCACACTTTCCGTGAAATAGCACCTCCGGCAAGCAGAAAAATGCATCCGGAGGTAGATTTTTTATCCTCCTTACTTCATATGTAATCTGAATCCGAATAGCCAATGACTTTTAAGGAATCTGAATGATGGTAGATTAGCATAAAATCCTTAGTTCCTTGCAAATATCGCAAGATCTTCTTTGCCGCTATCCAATGGTCCATGTCTGGATTGCTTTGATATCTACCCAACATTCCAATTGCAAACATATATCTGGTCTAGTGCATGTTTGGGCATACATTAGACTCCCAATGATAGATGTATATGGTGAAAATATAATTACATTTCGTTTTGGGTTGTGAATGCGATTCACATAATTTCAATAGCTTGATTGAAGTTTTTCACAAGATAATTATGAATTATTTTTATGAAAAATATTTACAACAATTGTTGTTGTAAATCTTGGAGATCTCATGAGATAATGAGATCTCATGAGTTTTTTAGGAGATAAACTCATTCTATCTCATTATCTCCAAGACCAGTAAAATGATTTAAATTGGAATTAATTATGTTGATTTATCAATATAAATTAATTCAAAATTAAATCAATTATTGTTGTATTTTTACAACAACATCTTAGCCATTGAAAGAAACACAAATCAATCTCAACCATTGATTGTATGTTGTCCACGGATTGAGATCCATGGACTCCCAAAATCCTATATAAGAAGAGGCACCCCTTGCTCTTCGAAGACAAGTTTTTCGACAACAACATATGCTCTCTTATCTCTCTCTCTACACGTTATGTGCCTCTCCCCTCTCTCTCTTATGGTCGTCCACAATGGAGCCATTGAGAGAGTCGTCATCACCGTAGCATCGTCGTTATGTTGTCGGAGTACTTGCTCGTGGATCTCCGTATCCTTCGGTGCACCTCGCTCGTGAAGAAGACGTCGGATCTCGTATGATGAGATCAGGAGATTCGTCGCTTGGATCATCAACATAGATTGCGAGAAGGACGCGTCTCATCAACGCGCTCCCAAGTGTCTCCTCCGTCGGATCGAACTTGAGACGGGAGGTCTCTTTGTTTAAAGACTCGATCGCAACCACGCTTCAAGAGGTAACCTTGTACCTATTTGTGGTTTAGATGAAATAATCCGAGAAAGGTTCTTAGTCAGGTGGTTTCATCACATTTAAAATTTTTAAATTCCGCTGCCCGGAGCGACTAGTGCGACTAGTCTCTCCCGATCGCATTCGAGGTGATCCATACGCTTCCGTGATGCCCTTGAGGATCTTCACATATCCTTCAAGTGGTATCAAAGCCAGGTTTACGAAGGTTTTGGATATGATCCACGAACCTACGAAGATTTGGGCTTGTTTGGGTTCGTGAAGATTTTTGCATTTCAATTTTCGCAGCCCTATCTTGTGATAATTTTTCGGACCTGTTTAAAATGTTTAAACATGAATTTATCACTTAGATAACGTTTTCCTTTAAATAAGGAAAATGTGGAATTTGAGTTTGCTTAATTTGGATTTCGTTTGCTCAAGATATGATCATTTTATTGACCATATGTCCACTGTTTCGGGGATGACAATTAGAGACGTAATTAAGATGTTAATTATGGTTTTAAAATACTTGAAAATATGTGTTTATCATATGGTTTCATCTTTAAATCAAGTTATCAATCTATGGAAATTTATTTGGCTTAATTTGGATTTAAAATGAATGAGATATGCTATTTTTAGTTAGTGAGGGTCACTGCTGGAAATTGCATCATTATCTAAAATTTTGTGATTGTCGTTTAAGAAAATTACAAATAGTTAATTTCCTGGAATAACTGTGGATAATATTTGAGAAATATTAAAACAATAATTATTCCCTTAAATGACATTGTCTCAACCAATGAATGATTAGATTAAATCTAGATCATCGATTGGTTATTTGATACACTTTCATCAAACTTGTTACTTGAATAGGTTTTGAAAAATTGTCTAGCAAATTTCCTTATAATCAAAATAGTTTTGATTATTACTATATGGTATAATTTTGGTTGAAAACCTGATGATCATCTCAAGTACAAAGTGATTGACTCGGCATTGTTTTTTCCAGAGGCGGATATGGTGTCTAGTCATAGAGTGTTGGGGTAGCAGGTTACACCGTATGCGGTCTGTCCCACTCCCGTTGGTACTGCCATGACAGCGGGTAGGGAATAGATGATGTCTAAGAGATCATGATGTATTTTCTAATTATTAAAATTTGAATAATACGTACTTTGAGATAATACCACTAATTCAAATAACAATCAAGTTTGATGATTAAATTGGACTGATAATCGATTTAATATGATTAAATTAATTATATCCAATTAAAACACTCTATTATGAATAGATTTGTTATTTCTCTTGGAATAATTAATCATAATGAATATGATTCATAATGATTAATTAGAATTTGAATATGAGGTGGAGGATCACATAAGTGACATCCATGGTCTCCCGTCAAGGCGAAGGGTTCCGTTGCCAGATATTATATGTAGGAGACGCATGTCCGAAGGGTTCTCGAAAGAGTAAGGACGTATGCGTAGTGACCCCAATATCGGGTCCTCATATTATTGGGGCGATATTGGATTGTCCATAGCGAGTTGTATTCCTGTTGATGGTTGGTTCAATTACTGATGGGTCAACATCACCTTAATGATGGTGGGACCCGGTGTTAAAGACTGAATTGGGAGATGCAAGTTGGACTTGCAAGGCGGAATGTGTTCCCGCTTCTTTTTATCCGAGATACAGGTTCTCATATTATTGGGATGTGACAAAGATAAGAAAGGAGATCTCGGATCTTGCTTGAGATATAATGGTAATATATCTCTTACATTGAAAGTGATTAAGGGAATGAACTTTCAATATTGACAAGGCAAGACAACTTTGATATAAAATTCCTAAATCAAATTAAAATATGTATATATTTTTATATATTTATCCAAATTTTTTATTTCAGATAATCCTTCAGATAATCATCATTAAACACACTCAATAATATACTCAATAATAACCAGTAAAATATCATGGATTGGATCCATGATCAAAATATTGTACTTGCAGTTGGACACATAATGTATGTGGTTACAATGTGTAAGTTTCCTCATAATAATGAGGAATGGCAATTAAACAGACAATAGATCTACAACCATGGGGTTTGTATGTCTCTATAGTCTTGATCTCTCATCGAATGTACTTTGGAAGTGACATGTCAATGATGATCGCAATTGTCAAATAATCCTTATAAAATTCTAAGAATATGCTATGGCATACATATATGCTCTTGACATTTAATCATGAATGGCATGGTTCAGTGCATTATGCAAAATAGTGGCTCTATAAGAGATGATGTATTCAAAATGTTTGAATACCTACCTGAACCTAAGTCTTTAAGAGTTAAGATGTATGTAGATATAATGAGTGTCATCATCCTACTATCTATACTCTAGTCATTCATAAAGCTTCATAATGTTCATATTGTATGAATAAATGAAGCATAAATAAATGTCGAAATACTCTTATATTGAATTTTTTTGAATTCAACATAAGAGATCCTTTGTCTTAAGCAATGGTTGTTTAGAGATGAAAGGAGTGCGGTGGAAGCATGGGTCGGACCCAGGTTAGAAGGAAAGTCAAAGAGTTGAATGCACCTTTATGGTTTCCACACACATATGACATCCAAAATGTTGGATGAATGCCAATACTGCAATGAGCCAATGTGTTGGTAGTATGACTATCAAATCTATTTAGAATCCTTTGAGAAGGACTTGTATAGTGCATCGAAATAATCTACATATAATCATTGAAATTGACTTTCTTATTTGATAAGATGAAAGTCTAATAATTATATCTGATTCTTCTACTAACACTTGCAATTGGTCGCATATGTTTTAGAAGACTAGGAAATTTGATCTTAAGGTTTAATAGTTATCCACATGGATGTTCATGCAATTGTTGCAATGATCTCCATTGGATAAATAGACTTCATATTTTCAGTGGGAGAGCCCTTAGTCTTAGAGAATGTCTCTATGACCTAGATATTAGAATACACTCATTTTTTATTTCTAAATGTTAGAAATAAACATGAATTCTGTAATGGACCTATCATAAAGAGTTAGGATGGAGATATTTCATATTGTAATCTAAAATCTAGTGGACTCAATTAAATTAGAACATTAATGAATGATTCATTAGCATTTCTAATACTGAAACTTAAACCTTCTAAGATCAATAGGAGGATAAAGATCATTTGACAATGATATGGCATCAAACCTTGGACATTAGTCTGCTGATGAGATCAATTGACTAGTGAGATAATGAGCTTTAGATTGTCTAATGATTCAAATCTTACATACTCATGAATATTGTATTCAAAGTAAATATGTCCAATACACTCTTTTCTAGGAATAGTGTAAGATACCAAGATATTCATGATCTTATGCATATTGATATATGTGGATCATCTGTATCATAATAAGAATTGATGATATGTGATATCATTCGATGATTATTTGTGATATGAGATTCCTTCCTTTCACCTTAGAAAGCTTTGAAGTTCAAAGACTTCATAATTTTGGTTTGGAACCAAAGTTTAAAAGAAGATGAAATGAATTTGATCTAACCTAGGTAGCAAGTACCTATTAGATGAATTCAAGGAATACCTTATGGAAATAGGAATATCAGTCCTATCTCACTTCTCCTAATACTCCTAAACTCAATGGAGTTGTAGGGAGATACAATTAGATCATGTGTGACATGATATGATCAATGATTAATCTTAGCATAGTTATCTCTTAGTTTCCAAGGTATATATGTAGTAGAGACTACAATATATATCCTTAATAAGGTTCCACGCAAGTAAGCTGGAATCTAGCACCAGAGAGTGCTACTTCATTAGGAAAATAAAGAATGGTATTGGATTCCTACTTTATGACCTTGAGATTCTTAAAGAATTTCATCTCTAAGAATATGATTCTAAGATGATGACTTTCTTGAGAATCAAGATGAAAATGAAGGGAAGGAACTCATTGAATCTTGAGAAGATAATGAGGCTCCTTAAGTCGGAAACTAAAAGGGATAACTAAAGAAGAAACACTAATACCTCTTCAAATGAGTTTGAAGATGAATTCCATGTGCCAGATAAGTCTGACAATAATCTGACTTCATATGATGAAGCTTCTGAAGATCATGACATGGAGAGATGGATGTTAGCAGTAAAGTCTAAATGTAGACTTCATATACAAATGTTGTATATGGACCCTCGAGGATCCACCTATAAGGGTGAGACCCGCTAAGATGTAAATAGATCTTCAAGACAAAGAGGGAACCTGATGAGAAGGTAGAGACCTTCAAAGCACGACTCGTAGCCATGAGCTACACACTGAATAGAAGACATCGCTTGCGATGAGACTTGATCTCTAGTGACCATGCTTAAACTCATCAGATTATTGCTAACTATAGCTGCACAACTTGACTTTGACATCTTCGAGATGGAAGTCAATATTGCATTCCTCTATGAATACCTCTCCGAGGATATCCATAAGTAGTAGCCCCAGGGCTTCATGGATAAGGAAAACAAAGTAATGCAAGCTGAAGACCTCCATCCATGGACTCAAATAAGCTTCTTGTAGTTGGAACATAAGATTTATTGAAATTATAAATGTTATGATTTCAGATAGAATCTTGATGAACCATGTGAAGCTTAGTGGGAGTGCCAATGTGTTCATCATGCTAAATGTAGATAATATCCTAATCATTTGGAATGATATAAGGAAGATAATAATAAGTATTTTATAGATTGGCTATTCCATACCTTGAGATATGATCTCAAGGATAACTCTTAGATCTTAGTTCTGAAGATATTCAGAAAGAAAGAGAAGAGGGCATTGGAACCGTCGCATTAATGGTACACCTTGGATATGTTCCATTTTCTGGAAAATTCCAAGAAAGGCTTACTTCCCTTAAGAAATGGTACTAACCTATCTAAAGGGATAGCACCTCAAAGAGTTGAGGAAGTGAATGCTGGAACTGATTGCCCTTGTGCATCAGTTACGAGAAACCGAGTGTATGCTAAATGTGTACAAAAGCCAGATGTTTGCCATGCAGTGGGAGTAGTAAAGTGTTACTAATCCTACTCAGGAGATAAAACACTTTATTGCACTAATAACAATATCTTCAAAGATGAAAAGATTTTTGAGATAGTGATCTCAAAGTCTTATCTTCAAGAACTTAAGACTTTATAGATAGTAATCTAAAAGGTCTTAATTGTGGATACCTTAGGAGATAGAGATCTCCAGGAATAAGGGTGTTTTGATAAGGATTATAGACATACTGGTTATATTAATTATTAAGCTGTAGTGTGTCAAGGACACTATAACTGATAAGATTGAGTATTGGTTGCATAAGATGCAACATTTGCATTGGATGCGAGCACTGTTACTTGGGGTATGCAAGTGCCGTAAAAGGACTTGGCATAGTCTCTTGGGAACAGAGTGACTGATCAGCTTACCTAGCTATATTAAATAGCCTATGATTGTCACATGAGTGTGGGTTTAATGATTAGCCCATTAATGACTCTTTGAGCTAGTGGGAGATTGTTGGACATGCGAGCCCACGACGAGCCATTATGCAATAAATGTTATTGTAATTCACTCCTTTATCTGAAATGAAGAGTAACTAATTTTCATAATAGATCCCTTAGTACAATTAGGGTTATGTACCATGGCTATCTTAATGATCATACAGCTGTTGATTCATTTATTGAATCATAGAGGTTGGTGCTTGTATGAATATCTAAAGAGTTAGATTGAGGATTCATCAAGCACCGTCAAATGATTGTTAATGTGTGATCTCCAGTCTGAGTAGGAGATGGCAATCCTTATCTTTAAAGGCTGATATCTGACCGACCTCTTGATGCAGGTATCTGCATAGGAATAGAGATTCGGAGGTTCCAGATTAGTTAGGTCAAAGAGTTGACTTAATGAGATCGAGATAACCAAAGTCCTATGTCATATGCTGTCATGATATAGGCACGCATCCTCTGACCGGAGACAGATGTGTTACTATATGTCTGAGTATGTACATTTGGCAGATCAATAGGTTGATGACCTAACCAAGGTCTATACACCGGCGCGCTGGTGTGCATGCAAGGGCATATGAGTAATACGATCTCTCAAAATGATCATACAGGTCCATTTACTGAATCAGAAGACATGAGCTCACTCATGAGATATTGAGAAGATCAAATTCCGTGCACGATCGTCTAGCTTCGGAAGCTTGACTGAATTTGTAGGTTTGATATATACTTTTGGAAAGTATATGATCAACACCTGAGTATGATATATGCTTTTGAAAAGTATATGATCAATACCAACTCCCAATGATCGAATGAGAAAACTTAACGATAAAACCATGAAGGTGACGGTCTAAAAGAGATCTATAACTTTGGGTTTAATCTAGATCTTCCAGTATGCAGGATGTACAGGTATTGGAAATACCTGAGGG
The DNA here is from genome assembly GCA_037367405.1 of Ottelia alismoides. Classification (NCBI taxonomy): domain Eukaryota; kingdom Viridiplantae; phylum Streptophyta; class Magnoliopsida; order Alismatales; family Hydrocharitaceae; genus Ottelia; species Ottelia alismoides. The sequence continues at coordinate 352,525 of JAZKJV010005358.1, read as the reverse complement.
TGATGTGATCATAAATGATTGTATAACCATGACGCTTCCATTCCTAGGGAGTGTTGAAACGGGTCTGGATTCTAGTGACTCTCGTAGAGAAGTGATCTAATATTAGTCCAAATGTTGGACATTGATCTGAATGTGATTCAGATATGATGAGAAGATTAGATCTACGGTCTTGATTTAATCAAGCATCTATGGGAGGTCCGCAAGATCTGGATTTGAGATTTCATCTCAATATCCAAGTCACTATACGTAGAACAATACAATCGCCATGTCCTTATCTCCAAGTATCCGCGAAGAAAGCGCATTATCCTTGAAAGAGTTCATGGATAATTTCATTGTTGATATATGTATCCGAGCATCAAAAAATGGATAATTAAATGTGATTTAATTAGCATGAATAATATGAATTCGATTCATATTATTAGGAGAATTATCTGAGATAATTAAATGTGATTTAATTATCAAAGATGTGAATAATGTGAATGTGGTTCATGTTATTTGGGCACATGAGAAATGAGATCCAAGATGATTAAATGTGATTTGATTATCATGGATATGAATAATGTAGATAGCACTATCCATGCTAATCATGTATATTATAAATGTGATTTTTAATATATTAGAGAGAGCTATTTGTGATTTATATTTGTTAATTAATTATTAATGTGAATTAGATTCACATTGAATGATTAATTGAAAATATAATTACATTTTGTTTTGGATTGTGAATGAGATTCACATAGTTTAAATGGCTTGATTGAAGTTTTTCACAAGATAATTGTGAATTTTTTTTGTGAAAAAAATTTACAACAATTGTTGTTGTAAATCTTGGAGATCTCATGAGATAATGAGATCTCATGAGATAATGAGATCTCATGAGTTTTTTAAGGAGATAGACTCATTCTATCTCATTATCTCCAAGACCAGTCAAAGTGATTTAAATTGGTATTAATTATGTTGATTTATCAATATAAATTAATTCAAGATTAAATCAATTGTTGTTGTATTTTTACAACAACATCTTAGCCATTGAAAGAAATACAAATCAATCTCAACCATTGATTGTGTGTTATCCATGTATTGAGATCCATGGACTCCCAAAACCCTATATAAGAAGAGGCACCCCTTGCTCTTCGAAGACAAGTTTTTCGGCAGCAACATATGCTCCCTCCTCTCTCTCTCTCTACACGTCATGTGCCTCTCCCCTCTCTCTCTTATGGCCATCCACCATGGAGCCATTGAGAGAGTCATCATTGCCACAGCATCGTCGTTATGCTATCGGAGTACTTGCTCGTGGATCTACATCTCCTTCAGTGTGCCTCGCTCGTGAAGAAGACGTCGGATCTCGTGTGACGATATCAGGAGATTCGTCGCTTGGATCATCAACATGGATTGCGAGAAGGACGCGTCTCATTAACGCGTTCGCAAGTGTCTCCTCCATCAGATCGGACTTGAGACAGGAGGTCTCTTTGTTTAGAGACTCGATCGTAACCACGCTTCAAGAGGTAACCTTGTACCTATTTGTGATTTAGATGAAATGATCCAGGAAAGGTTCTTGGATCATGTGGTTTCATCACATTTAAAATTTTTCAATTCTGTTGCCCAGAGCAACTAGTGTGACTAGCCGCTCTCGATCGCATTCGATGGATCCACACGCTTTCGTGATGCGCTTGAGGATCTTCCCATATCCTTCATATAGAATGTCCTTCATTTGTTCTTTTTCCATATTATTTTGAGGACATTTGAATGTAAAAATTTTATCTCCTTTTACCATAGGTGTTGGAATAGGAGAACAATATTTCCATCCCGAACCTCTCTAATAATTTTTCAATATAGGCCTTTTGAGATAATCCAAGTACTCTCTGAAATCTGTCTCTATGAATTTCAATGCCAATGATATATGTAGCATCACCCATATCTTTCATTTCAAAAATATTAGAAAGAAATATCTTTTTATCTCACAACATCCCAAGTTCATTACAAGTAAGTAAAATGTCATCTACATATAGGACTAGAAAAGCATATTTACTCCCACTCGTTTTAAGATATATACAATTATCAATAATGTTCTCAATAAAATCAAATTAAGTTATTGCATTGTCGAACTTAATGTACCATTGACGAGACGTTTGTTTTAGTCCATATATAGACTTTTTTAATTTACAAACTAAATGCTTGCTATTATCTAAAATAAAACCCTCAGCTTGTCTCATGTAAACACACTCATCTAAGTCTCCATTAAGAAAGGTCGTTTTGAGGTCCATTTGGTATAACTCTAAGTCAAAATGAGCTACCAATGCCATGATTATTTGCAATGAGTCCTTTCGTGACACCGAAGCACAAGTCTCATGGTAATTTATACCTCCTTTTGAGTGAAACCTTTAGCCACAAGTCTGGCTTTATATTTCTCAATGTTACCTAATGAGTATTTCTTAGTTTTAAAGATCCATTTGCAATTAATAGATTTTGATCCTTTGGGTAGAACAATCAGTCCCATAATTGATTTGTACTCATAGATTCCATCTCCCCCCTCATGGTATTGTACCATTGAATAGAGTGAATACAATTCATGTCTTGTGAAAATGATGTTGGATCCTATAATATTACCATGTCATAGTCACATTCTTGTAGGTATGTTATAAAATCTGATGAGATTGTAGATTTTACTACCCGAGCAGATCTAGTTGTAACAACACCTTATTGAACACTTGGTGCTATTTCAACTTGATTCTCAAGTAGTAGAGGATTAACCATTGGTTAAATCAAAAGAATATCTTGGACTTAAGGGACAACAATGTCTTGATGTTGTGGCTCATCCAAGATATCGTGTTGAATATTTTGCTTCTTCCTTTCTAGTGGTATAACAAGATCTGGTAATTCATCAAGTAGGATGTCTTTAAATACCATCCTACTCCCAGTATTCTCGTCATTATTTCAAAAATGTGACATTTCTTGATTTTACAATACCCAATTCCCTATTTGGACAATAAAATCTATAACCTTTAGAGCCTTCTGGATAACTAATGAAGTATCAGCTTGTAGTCTTCACATCCAATTTTTTCTCATGTGGGTTGTAGATTTTAATCTCAGCTTGACAACCCCAAACGTGTATGTGTTGCAATCTTGATTTTCCATCCCTTCAAAAGCTCAAATGGAGTGAATGGAACTGTTTTGATAGAACTCTATTCAATATATGCACGGTTGTCTTTAGAGCTTCACTCCAAAAGGATAATGGCAATGAGTAGTTACTCATCATACTTCGAACCATATCCGTTAACATGTGATTCCATCTTTCGGCGACACTGTTTTAATATGGCTCACCGGGCATTAAAAATTGATGTTCAATACCTTCATTCTTAAGTAATCATGCAAATGGTCCAAGTTTTTATTCTCCTCCAACATACCTCCCATAATACTCACCACCTATATCTTATCTCACAATTTAATTTTCTTTTCTAATTGTCTCTCTACTTTTATTTGATAATCCTTAAAAAGTCTCTATAACCTCCGATTTTATGTATGCCATAACATACTCTTAGAGTTTTATAAGGATTATTTGATAATTGCGATCATCATCGACATGTCACTTCCAATGTACATTCGATAAGAGATCAAGACTATAGAGACAAACAAACCCCATGGTTGTAGATCTATTGTCTATTTAATTGCCATTCCTCATTATTATAAGGAAACTTACACATTGTAACCACATACATTATGTGTCCAACTGCAAGTACAATATATTGATTATGGATCTAATCCATTGGTTATTATTGAGTATATTACTGAGTGGGTTTAATGAGGATTATCTGAAGGATTATCTGAAATAAGAAATTTGCATAAATATACATATTTTACTTTGATTTAGGAATTTTATATCAAAGTTTCTTGCCTTGTCAACATTGAAAGTTCATTCCCTTAATCACTTTCAATGTAAGAGATATATTATCATTATATCTCAAGCAAGATCCGAGATCTCCTTTCTTATCTTTGTCACATCCCAATAATATGAGAACATGTAACTCGGATAAAAAGAAGCGGGAACGCATTCCGCCTTGCAAGTCCAACTTGCATCTCCCAATTCGGTCTTTAACACCCAGGCCCACCACCCCTAAGGTGATGTTGACCCATCATTAATTAAACCAACCGTCAACAGGAATACAACTCGCTATGCGCAATCCAATATCACCCCAATAATATGAGGACCTGATATTGGGGTCACTACGCATACGTCCTTACTTTTTCAAGAAGCGAAGAGCCCGATCCGAATGGATCATATGCAGAAGTTGTCACTTCGGACAGACGTCTCCTACATACAATATCTGAGGACGGAACCCTTCGCCTTGACGGGAGACCATGGATGTCACTTATGTGATCCTCCACCTCATATTCAAATTCTAATTAATCATTATGAATCATATTCATTATGATTAATTCTTCCAAGGGAAATAACAACTCTATTCATAATAGAGTGTTTTAATTGGATATAACTAATTTAATCATATTAAATCGATTATCAGTCCAATTTAATCATCAAACTTGATTGTTACTTGAATTAGTTGTATTATCTCAAAGTACGTATTATTCGAATTTTAATAATTAGAAAATACATCATGATCTCTCAGACATCATCTGTTCCCTACCCGATGTCATGGCCACTACCGACGGGAGTGGGACAGACCGCATACGGTGCAACCTGCTACCCCAACGCTCCCCGACTAGACACTATATCCGCCTCGGGAAAAAATAATGCCGAGTCAATCACTTTGTACTTGAGATGATCATCGGATTTTCAACCGAAAATATACCATATAGTAATAATCAAAACTATTTTGATTATAAGGAAATTTGCTAGACAGATTCTCAAAACCTATTCAAGTAACAAGTTTGATGAAATTGTATCAAGTAACCAATCGGTGATCTAGATTTAATCTAATCATTCATTGGTTGAGGCAATATCATTTAAGGGAATAATTATTGTTCTAATATTTCTAAAATATTATCCATAATTATTCCAGGAAATTAACTAATAATTTCGCAATTTTCTTAAACGACAATCACAAGGTTCTGGATAATGATGCAATTTCCAACAGTGACCCTCACTAACTAAAATTAGCATATCTCATTCATTTTAAATCCAAATTAAGCAAAATCAATTTACAGAGATTGATAACTTGATTTAAAAATAAAACCATATGATAAACACGCATTTTCAGGTATTTTTAAAACCGTAATTAACATCTTAATTACGTCTCTAATCGCCATCCTCGAAACAATGGACATATGGTCAATAAAATGATCATATCTTGAGAAAATGGAATCCAAATTACGCAAACTCAAATTACACATTTTCCTTATTTAAAGGGAAACTTTATCTAATTATAAATTCATGTTTAAACAATTTAAACAGGTCTGAAAAATTATCACAAGACAGGACTGCAAAAATTGAAATGCTAAAATCTTCAAGAACCCAAACGAGCCCAAATCTTCGTAGGTTCATTGATCATATCCAAAACCTTCGTAAACCTGGCTCTGATACCACAAAGGATATGGGAAGATCCTCAAGCGCATCACGAAAGCATGTGGATCGCATAAAATGTGATCGGGAGTGACTAGTCACACTAGTTGCTCTGGGCAGCAGAATTTAAAAATTTTAAATGTGATGAAACCACATGATGCAAGAACCTTTCTCGGATCGTTTCATCTAAATCATAAATAGGTACAAGGTTACCTCTTGAAGCATGCTTGCGATCGAGTCTCTAAACAAAGAGACCTCTGTCTCAAGTCCGATCCGACGGAGGAGACACTTGCGAGCGCGTTGATGAGACGCGCCCTTCTCGCAATCCATGTTGATGATCCAAGCGACGAATCTCCTGATCTCGTTACACAAGATCCGACATCTTCATGAGCGAGGCGCACCAAAGGAGACGGAGATCCACGAGCAAGTACTCCGATATCATAACGACGATGCTGCGAAGATGACGATTCTCTCAATGGCTCCATGGTGGACGACCATAAGAGAGAGAGAGGGGAGAGGCACATGACGTGTAGAGAGAGAGAGAGGAGGGAGCATGTGTTGTTGTCGAAAAACTTGTCTTCGAAGAGCAAGGGGTGCCTCTTCTTATATAGGGTCTTGGGAGTCCATGGATCTCAATACATGGACAGCACACAATCAATGGTTGAGATTGATTTGTATTTCTTTCAATGGCTAAGATGTTGTTGTAAAAATACAACAACAATTGATTTAATTTTGAATTAATTTATATTGATAAATCAACATAATTAATACCATTTTAAATCACTTTGACTGGTCTTGGAGATAATGAGATAGAATGAGTCTATCACCTTAAAAAACTCATGAGATCTCATTATCTCATGAGATCTCATTATCTCATAGAGATATCCAAGATTTACAACAACAATTGTTGTAAATATTTTTCACAAAAATAATTCACAATTATCTTGTGAAAAACTTCAATCAAGCCATTGAAATTATGTGAATCTCATTCACAATCCAAAACAAAATGTAATTATATTTTCAATTAGTCATTCAATGTGAATCCAATTCACATTAATAATTAATTAACAAATATAAATCACAAATAGCTCTTTCTAATATATTAAAAATCACATTTATAATATACATGATTAGCATGGATAGTGCTATCTACATTATTCATATCCATGATAATCAAATCACATTTAATCATCTTGGATCTCTTTTCTCATGTGCCCAAATAACATGAACCACATTCACATTATTCAAATCTTTGATAATTAAATCACATTTAATTATCTCATATAATTCTCCTAATACTATGAATCGAATTCATATTATTCATGCTAATTAAATCACATTTAATTATCCATTTTTTTCGATGCTCGGATACATATATCAACAATGAAATTATCCATGAACTCTTTCAAGGATAATGCGCTTTCTCTACGGATACTTGGAGATAAGGACATGTCGATTGTATTGTTCCACGTATAGTGACTTGGATATTGAGATCAAATCTCAAATCCAGATCTTGCAAACCTCCCATCGATGCTTGATTAAATCAAGACCGTAGATCTAATCTTCTCATCGTATCTGAATCACATTCAGATCAATGTCCAACATTTGGACTAATATTAGATCACTTCTCTATGAGAGTCACTAAAATCCAGACCCGTTTCATCACTCCCTAGGAATGGAAGCGGCATGGTTATATAATCGTTTATGATCACACCACCCTCAGGTATTTCCAATACCTGTACATCCTGCATACTGGAAGATCTAGATTAAACTCGAAGTTATAGATCTCTTTTAGACCGTCACCTTCAGGGTTTTATCATTAAGTTTTCTCATTCGATCATTGGGAGTTCGTATTGATCATATAATTTCCAAAAGCATATATCATACTCAGGTGTTGATCATATACTTTCCAAAAGTATATATCAAACCTACAAATTCAGTCAAGCTTTCGAAGCTAGACGATCGTGCACGGAATTTGATCTTCCCAATATCTCATGAGTGAGCTCATGTCTTCCGGTTCAGTAAATGAACCTGTATGATCATTTTGAGAGATCATATTACTCATATGCCCTTGCATGCACACCAGCACGCCGGTGTATAGACCTTGGTTAGGTCATCAACCTATTGATCTGCCAAATGTACATACTCAGACATATAGTAACACATCTGTCTCCAGTCAGAGTATGCGTGCCTATATCATGACAGCATATGACATAGGACTTTGGTTATCTCGATCTCATTAAGTCAACTCTTTGACCTAACTAATCTGGCACCTCCGAATCTCTATTCCTATGCAGAGGACCTGCATCAAGAGGTCGGTCAGATATCAGCCTTTAAAGATAAGGATTGCCATCTCCTACTCAGGCTGGAGATCACACATTAACAATCATTTGACGGTGCTTGTTGAATCCTCAATCTAACTCTTTAGATATTCATCCAAGCACCAGCCTCTATGATTCAATAAATGAATCAACAACTGTATGATCATTAAGATGGCCATGGTACATAACCCTAATTGTACTAAGGGACCTATTATGCAAATTAGTTGCTCTTCATTTCAGACTAAGGAGTGAATTGCAATAACATTTATTGCATAATGGCTCGTCGTGGGCTCGCATGTCGAACAATCTCCCACTAGCTCAAAGAGCCATTAATGAGCTAATCATTAAACCCACACGCATGTGACAATCATAGTATATTTAATATAGCTAGGTAAGCTGATCAGTCATTCTGTTCCCGAGAGACTATGCCAAGTCCTTTTACGGCACTTGCATACCCCAAGTAACAGTGCTCGCATCCAATGCAAATGTTGCATCTTATGCAACCAATACTCAATCTTATCAGTTATAGTGTCCTTGACACACTACAGCTTAATAATTAATATAACCAGTATGTCTATAATCCTTATCAAAATACCCTTATTCCTGGAGATCTCTATCTCCTAAGGTATCCACAATTAAGACCTTTTAGATTACTATCTATAAAGTCTTAAGTTCTTGAAGATAAGACTTTGAGATCACTATCTCAAAAATCTTTTCATCTTTGAAGATATTGTTATTAGTGCAATAAAGTGTTTTATATCCTGAGTAGGATTAGTAACAGTTTACTACTCCCACTGCATGGCAAACATCTGGCTTTTGTACACATTTAGCATACTCTTGGCTTCTCGTAACTGATGCACAAGGGCAAGCAGTTCCACCATTCACTTCCCCAACTCTTTGAGGTGCTATCCCTTTAGATAGGTTAGTACCATTTCTTAAGGGAAGTAAGCCTTTCTTGGAATTTTCCAGAAAATGGAACATATCTAAGGTGTACCATTAATGCGACGGTTCCAATGCCCTCTTCTCTTTCTTTCTGAATATCTTCAGAACTAAGATCTAAGAGTTATCCTTGAGATCATATCTCAAGGTATGGAATAGCCAATCTATAAAATACTATTATTATCATCCTTATATCATTCCAAATGATTAGGATATTATCTACATTTAGCATGATGAACACATTGGCACTCCCACTAAGCTTCACATGATTCATCAAGATTCTATCTGAAATCATAACATTTATAATTTCATTAAATCTTATGTTCCAACTACAAGAAGCTTATTTGAGTCCATGGATGGAGCTCTTCAGCTTGCACTACTTTGTTTTCCTTATCCATGAAGCCCTGGGGCTACTACTTATGAATATCCTCGGAGAGGTATTCATAGAGGAATGCAATCTTGACTTCCATCTCGAAGATGTCAAAGTCAAGTTATGCAGCTATAGTTAGCAATAACCTGATGAGTTTAAGCATGGTCACTAGAGATCAAGTCTCATCGCAAGCGATGTCTTCTATTCAGTGTGTAGCTCATGGCTACGAGTCGTGCTTTGAAGGTCTCTACCTTCTCATCAGGTTCCCTCTTTGTCTTGAAGATCTATTTACATCTTAACGGGCCTCACCCTTATAGGTGGATCCTCGAGGGTCCATATACAACACTTGTATATGAAGTCTACATTTAGACTTTATTGCTAACATCCATCTCTCCATATCATGATCTTCAGAAGCTTCATCATATGAAGTCAGATTATTGTCAGACTTATCTGGCACATGGAATTCATCTTCAAACTCATTTGAAGAGGTATTAGTGTTTCATCTTTAGTTATCCCTTTTAGTTTCCGACTTAAGGAGCCTCATTATCTTCTCAAGATTCAATGAGTTCCTTCACTTCATTTTCATCTTGATTCTCAAGAAATTCATCATCTTAGAATCATATTCTTAGAGATGAAATTCTTTAAGAATCTCAAGGTCATAAAGTAGGAATCCAATACCATTCTTTATTTTCCTAATGAAGTAGCACTCTCTGGTGCTAGATTCCAGCTTACTTGCGTGGAACCTTATTAAGGATATATATTGTAGTCTCTACTACATATATACCTTGGAAACTAAGAGATAACTATGCTAAGATTAATCATTGATCATATCATGTCACACATGATCTAATTGTATCTCCCTACAACTCCATTGAGTTTAGGAGTATTAGGAGAAGTGAGATAGGACTGATATTCCTATTTCCATAAGGTATTCCTTGAATTCATCTAATAGGTACTTGCTACCTAGGTTAGATCAAATTCATTTCATCTTCTATTAAACTTTGGTTCCAAACCAAAATTATGATAGGTCCATCCTAATTCATTCATTAATGTTCTAATTTAATTGAGTCCACTAGATTTTAGATTACAATATGAAATATCTCCATCCTAACTCTTTATGATAGGTCCATTACAGAATTCATGTTTATTTCTAACATTTAGAAATAAAAAATGAGTGTATTCTAATATCTAGGTCATAGAGACATTCTCTAAGACTAAGGGCTCTCCCACTGAAAATATGAAGTCTATTTATCCAATGGAGATCATTGCAACAATTGCATGAACATCCATGTGGATAACTATTAAACCTTAAGATCAAATTTCCTAGTCTTCTAAAACATATGCGACCAATTGCAAGTGTTAGTAGAAGAATCAGATATAATTATTAGACTTTCATCTTATCAAATAAGAAAGTCAATTTCAATGATTATATGTAGATTATTTCGATGCATTATATGAGTCCTTCTCAAAGGATTCTAAATAGATTTGATAATCATACTACCAACACATTGGCTCATTGCAGTATTGGCATTCATCCAACATTTTAGATGTCATATGTGTGTGGAAACCATAAAAGTGCAGTCAACTCTTTGACTTTCCTTCTAACCTAGGTCCGACCCATGCTTCCACCGCACTCCTTTCATCTCTAAACAACCATTGCTTAAGACAAAGGATCTCTTATGTTGAATTCAAAAGATTTCAATATAAGAGTATTTCGACATTTATTTATGCTTCATTTATTCATACAATATGAACATTAAAGCTTTATGAATGACTAGAGTATAGATAGTAGGATGATGACACTCATCATATCTACATACATCTTAACTCTTAAAGACTTAGGTTCAGGTAGGTATTCAAACATTTTGAATACATCATCTCTTATAGAGCCACTATTTTGCATAATGCGGTGAACCATGTCATTCATATTGAGAAATCATCAATAAATGTAATGAAGTATTTTTGACCACTAAAACACTCTATAGGAAATGGACCGCATATGTCAGTATGTATAAATTCCAAAAGACCAGTACTTCTCCTTGATCCTTTAACATGTTTGTTGGTATGTTTATCTTTAATATACCCCACACAAACACTTGAATCAGTAAAGTCAAGAGCATCAATTATTCTATTATTTACTAATTTTTTAATTCTTTTAATGGAGATATGGCCTAATCTTTTATGCCATAACATTAATGGTCGATCACTAATGTGTTTTCTTTTTTTACCAACAATGTTGCAAACAAGGAGATTGCTTTCAAAATATGAATCTAAATGCATTTTGTACAAATTATCAACTAATTCACCTGTGCCAATTAACTTATCATTGTTGAATATTTAGAAAAATAATTTATCAAATAAAAAATTGTATCCAAGTTTACAAAGTCTAGATATAAAAATTAAATTTCTAGAGAATTTGGGTTCATAAAAAATATTTTTCAAATCAAGAACATAGCCAGATTGTAAAATGAGTTTTTTGTGTTCAATCGCTTCTACATTTGAAGATATGTGATTTCCCATAAATACGATTTGCTCAATCTACATTGGTCTCCTTGTGCTCAAGAAGCCCTACATGGAGTTGGAAATATAGATTGAAATTCTAGAGTCAATCCACCAAGTATTAGAAGGAACATTAATGAAATTAGATTCATGATATACATGACATAGATGTATACCTTTCTTGATGAGACATTCCTTAAACTTGATACATTGCTTCTTAACATATCCAGGTTTCTTGCAAAAGAAGCATTTTGTCTTCTTAAATTCATTCGGCTTCTTTTCTGGATGCTTCACCTCCTTTTTCCATTTATTCTCTTTCTTGTGAGTGATCAAATAGACACTCTCAACCTTCTCTTACTTGAGCCTATTTTTCTCTTGCACACACATCACTAATAACTCATTTAGAGTCCAATGATCCTTATGTGTGTGGTAGGAAATCTTAAATGGCTCATATTGTAAAGGTAAAATATTGAGAATTAAATGAACAAGTAAGGGCTCAAAGATATCAAGTTTAAGTACTTTAAGTTAAGCAACAATGTTGCTCATTTCCATTATATGCTCTCTTATCCCAATGCAACCATTATACTTCATAGAAGATAATTTGTTAGGAGTATGCATGCCATAGCTTTTTCCGAAGTTTTATACTGTTTTTCAACAGCTTCTAAAAACTCCTTTGCAGTCTTACATTCAGGAATTGATCCCCTGATATTCTTGGTTATGTTAGTTTGCATGATCATTAAGATTAATCGGTTGGATTTCTCCCACCGTTCATACAAATCCTTGATGCCTTGACCACTTTCATTCGTAGGCTTCACTGGTTCCTCAATGCGAAGTGCATAGTCAAGGTCCATACATCCTAAAGTAAGAAGAATCTTCTCTTTCCATTCAGAAAAATTATTCCCATGTAGAATCGGAACAGAATTTAAGACATTGAATTGAGTAGACGTGAAAGCTGAACTATTTGCAATAATTTCATAACAAGACTACCACAATAAGCAATAACTCAAGTATAAATAAAACATAATCCAAAATATTAACTTATTTAATATTTTGAGAATTCAATGTACTATCATTACAAGACTTGTGGTGGGTAAAGACTTATAATATACAATTAATTTTTATATATATGAGACAACTAAATTTTTACATATTCATTAGATATTCCATAAATGCGGTTATTAGAATACCTGATAAATAATTTATTTTCTCATCCAAAAAAATGCAATTCGATGTCGAATTAACTCCGTCACTTAATATAATGATTCGCATTGTAATCATATATGTTGTGGCTACTCTTGGATAACTAACCGAAAATTACTCATTGTCAAGAATCAATATGTACAATACGAATCGATCAGATGCTTGAGTAGTGGATCCTCATGCATTAATTAGTTGAGGGAGAGGGGACCCCATTCCATACTTATAATACATTATGGTTACCTATCCATTAAGGTAACTACCAAAAGCAACTTTCCAAAAGATACACCATTTCATAATAAAACATGAGCCACAAAATAAGAAATACAAATTAATGTTGGCAACTACCATATATGGTAGTTGCATACACGTAAATTCTTAGAGACTATCCATCCTCTCATCATTCTTAAAATGAACAATAAATCATACTTATATGTCAAATTATAACAATACTACGACAAGACATGGATATGCAGGTGTATATGTCAAATAATTCAAAAATGGAAACATTTTATTTTCATGCTAGCATAAAATCCCATAGTTCCATGTATATCCACACAACAACTCTTTCCGATGGAACTCAAAATAGAAAAAATATATGTTACACTACACTGAATTGATCTGCAACAGACAAACATGGTTGAGCTACAAATCTAGTGGACAGTGAAAGGTCTAGGGGAATGGTGGCAAGAAGAGCTTCTTGCATTTTGAGATCTTGAGCATGCTATTTCATCTTCCATTTTAACATTGACATCAGATGAAGAAGTGCATGTTATGGTATTGCATGCCAACAACAACAACAATGTACTGTAAATATCTGGATTTGACCATCATTTTGACAAATAAGTTGCTACCATCAAATGAAAAAAAAAACTAATTTGGCATGAGAATTGTAAGATGCCACTATTTTCCCTGAATCCACCCTATATTCATTTCCAATGAACTCCAAGCCTAAAGAATATCATGTTTCTCATGGTATGAATATGGTTATTCCTTACAACTGCTCATCATTCTCATTTAACTATGTTACTTCCACCTCGTGAATGATATCATTCACAATCTGATTGATCACAACATCAATAACATTCCCTAGTTGCAATTCCTCCCATTTGATCCTCTTGGCATGAATGTTTCATACCTCCCTTTCAGTCAAATCATCAACATAAACCTCATCTTGTGAACCTGTGACTACTGAACTTTAGCTAAAAGCCGACTGATCGGCTTTTTTTGGAGTCTGTTGTTGCAAAAGTTTCTGCTGCAAGCTTGTTGCATTTGCAAAGGTTGTTGATCATCACAAATAGCTACAGCTACTTGTTGCTACAAGTTCTAAGAACAATCCAAAGTGCCAACTGAATATCGTTGCTGCAGATGTTGCTATGCACAAGCTGGATGATCAAACTTCTATTTGTCGAGCCTCAGTTGCTTCTGCATCCTAGACCCTAATGTATTCCTCCTTTTCTGCCTGAGTCATGCTTCAACTGTAGATGTTGTATCAAATTCCTTTTCTTCTGTTGCATCTAAATTGATGCTTGGGCTTGTAACTCAATAATGATCCTTCCCGGCAACAAATTCATCCTTTCTTAGGAGGAGTTCATGCTTTCTAATTGTTTCCCTTGCAAAGTATGTCCTGACAACAATTATGTTTGTGATAGCAGCCAGCATGTTATCTTGTGTCCAAGTCATTATGGATGTGTAAGGCAATATAATGTGTGAATTCCAATGGGAAGTGCATTGCGCCAGTTGCATTTACTTGAATTAAGATTTTATAAAGGATGGACTAAATTTATTTAGTGACTTAGATCCTCTATGTGAGTTAACTTAGTAGTTTTAATAATATGCACGTGATATAGGACTAACGCATAGCTACAAGGATACAGCTATTTAACTTAAATAGGTTTGGTGCTTAAGTGATCTCATATGAATCAACTTATATTTTCTAAATCATAATATACAGAAGTAAATCTCCAAGGAGATGCATGCCTTCTTGGAAACCCGGATAGATACTTGGACAACTGTAATAACCCAGTCAAGAGATTAATGTTGCTTTGGCTCACCATGTGTGGTATATGTTTCTTAGTGCTCCTCCTGGTGTCTTAGTGACTTTTCCTCCATGGCGTCGAGCGGCTTTGTGCCCTTGTACTTCGTGATGGGTAATGTGTTCTTGGTGTTCTCAGCCTGACGATGAGGCTTACGGGCTCTAGGTAACTCCTTTTGAGAATGTGTGTTACTAACACAGAGTATGAGTGGCGACCCTAAGCAGCATTAAACTATAGTCCAATCTCATTTTTTTCATACTGATATGACTTCTAGGTATTTATAGGTGTTGTCTCCATGTATAAGTACATGGATTCACCCGGTGAGGAAAGACACCCAGATTATTAAATAAAAAGGCGTAAAACTAGGTGATTAGCATGATTATCCAAGATCAAATATATAGAATCAGATCTTACCCTTCTGTCTGAACTCTATTGATGGAATGCAGACTTGGGTGGTTCGTGATAATTTATGAGTTGAAATCTGAATTGAGAATTGGAACTATAGTTGGTTAAGAAAAGCTAGTGGACATGTTAGAACTTAGTTAAAATGCAGTGTACCCCATTGCATGCCTACGGAGACACCCCAACCTAAGGCCTTCTTCTTGCCTTAGAGTCATAGTCTGAGGTCTCACGCGGACCAAGACCATAGACTATCCACAAAGCTTGGGTTATATTTCTATTTACGGTCCTACTCTCTTCTAAGTTAGTGGTGTACAATGCATATTTATATTTGGATTGGAACTCTAAGTTGAGTTGCTAGAAGTCGCTTTGTGTGGGATGGTTGTTCTTTGTGAGGTGTCATTTCTTAGTGGATGTCGGGAAAAGGGAAGTTGAGTATACTTTGTAGATTTTCACAATTGTTTCTTGTACGCTTTCTATTTACCTTTCTAGTTGTGTTATATATATGTACTGGGTACTTTGCTTATAAACCTATTTGTGTAAGTTCTACAGGTTTGCAGTAGGCGGTTAGTGGTTGACTTGGTTCAGCTTCTTTTGTAGTACAGTGGATTCTTGTTCTTTTGTTTTGTTGGTATTCCTTTTTGAGAGATAAGATGATGTATCTATCCATGTTGCCATACTTATATAGCAGCGTATATAATCATTGGTGGACATGATGTTATGAATGAAAATGGAATAAATAAAAAAGTGTGCTTTTTCTTTCTTTAATGTCCTCGTGCATGTTTATCACATCTTCATATTTCGAATGTAGAATCATATATATGAATGTTTATTGCTTAGTATCGGGTCCCTGGGGGTGTCACATCATGGTATCAGAGCAAGGTTAGTCTAATACACTTCATAAATATGATTCTTATGTGGTATTCAAAATACGGATAGTGGACGGTTCTTGAGCCTACACGAGTCTCAGGAGACTAGAAGATTCATTTCTATCTCCACATGTCTCTTAAAAGTAAAAAGTAAAAAGTAAGTAAGTAATGTTATGGTTCTTGTGTAAGACCATATGATGAATCTGCGATTCGTCATCTTTATTCATTTATTTTAGTTTAAAATCCCTTATAAAACACCTGCATATAACACTAACTCCATATTCTTACTAACTTGCATCTGTGTGTAAATATTGTACACTTCTTACTAATTTTAACCTAAAATAAATAAAGAAAGAAAGAAAGGAAAAATATAGAAAAGAAAATAAAAAAAGAAAAATAAAGAAAGAAAATAAAAAAAGGAAGACTATATACAAGCTGACCCGAACCCCGAGAGAAGGTCAAGACTTGACCTGATCGACCAGGAATAAAGTAGGGGGAGATAAGGGTCCTTAAGCAGAAAATCAAAAAGAATGTGTGTGTGTTGTTGTAAATACTTCTCACTTATTTTGTGTATATCTGTATAAAACTGACACTATTTATTTGTACTTAATTGAACTCAAATCAAATAACTTTCAAAACCATAGTTGTAAATGAAAATGTGTTCTAATTAATAAAAATAATTGCACAATTAATTCATGTACAGAATGAAAGTAACCACACTTGAAAAAAGCCACTAAGCACTAATTGAAAGACCAATTCCGGCTCCATATGAGCTCAAATTGAATCAATCTCATTTCCATTAGATTTGAAATTAAATTATCTTTAAAATGGTTGTATTTTCATAATTTTTGGAGTTAAGGTTGAAAAGTCAGTTTTTTGGGGTGGTTTGTGCAATTTTCTCATGTATTTTGTAAATATTGTATTTGTATATATTTGTAAATTATTCTTATTAATTATTTTAAATAAAAATAAAAAAATAATAAAATTTGTAAAATAAAAAAGGCTAATTTCCTTATTTACCCTTGTATATAACGTCATATATGTATATAGTATATGTATATAGTTGCTATTTTTAATTAACCACCATAAAAAATAAAAAAATAACATTTTTAATCCAAATAAATAAAGTGACGAAATCTCAAAAAAATAGATAGTTTTGTAAATATGTTTATCTCTTTTATTTTTATTTCATCTCTCTTATCTCTTCCACCAAAAAATTCAAAAATTCATTTCAATTTTCATCTCTTTTATCTCTTCCACCAAAAAAATTCAAAAATTCAAATTTCATTCTATCTTTTCTATTTATATGGCTCCTTCTCCCTTATTTCAACTTGATCAATCTTTAGAGAGAGGACCCGATCTCCGAGAGAAAATTTTGTCGAGAAAAGTGCCTAGCCTCCGAACCGTCCGGTGACAGCAAGTCAGCCTTCATCGAGGCGATCACGGTCCATTTCTGCTCCTAAGGTGAGATCCATATTTTTTTCATTTTTTTATCTAGGTTAATCGTAGTATATTTCTCGCACTTTTATCTCGTTGTCATTTTTTTATCTAGATCTTAAAATACGTCACGTTTTTTATTTGTCATCGATCTCGAGTTTTCATCTCATTCTCTCGATCTCCCCGCATTCTATTTCTATCGTCCACGATCTCTCAACTCTGGTCGCGTACGGTGGCCGGAGATCGGACTCGAATGTTTCATTTCTGTCGGATCCTCGCTCATATTCTGACTTGTAAATAAATAAAAAATAATAAAAAAACCATGAGTTTTCTTTTCATATCTCACATTTCTTTTGCAGGATAATTAAAATAAAAAAATATTTGTTTTCTCTTTAACCTTTGTTTTGCAGGAGGAAATAAAAAAATAAAATAAAAAAATTCTAATTTCGTCTCTATTTACATCTTCTATTTAAAAAAATCATAAAAAACTGTCTCTTTTATTTCTGTTATTTACATATTCAAAAAAAACAAAAACAAAAAAAGGAAACTGGCAATAGGCGCAGGTCGTCACCCCCGCGCCTCCCCGCCACCAAGAGCCCGCGCCCGACCACCGTCGCATGGTGCGGCGCCCTCAGCGCCACCGCAGGCCCTCTCGCGGTGCTTGCTCTTCCGCCCAGGTCGTGCCGCCTTGCGCTCCCTCCAGCCACACGCGACGTTGTCGCACGATCTCCGCCGCGTAAGGGCGGCCCACATCCAAAGCACCCGCCAGTCCAGCACCCGCCACCCTACGGCGCCGCCGTCTACATCCCGCGCGTGGCCGCCATCGCCGCAGCGCCTGCTCGTGCCGCGCCCAACCAGCCCCGTCTGTCGCACGATGCCGCCCGCCTGCCCCCGTGTGCGGCCTGCTGCCCTTCGAGCGCCGGCACCTCTCCGCCGACCCCCGCGATGCTGCTGCCCCCGTGCGCTGCGTCGCGCCAATAGCCCTCCACTCCCTCGGCTCCCTTTGACGGCGGCGGCACCCGTGTCCTTGGATCCCCTTGACGAAGGAAGAGAATATAGGAACCCTAGGGTTCTTGTTGAAATAAAAAAATTCTTTTGGCAAAATTACAGTTGCACCCCAAAGTTTTAGGAAAATTGCGAATAAGCCCCTGCCAGCCTCAAGCACATGCCAAACATGTGATATAGTGGTAGAATTGCGCATTCTCTCTTGTGATTTATTTTTATTATTTATTTGATGCAAAAACAAAACTTAATTACATTTTAGTCCCTGAACTGCAGAACAAAAACTTGTGTGCTCTATTTGAATAAAATAAATGTTTTTTATGATCTAAAAATCTTGCAAAAACTATGTTATGCTCCTGATGTGATTATCTTCTTAGCGTAAATTTTTCATTGCATTTTGATTTCATTTGATATTTTTAAAAAATCAAAAACAGTGTCATTTTGTCTTCGTGAAATTCAAAATTTCATAAAAATTCAAATATTAATCCAAAAATTCCAAAAAAAATTAGAGTAGTTATATTTCATTGTCTTTTAATTTCTATACAAATTTCGTGCAATAATTATTTAAAAACCAAAAAAAATTGAAAAATACCAAAAATCTTATAAAAATGATAAAAAATTCTACAAAAATCCAAAAATTGTGATTTCAATTTCTGATTGTAGATATTTACCTGTAGTTTGTCATAAAAATAATTACCAAGAGTTTTGGGCACTTAAAATATTTTTAAGTTGCAAATTACTCTAGGTTGTGCACATTTTCATATTTTCTCACTGTTTGATTTTTAGAAAAATACAAAAACATCTGAAAATTCCACAAAAAATCTCAAAAATATTTCAAAACTTTTAAAACCTAAAAAATATTTTTTTCCTGCATTTTTCTAACATTTTTTATAAATTGAAAAATTACAAAAAGAGTTGGTGTGCGCATTTTTGACCTTGTGAATATTATTCGTTATTTGAAAATTAAAAAAATTGCAAAAATTAAAATCACTAAAAATTTGAAAATTAGAAAATATAAAAAAATAGAAATAAAAAAATTAAAAATTAAAAAGATAAAAAAATCACAAAAACCAAGGATAGTTGTCCTTTGAGATTCATGTTTTTCTCTTAATTTATTCTTGATTAATTGAATAACCCTCGGGATTTGTAGCCTCCTTGAGTTCGACCATGTCTATTATATAGGTTAATAAGAAGCAAAAAATAAAAAAATATTTGTTTTTTTTGACGTGGGATTTTCGGGGATAGCGACGACCAAACAATATTTTCCATCAATTTTCCGATCCTTCAAAATTCCTGCACAACACCATGCTATCAGAAGTCGATTCTGATGTGGCGTAGCAGTTGGCCCTGTTAGTTTAGGTTATTCATGACATCCAGTAGCTCCAGGAGCAACTACAGTAGAGACTACAGGACCAGTCTGACCCCTCCTATAGACATTTAGGGGAGGATGCCAGCGTACATCCGATGTTGTCACTAGATCCAGAGCAAGAATATGGATTCCCTGCAAAATCATCACACTATTCATGTTGCTTACCACAGATCTCAAGTGTCGTAATTCGTTGACACCACTACACCAGTTTCCACAAAGTTGTGGATGGAGCATGTGTCAAAGGTGTTACAGATTATCCACGCTCCATCAAATAGTTGGCTTACCTTCGAGGAATTTTCACTGGTTGGATACGCTGAGAGATAGTGGAACACCATAAAAGAGCACCTCACAGAGCCCATTACTTGAGATGTATTCGTGGACGAGTTTTACAAAGAGTTTTTATCTAGACCATTGGGTTGAAGAGCAGAGGAGAGAGTTTATAGAGCAAGCACATGGCTCCGTGATAGCTTAGGAATACCTAATACACTATACGGAGTTTGTACGACACTCTCTTTCCACAACAACATACCCATGAGAGAACTTGTAGAAGTTCATCCGTGGCATTAGAAAGGAAGTACAAGAATGTTTGTCAACCTTGAACCTCACCTCTATCAAAGGTAACAACAAAGGTGACAACGTGGGAGGTTACTTAGAGACAATAGCATGCGGGACAGACTCAGTCCCATACTGAACAATACAGCAGAACAATGCATCGAGATTCACTCCGCCTCACGGAAATCAATGTTTCCACCCATCTGTGGCAGCACCAGACGCCACTAGTTCCACTTCGCCTCACACCTTCGGACAAGCTTTGGCAAGTCGTACTACAAAAAAGGGTGTGATTGGTGTGCACGCCCTGGATTATACTTGACGAGCACTTGTGCTCGCTCGATTCTGGATGAGCATAGCGGAAACACATGTGCTTGCCTGGGCTTCTCACCAATTTAAATTATGAGACACGGCCGCATAGCGTGCATTTGAAAATATGGGCGAGCACTTTTATTACACTTGTTCTCGCCCAGACGTGCTCGCCCAACTGAAATTTAAGGCGCAGCTCGAGCGGGTGCGTGTCAATATCTGGATAGCACCGACGGAGCCATGGGCGAACACACAAGTGTACTCACTAGAAGCCTTAAACAGAACATATCCATGCCTCTCCTTCCTCTTCTTACACGCATTCTCCCCAAAACAACCCCTCCGGTGATCCGTACACCGCCCACCTTGCCTCTGACGACCTCCCTTTGTGTATTTCAACTACATACGCATCTTCCCTTTGGTATATTGATTCATCCTTTCTCTCGTTTTTTAACATCTCATTGCATATCAATCATGTTTGGATAGTTTTAGGTTTTTACATTGTTGATATATTATTTGTTATTTTGTATATACGTTCAAGTGATTAAATATGTTATCTATGCTTAGGACACGACTTGTTTAATATCTCCTTGTTGTTAGATTTGATGATGGTTGCCTAGTTTATATGAAAATTCAAATGTGTGGCACGTGTATGATGAAATGACACAACCAATAATATGATTAAATGTGACAATAAAGTAAAATAATGAATATTGTTGCCAATCTTAATCTTGTTAGTATATTTTGTTGATGATTTTATAAAGACTATAAAGGATAAGAATATCATGCCATGATAGACTATAAATGAGGTACTTATTATTTTGATGTGATAAATTGAACATTGATAACATAGAATGTGAATATTATTATGCTTGACTTGGATTACATTATTTAGCCAATTAAGTTTAGTTTAAGCGAAAACTCTTTATTATAAGTCTATTTATACAGACAAATATCCTCATATAGAGTGTAGATATGAGAGAGATAGAGAGATAGGGAGAGATGGATATAATATGTAGAGGTATGATGACGATGTATGTATGTGGAGATGGGTGTATATATGTATTGAGGAGGGTGATTAGATGGGGGAGTATATTATTATAACAAACATCAATAGTTCTTTTGTGATAATTTATTATCACATTAATTTCTAGTTAATGTGGCCAAGTATATCACATTAACTTATAGTTAGGTAGATAATAAGGCTAAAACACTAATAATTTATTATTAAATCGTACAAAATCAATCACACATGGTGTGTCCCTCCACACCGGGTGGTGTGTGTCCCTGCACATCGGGAGGCGTGTGCAGCATATTGGAGGATTTCATCACCTCTAATTATGTTATATTTTTTATATTTTGTATAGTACTATTGGACTCATTTCGGGATGAGATATCCCAGTGGTCGTGGATTTTGATATTTGTAGGTGGAGAAATCTTTTTTTGCGGGTACACTTTCAATAATGTTCATTTAAAACACTTTATTCGACATTAACTTAGGATCACACTTATTCATATACCCATCATTAACCAATCAAATATACGTAAATGCCTGGTTCACATAAATGAATAAATATTTTAAGATCATTTTATAGTCTCATTTATAGCACGTACAAATGTATGACGTAAAGTGATCTTAAAATATTACATTTATATTGGTTTTCATTGGTTTGGAGATCCCAGACTAAGGGGATCTGTAAGGATTCAAACCTACTACAAGGCGATCGTTGTCACATGTTGTTTGTTTCTGATTGAAATTCGAATCCATAACCTCTTCCTCTTTGGTGTACCAAACCAATCGTAATTTACTATCAAAATAATCATTGCGATGATTATTTTGAAAGATGATTGTGATTGATTTTTTAGAAATACCAGAGAGGTACAGGATTATTCTGCCGAATTTTCCTCAGAAATAAGCAAGCATGTGATAATAATCGTCTTATTGTAAGTTTGAATCTTTATGGATGGGCTCAAGTGATAACATATTTAATACACTTCTCTTCTCATCTCATAGAATAAGTATGATACATTTAGGCCAGCGACGGGTTAGGGTTTAGATTTTCTACTTATGTTCTCTGAGATTAAGCTGGAGTTAAATCTTCTCCTCTCATTTGACCGTATGAACTGTTACATTCAGGTGATAAAGATGGCTAATAGAGAGTGGATGTACAAGAGTATAGTAGATGGACGTGTTATAGATACCTTTCAAAGAGGTGTTCAAGAATTTGTTGAATTTTCTTACGCACAAGGTTCTCGTGTTGTGGATCCAGATGGTGCTATCTTATGTCCGTGTCAAAAGTGTCGTTTTATGAAGAAGAGATCTAAGGATAAAACTCAGTTGCATCTTTATAAAAATAATTTCATGGAAGGATATCAGATTTAGTGGAGGCACAGTGAGGACTTCAGGACACAATGAATGAGTCAAAAGAAGCGGACAATATTAACCCATTCGTAGATATGGTTATGGATGTTGCGGGTCTTGATGTTAACACTACTTGTCTAGATGATGAGGAACCATATGGTGAGTCTGCATATTTTTACGAGCTCTTGAAAAAGGCAGAGGAACCATTGTAGTTGGGTTGTAAGATATATCCAAAAATCTCCGTAGTTTCAGAACTTCTATCGATGAAGATGGAATATAATATGACTTATCGTAATTTTGATTCTATGCGTAAGATTATCAAGAAAATATTACAAGAAGATGTTGAATTACCTGAAAATTATTATAAAACCAAGAAGATGATGCGGAAGATGGATTTAGTCGAAGTTAAAATAGACTATTATATAAATCACCATATTGTATACTACGGTGAACATCAGCATTTGACATGTTTTTTGGAATGTGATTAGCCAAGATTTCAGGAATCAAGTAAGAGTGGGACAAAAATCTCAAGGAAGGTTTTACGTTATTTCTCGTTGACATTGAGATTAAAATGGTTATATTATTGTAAGGAAATGACAAAAATATGACGTAACATGCAGAACATAAAGTTGAAGAGTACGTAAACATCCATCCGAGTCTCATTGTTGGAAAGCATTGATGTCAACATTTCCTTCATTTTCAGAAGAAAATGGGAATTGTGTTTTAGGTTTATATACAAACAGGTCATGGAAGAAGTAAAGATTACTCTTGCTGGCCAGTAATGACAACACCAAACAATCTACCCTCATGGTTATGTAATAAGAGACCATTTATGTTTCTATCGTTGTTGGTGTCAGGACTTACGTATCCGGGAAAATACATCGACGTGTATTTACGTCCTCATATAGATGAGTTGAAAATGATATGGGTCGATGGGGTGGATACATGTGATGCAAATAAAAGTCAAACATTTAACATAAAAGTAGTTATACTCTGGACTATAAATGACTTCTCGGCATATGAAATGTTATATGGATGGAGGATGCATGGACGTAAAAGTTGTCCATATTGTATAGAAGGTACAAAATCATTCCGTCTTCAACACGGTCAGAAACCCTATTTTTTTATTGGCACAGATGTTTTCTCTCAAACAATCATCCCTATCAAAGAGAAAAGCAAATATTTAAAAAGAATACCATAGATTCTACAGATCCTCAAACAATTAAGACTGGTGAAACAATAAAGTAGTTCTTTTTCTGTGTAACTGGTACGAACCAGTGGAGGCGTAGTGATCGATAAGAGGAATAACATTATCGATGCGATACTAAGAAAATTTATACGCAGATTTGAACCCTTCGTTCTAGCTTCTCAGGTGGACCAAGTTCGTTATCTCCCAGAAGTGTCAAAGAAGAGAAAGAGCATCGAATCTTTCAGTGACGTGAAAATAAATTCTCGAGGTTATATTTCTAATGAATATACTCATCTTGAATATGTCATAGGTGAAAACTTCACGCCTACTCATGAGTGAATAAATGTAGCAGAAGAAGTCTCAATCATCGAGTCAATTCGATTGGTGGATAATGAGGCGTTACATGTTGACCTACAAGATGATGTAGACACCACAAATGATGATTCAGATAACTCAGAAATCAATGAAACATGTTATAATTCACTTGAGTCAAATGATGAAGATAAATTGTAAGTTTTTGTAAAATATTCTACTCTAATCAATAAAAATGTTCATTAATAACTTTATAATTAACTATTACATTATCATTACAGTCATGGCAGGTTTTGGATATAGCAGCTCTCATGGATCTCAGCGATCCACTCGTCCATCCTCGTCAGACTCACCTTCTTCTAGTAAGCAGCTGACCCTGCCTGTTACTTTAGAGTCACTTCCTGACGAGGTTCGACGGGTCATGGCATACTATGAGTCTCTTGATTATCCTCCTCGATGGATTCTGGCTCACCTTCTTCTGCACATCTGAGCATCCGCGTGCCTTTACCCACTGGAGGTGGGCAAACTTCGGAGTCCTAACCGTTGTTGGAGGTCACTATTGATGTGAGGTATGATTTTTATAAATTTTCTCAATCTAACTTTCAATTAAATAAATTTTCTCATTTTAACTTTCATATTATTTGAAAATTTTCAAAATATCAGGGATTTTTTGAATAGCAACATGGTGGCAAAGGATATTACCAACATAATCAAGACATATTTGACTATCATGCAATTTTTTTTAGCGTGGCATTCTTGCTACCGAGCAGGAGAGATTGTTTGAGATGTTTCTGGTAAGAATATTTTTTAGTGAATTCATTGAAATTTGTTGTAACTCTTTTATCTAATATTTTGCAATACTTTTCAGAGTAGGTGTCGTTTAGTTCCTGGTATAGGGAAGGAAGCTTATCATCGAGCATTTATTCATTTGGTGGAGAAGAGGACGAGCGATACTTTTTTCAAGGCAAGGAGAGACTCAAATGTGAAGACGGGATGTGAGGAGATGAATTTTTAGGAGATGAAGAGGTACACAGAGGAAAGGTATTGTAGTTGATACACAGAGGAAAGGTATTGTATTATCCATAGTTTATTACATAATTTAAAAAAAATAATATTCATAACATATTTGTTGCAGGTGGGTGGGTTTTTGTGATGCGTTCATTGCAGATACCAAATTTGTAAGGAGATCGATGGTGGGAAGGACAAACCGTCAAAAATTGAGGACCAAATCGACCAGTGACTCTAAAAGCCACAAATAGATTAGAGCGAAGCTAGTACTTTTAGAATTTAGATTTTAAACACTAACTTATTATAGTTCCTCTCTGTTACTTTTTTATATTTATTTTTTAGGCAACAAGATTGGAAAGAGAACTCTCTTTTCAGGAGTGGTGGTCTAGGCCCCACATGAGTAGGAAAGAGGGAGAGTCTCAGTGGTCCACCCCTCAAGCAGGAAAATTATTGGTTAGTGCAATTTGAAAGATATAATATGTTATTTATCACTTTTTTTAATTTTGATTTCATGATCGTTATTTGCCACTAGCTGCAGAAAAATAAGATGGGGATCCTAATAGGGAACAACCATCATTTGATAAAGCAATTTGGAACAGGTATAGATAAATATTATTTTAGTATATTTCTTTTTTAACTATATGTGCATACTAAACAATCAAAATTTTAATAGGTGTTTGAGGAGAGGGATGTTGTGGCAAACAGGAAGCAGACGCTTGGTGGTCTTCCTCGATACTATGTGGAGATATATCATCATTCATATTCTACTTATGACCCGTCGTCGTATTCATAGCCACAGTCATCACAGCCATCGTCGCAGATGGAGTCCCAGATGGTGATGATGGTGGAGCAGGTGATGAAGTCCCAGCAAGATTTCTCGACGTACATGTAAGTATTCTCCTTCTAAACTATATAATTTCATATTTCAATATCTTCAATAGCATATATTATATATATCATGCATAATATAGGTCACAAGAGCGTGCATATCAATATGAGGAGATTGAATCAGATGAAGAGGAGGAGGACAATGACCCAGAAGAAAAGGCACGCATGTATGCCAGATTTAAGGAGGAGAAGGAGAAAAAGAAAGCAAAGAAGAGTTTAATCTCAAAGATTCTTAAATCAAAAAATAAATAACTGATGGTTTTTATTTTGTTTTGTTGTGGATTTTTAGCAAATCATTTCATCTGTATGAACTTTGATATTGGAATTAGTTGTACTTGTCATTGTCTAACATTTCAAAATTTATTTGTATTATATTTAGCTGCTAAATATGATGCATATACTGAAATTTTATATTAGCTTATATGTTTAGTTTGTAAGTTCATATATATTATGTGAGTTTGGCAGGTACAAGTTAGTTGAATTAATTAGATAGATGGCATATTAAAGGTACTTTTCTCGACTCTAATAAGCACTTGCAGTGGTTTCTTGGCAGGCTATACAGGTTCAACGGAGTGTCTAAACCATGCCGAACATGTATATTTTTTCAGCTCTTTAGCTTAGGCGAGCACATGTGCTTGCCCGGTGCTCTACGTTTGCTCGCCAGATTATATGTGGGCGAGCCTTTGGCGATCCCAAATGTACACACGCTTAGATCGGGCGAGCACCTAGCATATACAAGTGCTCGCTTGCCTACCCTAGAGAACCTCCATTGGGCGAACACACATCAGACGAGCACATGTGCTCGCCCATAGTGTGGGTGTGCACTTGGCATGCACTCGGCGTGCACATCAGGAGCCACCATGTGCACGTCAATCGCATCTTTTTTTGTAGTGTCGTGGTGCATCATCCTCTCAACCTCTGGTACACCCACATAGCCACAAACCTCAAGGAGATAGTATAGTTTCTGGAGGATCGCTCTCACCGTGAATTTGTTTCCAAAACCGTCAACTTGGCCCACTTCATATCACAGTGCCCGCTATGTGTTAGTGGTTCGGGCACACCTCAGCAGAGCGCAAGGCTCTGCGATTCATCATATACTCATGGATCAGATTTGCACTGTAGAAACGGAGGTTTCCAATGTCCTCCATTGTAGCAGACATATAATACATCAGGATCTACTTATTTAATAGCACAATGAGGATAGCTAAATTTGATTGCTCCGGAGCAGGCCAATGTGTCAGCTTCAGTTGTCAGATGTATGATATATATATATATATATAATAATTCGATTGACTTTTGTATCACACTCTCATTTTGTGTACATCACCTAGTACTCACACTAGGCACAATATCGAGGAGGCTACATGGGGATCAAATATCAACATTAGGGATAATTTTCCTTAATTATTTCTTGGTATAAAACTCTGAAACCCTAATTTAGTTCTCTTTGAGTTTTTTATTAGTTTCAAAATTTTCTTTGAGATTTTTATGGGTCACACAAATACGAGACTAGTGGGAACACGCATCAAGTCTCGAGGGCGAGACTTCCTTTGAGGTTTTTTGTAATTGTAAGACCTCGAGACTCTGATACATATTAAGATACCATAATACGGGTTAGATACCGAACTCTCGTTCGAAATTCGATCTCGTTACCACTCAAGATCCGGAATTAGGTCTGACTCTCATATATTTTTGTTCTATTATTTTTAGATTTCTCATTCTACGATCACAATGATGAGATCATGTTTTAATTTTAGCCAATGATTTTATTTCTAATTTTGCTCAATTGTTCCATACATTATAAAAAATATAGGAAATATTAATCATAGTTTTAAACAAGTTTTACATTTTTACAACTTTTATTAAAATATATGAATTTATTTGTCATATAATCACACCAAAAGAAAATGATGCAATACATCTATACATATATGTCAAATTATCATTCTTTATATAATCTGATGATTGTTCCCATGCAAAATGATCCTAATTTGAGAAAGCGTCACATCCTAATTTTTCATTCGCATTATAGTTATTATTATATATGTGGGTAGATTTTATATAAATAAATATCTTAAGGTGCTCATTCCTAATTACTTTGATGTATTCATCCCTGTCACGGGAGCAAATCCTCCGATATAGCCTATTCTATAACAGAGGTGTTGTGAATATTATTTTTGTTACGAAATCGATTCCAAAATCCAACTGTATAGATTGAAAATATCAAATGTTCTACATACCTACCATAGTTCGCTCAATACCGATTCTTATAGCTTTTTCATCTTAACAGCCAAAGGATCCATAAATATTGAAATTTCTGTTGACCGTTAAGAAGAGTTGTAAACATCAGATTTGAGCAAAATAGGAGAGGATCCACATTTCAAGCATTAGGGTGTTGGGAGGGGACCATATGTTGTAACTCAAAATCCCATTTAATATTTTTGGTGAATCCAATCCCAAAAATTCAACCTCATAGATTGAATTTTTTATTAATCCTCTACATATCTTTCAAATTCCATAATAATCCGATATCATTTTCTAAGAAAAAATAGCAAATGACATTGGATTGAATTCTTTTATACAATTAGATTTTTGAGATTGAATTCTTAAAATAAAAATTAAACAAAATTACAACGACTCTACTGCAGCGTAGAGTAGAGGATCGCATGGGAGCTTTGATAGTTGTTTTGCATGGTGGAAGACATGTGTCACGTTGTTGCGTTGAGGCTACATGATGATGCTTAGGCGACCGACGGTTGATATTAGATTCTTCTAATGGGATTTCTTATCGAGGCTCGTAAAATATGAAGACACCTACTCGATCTGGAACACGGCTCGTGATCGGATGACGGAGGAGAATGGAGGAAGAATAGTTAAGAACTCGTTGGGCAGTTCCTTCGTCGCTCGTATCTTGCACCTCCGACCTCCAAACACACTGTTGAGTGATAGAGAAGGAAGTTGTAGCTATTCCGCAGTGGATTGGGCCTTCAAAATGGCTCGAGGCCCATCGAAAGGGCTCCGACGAGGCTCGAGGCCTGGGGATACGCTCTTGCCTTGATGACACAGAGGTCTATTCTCTTTGTTTCCTGTAGGAGCGTGTTAGCAGACAAAGGGTGATCGCTCCAATGGTCGGAGAGGGGTGGATGGATTGGAAATGATGTGTGGTAGTGTCCTCCAACGAATGTCGAAGAGGGAGGAATATATCTCTAGATATGTGCAATATCTAGGTGGATGAAGGTATGTGGGACGTAGGACAGAGGATGGGGGAGATGATCGGAGTGGCGGGGGATGATTGAGGTGGTCGTAAACAAGCGGCGGAGCCGAAGCTCCGTCAAACGAAATTTTGTATTTTATGAAAAAATAAAACGAAATCAAATGAAATAAAAGCTTACCCTACGCTACTTCTACACGAAGGAATAGAAAGAACAAAGAAAGAAGAAGATTGCCATACCTGGGCCACCTGGAGCATAACTTCTAGTGGAGGAGGAGGCAGAGCTTCGGATTAGCCTCTATTCGATGCTAACGAAGCCCCTGAAGTTCCTGGGAGAAGCCTGTTGTCACCAGGGTTCTCGATCAGGGATTAGTTTAGGATTTTGGTGGTGGAAGAGGGATCAAGGAATCAAGGGAGCTCGTATGGGTGCATATGTAAAGGTGATGAAATGGAGGTTCATCACCCACCTGATACCGAGCTGTTGGAGTCACCTCTCATGAACACCACTCTTGAACGCGTGACCCGGGTAGTGAAGCAATTACAATAGAATATTAATGACATATTTGATCATATGATTCACATTATCGCTTCTTCTTCTAGACCCATGGATTCATGAGAGTTTTCCCATGAGAGCTTGGAATCACCAAAAATATAAAAAAATAAGAAAAATATAAAAAAATCCAAAAAGAAAATAATGGGAGATACCTAGTCAGGTCAGTTTGTGAGGAGACGGCACCAATTCCACATCCTTTGCCCACGCATGCATTCACTACAATTCTCACCTCTTTAGCCCCCAAGGAGGACACTGTATAGACTGCTCTTAGTCATCCTTGTGTAGATGATGATTCCGATCTCTTCCTCAGTATGAAAGAGATAGAAAATTTGAATAAAAAATATTGGCTAACCCTAAAGTGGTGGCAGATACTCATGATATTTTTGATGTCCTACTTAGAAAGGTCATGAACCTTAGGCTTGCACCCGTACCCAGAAAAGAAAGAGACGATATAGAGCCGAGCACCACATTCTTACCATGGCCACTGCCCACGCCATCACCCATCACCTACCCTAGAAAAGGGGACACTAGTACACACTTTAAGAGATGTGCCATTTCTGAACACCGTTGTGATCATACTCTCCTTGATGGCAATACATCGATTAATGTAATATTCTTCTCCCTTGTCAAATCACTCAATCTGGGGCCTCTCAAGAAAACCAAAATGGTTTTTCAATTTGTTGATGGATCAATAATGAGGCCAAAGGGTATTAATGAGAAAATGGTGTACTATAGATCTAGGGCATGAGCTACACAGTGGATTTTGTTGTATTGCCCATGAAGGCCTCCACCTCTTTGTAGCTTACTCCAATCATCCTGAAACGGCCTTTTCTTGCCACTATGAGAGCTGTTATTGATAATGGGTCTAGAGAGGTACACGTTCATTCTAACAACGAGAGCATTATGATTGAGACGATCACTGCAGCCACTACCAGCCAGAAACCCACATCTAATGAGAGTGTACCAGTATCAACTGACCTCAAGGACTATGACCTAGATGAGGAGATCAGATATGTTTGCTTTTCCATGGATGGAAGACTCGGAAAGCATAGACCTCGGAGTTCCATCTTCCTGTGAGTGGTGATGTGTTGATGAGATCCGCAGCATTTACACCATAGACACCTTATCGCAGAGGGCAGTTTTAAGAGAGACTTTTTAGGTCAGACCTGACCATACTACTTCCACCAATGAGTTCGTCCATGTTCGTTCTAAGACTGTTGAGGATCTTCATTATGTTGATCGGATCAGGTTGTGTCAGCTAATGATCTCAATATCGACTTGTACCTTGTTAGATTCTTTCATCAACAGTCACACAAGAAGGTACGATTTCTACCTTCTTGATCTTTGTACATTCATCACCTTGTTTATTCACTTTCATTTCTTTCATTCCATCTTCTGTTCCGTCGTCCCCCTGGATCTGTGTATTTGCCTTACTTAGAATGTACTTTATTCTAAGTATAGTGGAGGTGGACGAGTCGAGTGATTTTTCTTCATTTTTTTCATTACTCCAATTGTTGCTTATACTTAGGGATCTCTTACCCTAATTATAGGGGGAATAATGTCTTTATTCCTGTATTGTATTTTTTTCCTTTTTACAGATTATTGGTCCCCTCGCATGCCACCTCACTTCTTAATTTTCTATGCTATACTTAGGGATATTTTACCCTAAGTATAGGGGAGACATGTTGAGTTGCTGATATGTTCATTCCCACCCTTGACCATCCCTGCATTTTGTATACAATCCACTATACTTAGGGGAGATGATCGACTTCTCATTCTTTCATTATTTTGTCGTTATAGTATAGGCTTCTCTATACTTAGTATGAGTTATGTCTTCCTCTTTTCTCTCTGATCTATGAGGATACAGCTCAAGCTAAGTCTAAGGGAGTCATATATATGTTTTATACACTTCAGCCATAACTCGTTGCGTATTTTGAATAATATGGTTACTATACTATATGGGTAAGGATATACAATTACTCAAGTATAAAGTTTAAACCGGTATGAATATTCTTCAAAATTCTTTGTATATATTGATTAATAAATTCTTTTTAAAATGTTTTGCAAAATGATTTGAAAAATAGTTGGAAAATATCTTGAAAAAAAATTTTGAAAAACGTCTGGAAAATATTTTGGGAAACATTTTCAAACCTTTGTAAAATCTTTTGAAAATACAGTTTGCAATTGATTTGGAAAAAGATTGTAAAAATATTTTAAAAATTATATACATACTATTTGAAAAATATTTGCAAAGTGATTTTCAAATTTTGTAAATGTTTGTAAAAATGTGTGTTAAATTATTTGCAAAAATAAGTTTTCAAAATGTTTGTGAAAATAATTTCAAATGTTTTGAGAACACTGTGTAAATAACAACTCAAATAAAATTCCGTATAAAATTTGTATAAAACCAGTATATCTCACTTGTGTAAATAACAACTAACTTATTCATGTATAAAGTCCCAGAGTAAATTCTTCAGCTAATTCTTGTAAATATTGATGCACCCCCGTATAAATATCTGCACATACTTCTTTCACTAGCCCTTATGAAAAATCCCTAAAAATTTCTAAATTTTTAAAACTCATAAAAATTTGCAAAATGTTTTCGAAAAGTGCATAGAAATTTGAATAACTTTTTCAAAAACTCAGAAAAAGTTCAAAATCAGAAAATTGTTTCGCAAAAAAGTTCTTTTCATTGCATTTACATTTTTTGGATTGATAATGATAATTGAACTAGTGTAAATAAAATCCAAAGATTGGAGCTAGTTGGACCTTAATCCACTTAATCACAAGAACCGTATAGGATCTGAAATTAAGGCGCTTCAGGTCAACTAGACTTAATTCTTTGAGACCACAAGACTAGGTTCAGATGTCATCTTGACTGCCTAAGTAGAATATTTCAAAACACACACATGACGCTTATCAACGGTGACCTAACTTGCACACATGCACCTTACACTTTGCTCAACTCATTTGAAGTAGTAGAGGGATGGATTTGCCGGCATGGGACACAAGGGAATGGAAACATACGAAGTCAAAATCTCTGACCATTGTACCCCAACCCAATCCACTAGCGATGAGGTCCAAGGACGGAAGGTTGTGGATTGCAATAATGCTTCAAAAGAGGGATAGTCTAGTGGCTCAAGAGGAAAAATTTCTTATGTAAATGTTGTTGTAAATTTAAACAATATAGATGGGGAAATCATAGAAAAATCAATTCTCGTTAGAGTATGTATATACGAAATAAGCAAACTTGTGCTTCAAAGTCAAAGATTCATGTGAGCATGCAGCTGGATGACTTGCCTACACTGGCTAAGCATCCTAGGACAAGTAGCTACACTGGCTACTATCCATTCTCTTTTCCACATGCTCTTCTTGAGTTGGTTGCACTTGAACTTAGAAGGGAATAGCTCGCTTCTCAGGGAAAGAGTTGTTGGATTGGGGAATTACGGTCGCCATGTTGAAGAAGGCGATCTCTTTACCGCTTCAGTCGAGAGGAGCTACATATCACTAACACTATACATGATAAATTCATAGTCATAAGAGTGTGAACATGGCATCGACTTGTTCTGACCAGGATTTTGAGGAGACTTGGGTAGAGTATTGTGGTTCTTAGAAGTTGTTGAGTTTCAAGTCCGCTTCCCAATAAGGTTCCGACCAAACATAATTTCCTAAAGGTCTGTCTGATCTCCAAACTTTGATTTTACGAAGATATGTTTAAAAGTTAAAATCAATCTATTTTATTTCTTTTTCTTTTCTTTATTTTCTTTTTCTCTACTTATTTCATAAAGGTTTGCTAGGGACTAGCAAAGGCAAGTATTGGGGGTGATAAATCTCCATTTCATCATCCTTATTCTTTCATTTTGACTTAAATCCCTAGCTAAATACATGTACATATTATTAATTTGTGAAAAATAATACTCAATAATTCGTATTAAATATTGTATAAAATATTATACAAAATACTATATTTAATACCAAAATAAAAGAATAAAGGAAGAAAAGAAAAAGAATGAAGTGTCAAAGACATTGAGTGGCCCTAGACCCCAAGAGCCAGTCATCATGATGACTTGGTCAACAAGGAAAAACGTACGGGGAGATAGAGCAAAGAAATTATACAGAAAACAATCAAAAACAGTAATTTGATTTGACAATAATAGGCCTTTTGGGACCTATTTTAATTTCTTATTCGTATAGCTTAAATCAATAAACCCTCAACATGAACATTATACGTAAAAATATTAAAAAAATACAAAATATCTCATTCAAAAATAATGCACAGTGTGCCCGAAAATACAGAATAAAAAGCTGCAAAGAAAACTTTACAGACATGTATCTTCTCCATAAAAACTCAAAATTCACCAAACTCACCTTTATTGTTCATGAAATTAAATTATCCATTTAGTGAAATTACTTTCATTCAATTTAGAGTTAAGATGCAAAAGTTAACTTTTGGGCCCTCATTGTACAATATACATATATATAGAACTCATTATTCAATATATTCATTCTTTATATACATGAATAATGAGGTTTTTTGGGCTCTCATTATTCAATATATTCATTCTTCATATTTTTCACTTTTTTATATTTTTATAAACTTGTAAATATTATTTAAAATATATGTACATAATAAAATTAGAATAAAATCAGTGAAAATGTATTAAAATAAATAAATCTATTTAATATATATGTAAGGTATACCCATAATACACCTATAATATATATACACATAATTATTTAAGCATATAAATAAACTTAGAAAATTCCAGTAAAAATATCCAAATGTGTAATTAAGTAAATTATAAATATAGAAAATATATATTTAATAAAATATATTACAAAATTAAAATTAAAGTACCAAATACAGGTATTTATACCTATATACATACATGTAAATATCAGTATGTAATAAATTAACTTGTAAAAATAAATAAAAATCAGAATTAGATACTACATAAAATAACACTTGTTTTTTATGTTTTAATCAAAATTTAATAAATTCATTCACTATTTCTAATCGATTAATAAGGGAGTTATTCCCTAGAATTTTTTGGTTGGTCCATGTGGACTAACCAGAGCTAGCGGACCGTTGACCCCCAGTCAACTGTTCGGCCACCGCCTCCTCTTTTGCTCGAACCTCATGACTACCCAACTTCGCAAATATGCATGCCTTCCCCTCTCCTTCCATTTTCCTCGAGACCTCCACCAATCCACAACCCTATCATCCTTCTTTTCACCCATACCCGAATCCCCACCTACCATCGTCTTTCTTCCCTCCACCCTTTTGCCACTCGCCACTTCTATAAATAAAGAAGACCAGCTTCCTTCCCCTTTTTTATCCCATTTTCTCGCATGTAACCGCAATAGGAACACCTCTGTAGCATTTCGTCGGTGATAACTTCGAGATCCAGGCCTTGTCGGTGTGGATAAAGGTAAAGATTGGTGTAATCCGATCTCTGTCGCTCATCGCCGACAAGCTCCACTGCTCCTTGTCTCTGATAGGTACTAGGTGATAAAG
The DNA here is from genome assembly GCA_037367405.1 of Ottelia alismoides. Lineage (NCBI taxonomy): Eukaryota > Viridiplantae > Streptophyta > Magnoliopsida > Alismatales > Hydrocharitaceae > Ottelia > Ottelia alismoides. The sequence continues at coordinate 316,676 of JAZKJV010005358.1, read as the reverse complement.
TAGGTTTTTCTTGTTTATTTTCATTCCAATAGATTAATCATGTCTTTAGTTCGTTAATTAGTTTGCCATTTAGTTTATTTTTATGTTTTAAAATCCCTGGAGCCTTAAGCTCCAGCACCAAATTCTCCGTCTTGACCGTTCTCGACCTCGATTTCACCTCATCTTCGAACATCTTCCCCTTCTTTGCAAATCCCATATGTGTTCACCTCAGATTTTGCACAAATCCAAGTTTTTGAGCTCCACTTCCACCACCTTCGTCAGAGCTCCTTCGTCCCACTGCCCCTTGCATATGTATCTTCATCAGAGGGTGGAGAAGAACCCTCTCGTGGTCCCCTCGCAGGTCAGCATCACCTTGCAACATATGGGTATCCACTCGAGACTTGAACAGGAGCCCCAGATGGTTGAATCTCTAGGGCTCCTCTGATGAGCCCAGGACCACTTTGAAGTACATGCAGTCGTGGAGGCCCACTAGGAAGCTTTTGAGCTTTGTAGTTGTGATAGAGAAGGTCGAAGGACTAAGATATTTCAGATCAAAGGTCAAGGAAGAAAGCCTTCTTCCATGTTCTTCCAGAGCCCTTTCCAGCTATTAGATCCCGACCGAGCCATAGTTCTAATCGCAGCCCTCTGTTCCGTGCCGAAGTGAAGCTCCCCAGCGCCATTCATCATGCCATGTGGTGCACTGATAACGGGCATTCTACGAGGGTCAAAATGTAGTGTCACTGAGGCGACCGCTCACAGAACACCAGCTGATCAGAAATTAACCCACATTAAAGAATAAATCAATTAAGTTCCAAAACCGTGAATTAACATTATTAACTCTACCATAAAAAATGCATAGTGAATAAGCATGTAGAGGTCGAACCACAGAGAGCAATAAAATTGGGTAGCCCACCTTGTTCAAATACATCAGGGTCATCCTTGTATGAATCCTAATTATGTGGGTAATTAATATTATTATATTATTTATATATATTTTTTTTTATTTTTAATTTTGTATTTTGATTTTTCATTTTCTGATTTTATATTTTCTTTTTATAATATATATATATATTTGTTTTTATAAATGGGATAGAATATATAGATAATATAAGAAGAAGGGTAATAACGTATTTATAAAAATAAGTAAAAATAGTCAAACATTAGGAAATGGAATATTTTTGGTATTTTTATAATTTTTTACTATTTTTGTAATTTTTGGGTATTTTTCCAAATACTTTGACATTTTAAATGGCAAAATAAAGGAAAACAGTGAATTAATTACTGGCCGAAATTAAAATGGGAATGAAAAATATCAAACAATATCAAAATTTTCCCAAATTAATTTTAAAATGAAGATAATAAAATAGGGAACTATAGAACTTGAGTTTCTATTTTTTTGTTTTTTCAACTATTTTTTAGATTTTTTTGAATTTTTTAGGTATTTTTAAATTTTTAAGGTTTTGGTTTTGAATATTTTAAGGGTTTTTGGATTGACACTAGGATACAATAAAATAGACAGTAGGTAATTTTTTTGAGATTTTTCAAGGTGTTTTAATATTGTTTTAGTATTTTCTAAAATAGACAGTAGCTAAAATGCATGTTTTTAATTTTTAATAAATATTAAAAAGCAACAAAGATGCAATGCAAAAATATGGCGTGAATGCACAACTAAACAGGAGCTTACATTAATTTTTAAGGAATTTTTGGGGTTTTATAAATGCACGGAATAAATAGACAAAGCATACAAAAATACAAGGCCTGGCAGGGGCATTTTGGAAATAAAATAAATCCCAGGGGGCACTGTGCAAAAATACCTACAGAAATAAATATTAATTTTAATTTTCGGAACTAAATTACAATTTACAAAAATCGCCAGGGTTTACATGCAATTTTCACGCGCCTCACGTGGGACTGCACGTGAGGCACGAAAGGACCTATTTGAAATTCTATAAAGTTCAGGGTCCCTTCAGCAAAAATTACAACTTTATTTACACTTGCTATTTTATTTACAATATTAAAAATTAAATACAAAAATGCGGGGGGTCATGTGTGAATTTACCCCTTAAGTGGGCGCGGACGGACGGCGGAGGTGATTCCACTTGCCACGCGTCGCACATCCGACGGCTGGTACCGGTTCGCAGATGAAGGCTTCTGATTAGATCTGCCTCGCGGATCGGACGGTGATGGTTGGGCTTCATCCGACGGTTGTCGTTCAATCTGGGGAGCTCCTCCTGATCGGACGACGATGAAGGTGTCTGGAAGAACACGTGAAGAACTCGCACTAGACGAGCTTCAATCTTGAACCATGGGCTCCTCCAAGCTTCCCCCTCGTGTCTGAGATGTTCTGATCATAGCTGGAGGCATCCCGCATCTTCCGGTGGTCTTGGCAAGACTCATGGAGGTCCAAGGAGCCCAGGCGAGGTCGATGAAGGTCGGGACCTCCAGGAGCCTCTTCCTGGATCGAATCGAGTCCAAAGGGCCTCGTTGCTTCGTGTAACCTGCATAGGAAGAACCAGGGGAACAAGGGCTATCTCCTCGAACCTGGGTTTTGAAGCTTGGGTGCAAGATGGGGTGAGGCGGAGGAGCTCCGACGATAGGCGGAGGTGGAGCCTCGATTCGCAAGGACTGGGGGTCCTTGGTTGAACAAATATGGGCGAAAGATGTAGAAAATGATAGGGAACGAAGTGAGGTGAAAATGGTGATCGGAGGCAGTGGGTATCACGATGAATCCGCTCCGGCGAACTTCAATTTAGCTCTTTTACGCTACTCTACTGATCTAGAAGCTAAACTAAGAACGGGAATGAAATGTTGGAGCTAAAATCTACCTAAAAAGCAAGAAAGAACAGCTCTTATACCTGGGGGCCTCCAGGGAGCAGGACGGACGCCGGAGCTCCGCCGTGAAAAAATTTACCCTTCCTCCGGCCGATTCACGTTGCTGAAATGCTCCTCCTGTCACAAGGAACCTCCCAGGAACGGATTCAAGGCTTTTGGGTGGATGGAAATTGGCCAAATTTGTGGAGGAGGTCGAGGGCTCTTATTTATACACATTTTGGACGCCCTACTTGAATATTCTGGCGAGTGCAATGATCATTTCCTCGATCTAACAAGCATGCGAGATAGATGGATGGTCCCTCTACAGATCTCGTGAAGGCGGCGAGCGAAAATAAGGGACGAGACACCCAGAAAAAATGGCGCAAGTTATGGAAAAAGCATGGTTCAGAGGTGCCAGGTCCCGATGGGACAGTTGACCAGAGGTCAACGAGGGTTGGCTCCTCATTGGTCCACGTAGGCCACTAACGGACAAAATAGGCCCCTTTATTCTGAAATGAATTATTTAGCATTATAAATAATTTTATTAATTTTTGCTTATAAAATAAAAAATGTTCCTAAAATAATCTAGTATTTATTTATGATTTTTATTTATTTTTTTGATGTATTTTATTATGAATTGAATTTAATGATGTATTTATAAGTGTATTTACATGTATTTTGTGTATTTTATTTTTATTTTGTATATTTTATTTTATTATTTTATTTTCTTATTTTATAAATTTATGACTTATTTTTATGAGTGTAAATATATTTTTATTTCATTTTTATGAGTTTATTTACATATTTAAATAAATAGGTGTATGTTGTATGTAGGTATACGTATAGGTATTTTACCTATATTTTATATATCTTTTATTAATTTAATGAATTTTCTTGGTTTTATTTTGGATTTGTATTTTTAATAAATTATATGTAATATTTACATTATTATAAAAATATAGATGAATAAAGAATAAAATAATGAAATCCCCTTTTATTTTATATACATATACAACATAGGTATTTTGCATATGTGTTGTATAAGCTTATTTTATTTTACAAACTCTTTTTTGGTTTTATTCTAATTTCCATATGTATATGTATTATATACATTATCTACAAAATTCTAAAATTATCAATTTATAAAAATAATAAATAATGAATGAATATTTTAATCAGTACTATATACAATGAGGGCCAAAAACCTAACTTTCACATATGAACTCCAAAAATTATGGAACCAATTTTATTAAATAGTTCTTGGAAAGCTATATACAATTAAAGGTGATTTTGGGTGATTTTGAGTTTTTATTTGCAAGATATGGGTCTGTGAAGTTGAGATTCTGGCTTTTTATTCTGTGTATAAAATGTACATTGTGTATCATTTTTGTACAAACTCAATTTTGTAATTTTATTCACATTATGAACCACAACTTTCATGTACGAAGTTTCTCTATTTGATGAATGAATAATTATATGCAAAATAGGTGTCAAAAATGCATAAATAAATGAATAAATAAATGGGGTATTTATTGTACTGTTGGCCCTTAACTCCCCCTACTTTATTCCTTGTCGACCAATTCCATGCTGGCCTTGATTTCGGGGTTCGGGTCATAAAATATTTGAAATATTTCATTCCTTTTCTTTTCTTCTCTTTATTCTATATTTTTGGCATTAAAAACCTTATTCAATGTACAATTAGCGCAATAAATAATGACTGCTATTATGGATAAATGGATACTATTTACATGCATTTGTTGGGGTTTTTAAGGCCAAAATGATAGAATAAAGGTGATGAAATGGAGATTCATCACCCCCCTATACTTGCCTTTGCTAGTCCCTAGCAAATACTTATGCAATAAGTACAAAAAGAATAAAGACTAAGAAGAAAAGAAAAGGAGAATTGACGAAGGATAGAAAGAATAGAGTGCTTTCAGTGCAATATATGTCCTTACAATATCATAATTTGGAGCTTCTGCTAGACCTCGGGTGTGGATGTGTGTAGAACCTAGTCGGGAATCAGCTTTAAAACACAACAGCCTTCGAGATTCACAGAACTCGGTTCAACCCACCTCAATAGCCTGGTGAGAACCAGTCTCCGCCATACACAAACTCTTATGACTATGAAGCTGACTTGTACAATGTAAGTGATGGTGGCTCTTCCCAGCTGAAATGACAAAGAGACTAGCTTCTCCAGAATGACAACCCAATGATTCCCCAATCCAACAGCTCTTTCCTCGAGGAGCGGGGTATTCCCTTCTAAGTTCAAGTGGCAACCAGCTCAAGAGGAGGGGGTGAAGAGAAGAATGGATGGTAGCCAGTGTAGCTACCTATCCTAGGATGCAAGACTAGTGTAGTCAAGTCATCCAGCTGCAGGCTCACATATTTGACTTTGGAACTCAAGCTTGCTTATTGGCTTTACAACATATGTACATATTTTACAGGCTTTTTATTTTTGTACATGCCTGGCCATTTTTTTTTTGAAATACTATTCACAGCACCATTTACATACGGAGTTTTTCCTCTCGAGCCAGTAGACTATCCCTCTTTTGAATCTTTATTGCAACCCACACTCTCCTGTCGTTAGACCTCATGGCTGCTAGACCAGGTTGGGGTGCACTTCCCTCCCTAGACGAGGACGAGTGTTTCCACCCGTGTGCGTCTCAGACTGGCAAATCCAACCCCCTCACCACTCCAACTGAGTTGAGCCAAGTGAAAGGTGCAAGTGTCCAAGTTAGGTCACGGTCGACAAGAGTCATGCGTGTGTCTCGAAAAGTTCTAGTTAGTCAGTTGAGGTGACTTGAACCCAGCCCTGATTCCTCATATAATTAAGTCTGCATGGACCTGAAGTACCTTAAACCTAGTTCCCATAAGGTTCCAGTGCAGTTAAGTGCGGTACGGTCTAACCAAGCTCCAATTTTAGACTTTATTGGACCGGTTCAATTATCAAGCTCACTCAAAAAGAATATGAATGGTATGCTCATGCTATGCACAATGAATGATGCAATTTTTCACAAAGGATTTACAAAAATCAAAGAATCTTTTTACACAAAGAATTTTTGCAAATAATAAGCTTGACACATACAAAAAGTACATACAATTATTTACATGGGCGTGCCGCTTTATCTGCAAAATTTATAGATTTTTAAAGACTTTACAGGTAATTTATTCGGGTTGTCTTTTTAGAAAGAATTTCATGTATATTATTTACGATTTACAAGTATTTGTAATGATGCTTTTATTCCTCATGTTTATTTTGAAAAGAATTTTTGCAAACTATAGTACACGATAATTTTTTCAAGCATTTACACACATTTGAAAGCTATTTTTGCAATGATTTTTTACACTATATATATATTTTCCACCATAGTTTTTACAAACATTTTTCAAAACATTTGCACATAGGTTTTGAAATCCTTTATTCCATACAAAGAAAAAATTTTCAAACAAAGCAACTTTACACAGGTTGAAAACATGTCACAGCGAGTTTTCCAAACGGTTCACACTATTTTTCAAATCATGCTGTAAAGGTATTTAACCTGATTTATTAATCAGTATATACAAAGAAAAATTGTATTTTATGTATAACTTGGTTTAGGCTCTTACAAGTTTTATTTGGAATTATTGCTTATTTTTGTATGAGGGATTTTTGTGCAGACTCCTCAAACTTATACGAGAATCATTTTCAAAAGATTTTTGAAGACTATAGTCCAAAATAATTTTATAAACATGTACACGCATTCGGAAATGATTTTTGCCAAGGTTTTTCACACAGAATAGGTAGATTTTTCAAAACAATTTCACAACCAAATTTTCCAATCATTTGCAAGCTAATTTTCACATATTTTTATTTCACTCAAAGAAAATAAATTTTACAAACAAAACTTATTTACAAAGGTTGAATACTTGTACACACTATTTTTCAAGCAATTTTTCAAAAGATTTTCTCAAAGAGAACATTTTGCACAAAACGTTTTTCCTGACTTATTAATCAGTGTAAGTACAAAGAGTCTGAGGAGCTCACAATCATCTTTTATTATTATGGGACTACTTTTTGATTACTTTTTAGCTTGAGGTGATGTTTTATTTCCAGTATGAGTTATGGCTTATAGTATATACATGGTATATACGACCCCCCTATACTTAGCTTGAGCTATATCCTCATAGGTCGAAGAGAAAAGATAAGACATAACTCGTACTGAGTATAGACAAGTCTAAAGAATATATAAAGAAATGAATGAATGAGAAGTTGATCGTCCCCCCCCTATACTTAGGATCAAGTAATCCTAAGTATAGCAGACTGTACATAAAGCGGGGAGGGTCAAGGGTGGGAATACACAGATCGTACTTAGATTGTCTACCCCTATACTTAGGGTAAGATACTACTAAGTATAGACAAGAAGAGGAGACAATGGAGAAGATCAGAGACTAAAAGACTCGAGGTGCATACCCCCCTATACTTAGGACAAAGTGCGTCCTAAGTATAGAAGACTGACAACAAGGGGCAATACGTCTTGATAAAAAAACGAAGATAGAAGAAAAAAGAAGAAAAGAAGAAAAGAAGAAAATCAGATAAACAATTTCTGTGGTGCAACGTCTGAATCTTCTGATGCTGCCAATGTTGTAGATATATCATCATGGTGCGCGAGCTGAATGGAGTCGACAACGGCCAAGAATGTATCTGGTTCGAGGTAAGGCTTCAGGAGTTGACCATTGACGATGAATGGATGTGCGTCAGGAGACAATTCTGATATAGCAATACTTCCATTGTCACGCACTTCACAAACTCGGAATGGCCCTGTCCATTTACTCTTTAATTTTCCCGGGAAGATCTGCAACTTTACATCAAATAACCATACTTTCTGTCCAACATCAAAGGTCTTTCGTCTGATGTGCTGGTCATGCCAGCGTTTCACTTCTCCTTGTACATCAATGTGTTATCGTATGCATAGTTTCGGAATTCCAAGAGTCTGTTCAGATCATCCTTTCTTTTCTGACCACTTTTCGTGAGTCCAAATTGCACATGTTAATTGCCCATAAAGACTTGTGAATTAATTCAATGGGCAGATGGCACGGCTTCTCATATACAAGACGATTAGGGCGACATTCCCAAGGAGACTTGTAGGCGGTTCTGTAAGCCCATAGGATCGAGTCCAAGAGTTGGGACTAGTCTTTTCTGTTTGGCCTGACAAGTTTCTGCAGGATAGTCTTGATTTCTTGGTTTGATAGTTCGGTCATGTTATTGGTCTGAGGATGGTAAGGAGACGCGACGCGATGATCAATGCCATACTCCTTCGTTAATTTCTTAACCTCTTTGTTAATAAAATGGATACCCCCATCTGATATGAAAATTTTCGGTATCCCAGACCGCAAAATGATGTTCTTCTTCAAGAACTGACACACTATTCGGTTGTCGGAGGCTCGAGCGGGAATAGCTTCAACCCAACGACTCACGTAATCGACGGCAAGAAGGATGTGCTCAAAACCTTGACTGTTAAGGAAGGGTCCCATGAAGTCAATGCCCCATGCATCGAAAACATCTGCTATCTGAATGATTTTCAGGGGCATCGAATCTTTTACTGTGAGTGTACCCTTCAATCTCTGACAATCAATGCATCATTTGACAAATTCTGTTGCATCCTTAAATAATGTGGGCCACTAGAAGCCACACTGAAGTACTTTTACTACCGTACGGTCTCCATAGTGATGTCCACCAGATTCGAGCGAGTGACAGTGCTCGAGGACACTATAATGCTCCTCCTGAGGAATGCACCTGCGCCAAATGCAATCCGCCCCTTCCCTGAATAAAAGAGGATCCTCCCAATGATAGAATCGGATGGTCGACAAAAATTTATTCTTTTGATTCTTCATCCAATCCGATGGTGTTACCCCTGAGGTGAGGTAATTGACTATATCAGCATACCAAGGAAGGGAATCCACTGCTAAGATTTTGATTCGTTAGGAAAGGTTTCTGTAATGGATGCACTGCTCAGAGAAGGTTCATGCTGCTCAATTCTGGAGAGATGGTCTGCTACCATATTCTGAACTCCAGGCTTGTCATTGATTTCCAAATCAAATTCCTGGAGGAGAAGGATCCATCGAATCAGTCTCGGCTTGGCATCCTTCTTCTGCTGGAGATACCGGATAGCAGAGTGGTCAGTAAAAATGGTGATTTTCGATCCAAGCAAATAGGATCTGAATTTCTCAAGGGCAAAAACCACGGCCGGCAACTCTATCTCTGTCACTATGTAGTTTCTTTGTGCCTCATCTAATGTTCTGCTGGCGTGGTGAATGGCATAGGGCGCTTTCTCTTTCCTCTGTCCACGAACAGCCCCGACTGCAAAGTCTGACGCATCGGTCATGATCTCAAAGGGAAGAGACCAGTCCAGCGGCTGTAGGACTGGAGCCTGAGTGATAAGCTCCTTCAGCTGATTGAAAGCAAGGAGAACCTGTTGATCTACGTTGAACTCGGTTTCCTTGCATAGCAGTTCTGTCAAAGGTCGGGAAATATGGTTAAAGTCCTTGATGAATCGTCTGTAAAATCCCACATGCCCCAGGAATGACCTTACATTTTTCACCGACTGAGGTGGCTCTAGATTGGCAATAACATCTACCTTTGCCGGGTCGACTTCCATGCCACGTTTGTAAACGACGTGGCCCAGTACAATGCCTTCTGTGACCATGAAGTGGCTCTTTTCCCATGAAAGTACTAATAGACTTCGCTGCATTTCTGAAGCACTCTGTCAAAGTGCTCAAGACAAGAATCAAAACTATCACCATAGACAGAGAAGTCGTCCATGAACACCTCGAGAAAACTGCCTACCATCTCGGTGAAGACTGCTAGCATGCATCTTTGGAATGTTGCAGGAGCATTACATAACCCAAAGGGCATCCTCTTGAAGGCGTAGGTGCCGAACGGGCAAGTGAAGGTAGTCTTCTCTTGATCTTCAGGAGCGATAGCCACTTGGTTGTACCCGGAGTACCCATCCAAAAAGCAGAAGAACTCCTTGCCTGCTAGTCTTTCCAGAACTTGATCAATGAATGGCAAGGGGAAGTGGTCCTTCTTAGTTACTGCATTAAGCCGGCGGTAGTCAACACACACCCGCCAGGATGTTGGTACCCGAGTGGATATTTCCTCTCCTTTGTCATTGGTAATCACAGTAAGCCCGGATTTCTTTGGAACGACATGCAGTGGGCTTACCCATTTTGAATCGGAGATGGGATAAATGAAGCCTGCTTCACACCATTTCGTTATCTCTTTCATGACGACGTCCTGCAGGTTTGGGTTCAGCCTTCTTTGGAATTCACGGGACGGCTTGGCATCTTCTTCCAGATATATGTGGTGTGAACACAAAGCTGGGTTTATCCCTCGGAGATCTGATATGCACCAACCAAGTGCCTTGCGGTTCTTTTCTAGAACCTCTAGAAGACGAGATTCCTTATCCGGGTTCAGCCTGCTGCTGATGATGACCGGATACATGTATTCTTCTCCCGCAAGGAAAGCATACTTCAGGCCTGCAGGAAGTGGCTTGAGTTCTGGTTTTGACATGTCCAACTTGTTGGTCACTTCAGACACTGTGCGGGTGGTAGGATGTATTTCTTTGAGGGAGCTACCATCCTCAGCATTCTGTTGAGATCCTGGTGAAGTGCCAAACTGTTCTACGCTAGGCTCATTGTGTTCGGTCTGGAGTGAATACTCTGGATCAAAGAGATGCGCCTGCATCTGAGAATCTGTCTCCCAAGAATCATCGGAGCATAAGGTAACTGTGCTTTCCAAGTCCTCCTCAAGAGTGAGGATTTCTCGGGTCCATGAATCATTCAATGACAGGGATGAATCTCTGATCTCCGCAACAAAGTCACTGTCTGCTTCTGATGCTGCATGACTCTCATCAGTCATGGCGTTCGGCTCTCTGATCATGTTTATAGTGATTTGCTTGTTGTTCGAGCTAAAAGTAATCTTGCCAGACCCGTAATCAACCACGGCACATGAGGTATGCAGAAATGGTCGGCCAAGGATGATAGGGGTTTGGAGCAGAGGTACTGGTGAGTCCATATCAAGGACTACAAAATCAACTGGAAATTGCATCTCCTGTACCTTAACTATAATGTCTTCCAACAGACCCCAAGGCTGCTTGATGGATCGGTCAGCGAACTGAAGGATCATTCGGGTCTACTTGAGCGGACCCAGCCCAAATTCTTGCATTATTGATGATGGAAAAAGATTGATGGAAGACCTACTGTCGAGGAGAGTGTGCTCGAAGACTTGATCGAAAATCTCACCACTAATAAGAGGTGCTCATGTGTTTTGTTTCTTCTGTGGGTGATTGCTGATAGCTGCAACAGTGGCCATGGAGAGCACGTGCTTTTCTACATCGTTGTGTATGTTCTCATGTGTTGGGCGACGCTTGCTCGTACATGCTTCTTTCAGTCCTTTCTTGATAGCTGGCATGTACTCCACGGCCTTCAGTAAGGGCATCTCAACAGTTAGATTGTCTAGTATTTCCACAACTCCAGGACCAGACAAAGCACTTTTTCTTTTTGCAATTTTTTTGGATTTTTGTATTGCATGAGGGAAAGGAATATGTACATCTCTAGCAGGAAAAATAGAGTTCTTATTTACATCAAAACCATTGCCCATAGAATGTTGTACATCCGAATTACAAAAAGGAGTACAAACTGTATCCCGACATGCAGGTACTGAGGGACGATCAAAAAGTATAGCGTCTGCTCCATCGGTTGGCGAGGGATCGGTTGCTGCTAGCGGCTCCTCCAAGGCTGTCCCGGCTTCGCTTCGGCTGCAAACTTCTTTTGTTGTTTTTTATTTTGCTGATTTTTTTGTATTTTTAGCTGGGGATGCTGGCACTGCACGACGGCTGGAATGGCTTCTCCTTCTTCTTCCTCCTCACCCGCCCTTGTAGCTGGCACGGCTGATACGGAAGATGACGATCCACCTGTTTCTTTATTCACCCCATTCTTGGTAGCAGGCGGAGGCAAAGCCCTACCGCTCCTGAGAGTAACAGCATTAGAATAAACAGTAATATCCTTTTCAGACATGGACAGGACATCACATTCTACCTGCTCTTTCTTTTTGAAGTTATTGGGGATGGCCTCGACCTGAGCTAGGATAGTGGTTCTGGTGACGGTCAGGTCGTCGAGCCTCTTGGTCATTTCCGCCAGCCCTTTGACGAGTTGGGCCAGACAATCCATGGTTGGGTTCACAGGGGGTACCTCAGTGGGTTCAGCGTGTAGACCATGCTGTTGTTGCATGTGTGGGTGCTGAGGTTGTTGTTGGTGGTGTTGGGGTGGTGCAGGAAGTTGAAGTTGTTGATAAGAGGGGGGAGGATACTGCTGATACTACTGAGGTGGAGCAGCCGCATACTGGTGAAAAGGCTGTAGGTGGCGGTATTGCGGCTGCTGGTATGGCTGATTCTGCCTCCATTGATTTGCATACTGGAGAGGCTGATGATACTGTTGCGGTGGTTGAGAGGACTGTCCAAAGCGACCACCCTGAGGTTGGTGGTATTGCCGGTTGGCAAGTGGTTGACCCTGCGGTTGTCCCATAGGACGGGTCGGTTGTGCTTCGTTACTCCATACCCCGTTCACTTCATGAATCAGGGGTGGTGGTGGGAAGACTGGATCGGATCCTGAAAGAAACTCTGGTTGGTACACAACCATCTGCTGCTGCGGCTGGCCCTGATCGGGCGCCTGCACGTAGTACACGTGCTAGACTACCAGTGGTTGCTGGCTCGGCTGAGGCTGATGCTGCGGTGGTTGCTCGTCTTTCTTCTCAGCTGGAGCTTCTGATGGTGCTGCCGGTTGAACAGAGTTGATGGTGCCCACCAACAGTTCAAGATGCTTGATGATCTGATCAAGCTTATCAAGATTTTGGATCCTCTTCTCGATCACAGCAAGTTTTTCAAGATCCAGTGATTGCTTCTCAATGATATCAACTTTAGAGAGATGGCCCCCGATGATACTGAGGTTGGAGCTCTCATCTCTCTCTGCTTCTCTGGACGTTGCCATGTGTACTTGTTTCTGGAGGATCTGGGGCTGCTTCTGGTAGGCTTTTAATGAAGAGAGGGTGGCCTCTCCTTCGTCCATTTCTTCGAATATCTTCCAGACCACATCTTCATCCTTGTTGAAGTGCGAACCCCTACATGCTGCGTCAACGAGCCTTTGGCTCTCGATGTTCAGTCCCCCAAAGAAGTGTTGGACCAAACTGGTCTTCGGAATCTCATGATGGGGACATTTCTCCTGCAGATCGGTGAATCTCTACCATGCTTCATGTACTGACTCGTGGGCTCCTTGGGAGAAATTGCTGATTCGGGCTCGCATCTGGTTTAGCCGACCGAGAGGGTAAAACTTATGCAGGAAAGCTGACTTCAGTTCCTCCTAGGTCGTCACAACCTTCCCCAGATGGTTGACCCAATAGAGGGCCTTGTTCTATAAGCTGAAGGAGAACGCCATCATTTTAACAATGTCCAAAGGGACATTGGGATAGTGAGTGGTGCGGCAAATGCATGAGAACTGCTGCAGGTGGATGTACGGCTCTTCACTGGTGTTTCCATGGAATGCTGGAAGAAGAGCGAGGAACTGGGGTTTCAGCTCAAAGTGAGCGTGTACCGGTGGAATGAGGATCCACTCGGTCATCTGGCTGTCTCCCAGATTGTATGTCTCTTTTAGTGTAGGCTTGGGTAGCGGTAGTTCTGGTTCTTCCTCATCAGGGTGACCACCACCTCCACCTCTGCCTCTGCCTCCGCCTCCTCCTCCCTCGGCTCGGTTCATCACATCGTTCAACATATCCTGAAAAGCTGTCTGTGCTAGGGCCTGCTCGGTCAGCTGCTGTTGGATGGCCTGGATAGACGCCAGCAGTTATGCATTAACCTGATTCTGGTCTGGCATCTATCCTTCTGGTTGGGGTGGCTGCTGACCCTTGCCCTTTCCTTGGGGAGCCATATCGGGGTCTGAGTCTGACGAAATAAACTCCGGAGTAATCTCTAGGGCTTGCTCTTTCTTCTATCTGCAGGACGAGAGAGTCCAAATCAGACTACTTGCAATATTGTACAGCTCTCATGATGAAGCTGGAATTCAGGTCAACCCCAGCATGTTGTGAACGGGAAAAAAATGTGGACTGTAATCGACTCCCATTCACAACAGCGAAAGTGGGACAAAAGTGATCCTGGCTTATTAGGTGGTCAAAAGAAAGGTAGAATACGAGGAGTCTAGAGATCGATCAGCAAAGTTTGGATCGGGTTCTCGGGAATCGCCTCGAATTTATTGGCGGAGTTGAGTCTATGGAATCGATGTGGGTGCCGGCGGGGTCCCGACGGAAACCATCCATGGATCAACTTCGCGAAGCACAAGAGAGGATCGGATGTTGGAAGAAGGATACGATGGTCAACGAGGAATAAAAAGGAGTGCAAAATAGTAGAAAAGCTCAGTTGAGCGGGGGTCAAAGGAGAATGACACAACAAAATTTGCGCAAAGGCGCGGGACTCGATCTTTGATCCTTAATCTAGATCCATACAAATGTAATACAAAATTGGGTTTACCAATGCACGCCATGTGAAGCCGTAAAGGTTCGGCTATTTATTATCTTTTCAGTTTTAGCTTTGTTATTTCAGGCAAATCTTTTAACAAGTCCTTAGCACGCTAACCCTATAGGAGAGAGAATACTGCCAGAAAAGAATCACGTACTTGTCCTCCTCCTTTGTAACCTGTAGTCTGTACTTTTTGAGGTCCTTGTAACCCTTCCTGGATTCCTACTCAGCCAAAGAAATAGAGAGAGGAAGCTGATAGGCAAAACCAATACTTCGGTTCTCGCTCGCAACGGAATCACCCGTGAGCGTGCAAGAACCTACGCGGACGTAAACCGATGAGACAGACACCCCCGTGAAGGCGTGGCCTATGCTCAGTACTTCAGACCATGTCGATGTTCCACACAAGGCGGGAACACCATCGCTGACAAGGCCCTACTCGGTCACATACGATAGAAGTGCCATTACTTCGGAGATCCAGGCGATACACAAGGCAGTTGTAGACTGGGATTTTGGCTCTATTCCTTATGGGACGTGCCTCGCTCATGGGAGTAGGGTTTTGATCCCCCTCCAAAGGTACCTGAAAACAATGAGGGCTTTATGAATCTGGTACAATGATAGTCCATTACGGATTTTAATTAAGGTCAAAGTTTATTTAGCAGTCCCCTTGTTTTAATTTTTTGGATTTTCACTTTTTTTGGGTCTGTTTTTGTACCAGCGCCTAACGTTTCTGTATATTTTCATTTAAGTCCTAGGTGCTCAAAATCAGAGGGAGATAGCGGAAAAGACGTGCAAGTGGTTCCATGATGGAAATCTCACCATTGAACCGAATGATGCATGCTGAGTTAGAAGACTTACAGTGCATCCCAGCTCTCTCCATGCGGTATGCAAAACGGAATTTTTAAACCTACCTACATGGCGGTATGCAAGCGACAAAATCGTCCTAAACATTAGCTGCTATTAGCATGAAGAACCACAAGTCGGTCACCGCCCTTCAATCCAGGAGTCCGGTCTAGGCTCACCCCTCCTCCTCTCGACACATCGAGTTTAGGAGAAGCGCTTGGCAGGGAGAGCTCGTGGCACGTTGGTTTGAAGGTGATGAGGCGACTGTTTAGAAATTGATCTAAGTCCAAAATCGTACTATATGTGCATGCAATCTTATTAGGGTGTTTAGACCTAGTCTACTCGATCAAGCAAGCCTATGTCTAGGGGCTCCATGCACAAAAAACAAAATAAAATAAAGGCGGAAAACTCAAAACGGTGGGAAACAAAGAAAATTAGGCGGAAAAACACGAGAAAACCACGACGAGGCCCCCAGGTGAACAGACACCCGGGCACTGGACCTCGTTGTGAAGAGTAGAGTCCAAGTTATATTACATGCCAAAATTTCTCTCTCACACAATAAATTACAAAAATAATCCTAATTGCTTGAGGCATATCTAATTCCCATCCCCTTAAATCCTTGGTGCTCTCTCCAGCTGGTCATGAAGTGAAGACCAACCTCCTCCAAGCTCGGTTGCCTTGGCTCCCTAAGAAACCATCCTTGCATGGCGGGCCCTAGCAACAAAGTCACAAAGAGATTGAATTAGGATAGGCTCAATCAATGAAATAAAGCAGGAAGGAATTAATCACAACAAATAAATAAATCATGTATGGTGATCAATTGCAAAGAAATAGCTGCTCACAAAATCAATGCTAAACAAATTTCCAAACAAGAATGACAAAATGTGATAGGCTACGCTCATTGCTCCCCGACAACGGCGCCATCTGATAACGGGCATTCTGCAAGGGTCAAAATGTAGTGTCGCTGAGGCGACCGCTCACAGAACACCAACTGATCAGAAATTAACCCACACTTAAAACCGTGAATTAACATTATTAACTCTACCATAAAAAATGCATCGTGAATAAGCATGTAGAGGTCGAACCACAGAGAGCAATAAAATTGGATAGCCCACCTTGTTCAAATACATCAGGGTCATCCTTGTATGAATCCTAATTATGTGGGTAATTAATATTATCATATTATTTATATTTTTTTTATTTTTTTTATTTTTAATTTTGTATTTTGATTTTTCATTTTCTGATTTTATATTTTCTTTTTATAATATATATATATATTATAAATAGGATAGAATATATAGATAATATAAGAAGAAGGGTAATAACGTATTTATAAAAATAAGTAAAAATAGTCAAAAATTAGGAAATGGAATATTTTTGGTATTCTTATAATTTTTTACTATTTTTGTGATTTTTGGGTATTTTTCCAAATATTTTTGACATTTTTAAATGGCAAAATAAAGGAAAACAGTGAATTAATTACTGGCCGAAATTAAAATGGGAATGGAAAATACCAAACAATATCAAAATTTTCCCACATTAATTTTAAAATGAAGATAATAAATTAGGGAACCTATAGAACTTGAGTTTCTATTTTTTTTATTTTTCTACTATTTTTTAGATTTTTTTGAAGTTTTTAGGTATTTTTAATTTTTAAGGTTTTGGTTTTGAATTTTTTAGGGGTTTTTGGACTGACACTAGGATATAATAAAATAGACAGTAGGTAATTTTTTTGAGATTTTTCAAGATGTTTTAATATTTTTTTAGTATTTTCTAAAATAGACAGTAGCTAAAATGCATGTTTTTAATTATTAATAAATATTAAAAAGCAACAAAGATGCAATGCAAAAATATGACGTGAATGCACAACTAAACAGGAGCTTACATTAATTTTTAAGGAATTTTTGGAGTTTTATAAATGCATGGAATAAATAGACAAAGCATACAAAAATACAAGGACTTGCAGGGGCATTTTTGCAAATAAAATAAATCCCAGGGGGCACTGTGCAAAAATACCTACAAAAATAAATATTAATTTTAATTTTCGGAACTAAATTACAATTTACAAAAATCGCCAGGGTTTACATGCAATTTTCACGCGCCTCACGTGGGACTGCACGTGAGGTGCAGAAGGACCTATTTGCAATTCTATAAAGTTCAGGGTCCCTTCAGCAAAAATTACAACTTTATTTACACTTGCTATTTTATTTACAATATTAAAAATTAAATACAAAAATGCGGGAGGTCATGTGTGAAATTTACCCCTTAAGTGGGCGCGGACGGACGGCGGAGGTGATTCCACTTGCCACGCGTCGCACATCCGACGGCTGGTACCGGTTCGCAGATGAAGGCTTCAGATTAGATCTGCCTCGCGGATCGGATGGTGATGGTTAGGCTTCATCCAACGGCTGTCGTTCAATCTGGGGCGCTCCTCCTGATCGGACGGCGATGAAGGTGCTTGGAAGAACACGGGAAGAACTCGCATTGGACGAGCTTCAATCTTGAACCATGGGCTCCTCCAAGCTTCCCCCTCGTGTCTGAGATGTTCTGATCGTAGCTGGAGGCGTCCCGCATCTTCCGGTGGTCTTGGCATGACTCCTGGAGGTCCAAGGAGCCTAGGCGAGGTCGATGAAGGTCGGGACCTCCAGGAGCCTATTCCTGGATCGAATCGAGTCCAAAGAGCCTCGTTGCTTCGTGTAACCTGCATAGGAAGAACCTCGGGAACGAGGGCTATCTCCTCGATCCTGGGTTTTGAAGCTTGGGTGTAAGATGGGGTGAGGCGGAGGAGCTCCGACGATAGGCGGAAGTGGAGCCCCGATTCGCAAGGACCGGGGGTCCTTGGTTGAACAAATACGGGCGAAAGATGTAGAAAATGATGGGGAACGAAGTGAGGTGAAAATGGTGATCGGAGACAGTGGGTATCACGATGAAGAAGTCGCCGGAGCGGAGCTCCGGCGAACTTCGATTTTGCTATTTTACGCTACTCTACTGATCTAGAAGCTAAACTAAGAACGGGAATGAAATGCTGGAGCTAAAATCTACCTAAAAAGCAAGAAAGAATAGCTCTTATACCTGGGGGCCTCCAGGGAGCAGGACGGACGCCGGAGCTCCGCCGCGACAAAATTTACCCCTCCTCCGGCCGATTCACGTTGCTGAAATGCTCCTCCTGTCACAAGGAACCTCCCAGGAACGGATTCAAGGCTTTTGGGTGGATGGAAATTGGCCAAATTTGTGGAGGAGGTCGAGGGCTCTTATTTATACACATTCTGGGTGCCCTACTTGGCCCGCATATTACGGCGAGTGCAATGATCATTTCATCGATCCAACAAGCATGCGCGATAGATGGATGGTCCCTCTACATATCTCGTGAAGGAGGCGAGCGAAAATAAGGGACGAGACGCCCAGGAAAATTGGCGCAAGTTATGGAAAAAGCATGGTTCAGAGGCACCAGGTCCCAATGGGACAGTTGACCAGAGGTCAACGAGGGCTGGCTCCTCATTGGTCCACGTAGGCCGCTAACGGACAAAATAGGCCCCTTTATTCTGAAATGAATTATTTAGCATAATAAATGATTTTATTAATTTTTGCTTATAAAATAAAAAATGTTCCTAAAACAATGTAGTATTTATTTATGATTTTTATTTATTTTTTTGATGTATTTTATTATGAATTTAATTTAATGATGTATTTATAAGTGTATTTACATGTATTTTGTGTATTTTATTTTTATTTTGTATATTTTATTTTAATATTTTATTTTCTTATTTTGTAAAATTATGACTTTTTTTATGAGTGTAAATATATTTTTATTTAATTTTTATGAGTTTATTTACATATTTAAATAAATAGGTGTGTGTTGTATGTAGGTATACGTATAAGTATTTTACCTATATTTTATATATCTTTTATTAATTTAATGAATTTTCTTGGTTTTTATTTTGGATTTGTATTTTTAATAATCTATATGTAATATTTACATTATTATACAAATATAGATGAATAAAGAATAAAATAATGAAATCACCTTTTATTTTATATACATATACAACATAGGTATTTTGCCTATGTGTTGCATAAGCTTATTTTATTTTACAAACTCTTTTTTGGTTTTATTCTAATTTCTATATGTACATGTATTATATACATTATCTACAAAATTCTAAAATTATCAATTTATAGAAATAATAAATAATGAATGAATATTTTAATCATTACTATATACAATGAGAGCCAAAAACCTAACTTTCACAGATGAACTCCAAAAATTATGGAACCAATTTTATTAAATAGTTCTTGGAAAGCTACATACAATTAAAGGTGATTTTGGGTTTTCATTTGCAAGATATGGGTCTGTGAAGTTGAGATTCCGGCTTTTTATTCTGTGTATAAAATGTACATTGTGTATCATTTTTGTACAAACTCAATTTTGTAATTTTATTCACATTACGAACCACAACTTTCATGTACAAAGTTTCTCTAATTTATGAATGAATAATTATATGCAAAATAGGTGTCAAAAATGTATAAATAAATGAATAAATAAATGAGGTATTTATTGTATTGTTGGCCCTTATCTCCCCCTACTTTATTCCTTGTCGACCAATTCCATGCTGGCCTTGATCTCGGGGTACGGGTCATAAAATATTTGCAATATTTCATTCCTTTTTCTTTTCTTCTCTTTATTCTATATTTTTGGCATTAAAAACCATATTCAATGTACAATTAGCACAATAAATAATGACTGCTATTATGGATCAATTGATACTATTTGCATGTATTTGCTGGGGTTTTTAAGGCCAAAATGATAGAATAAAGGTGATGAGATGGAGATTCATCATGCACGCATAGTCACTCGATAGAGTGTATTTAAGGGGAAAGTTATTAAATAACCCCTCTACCATTTGTATTTAATATTTGGTCCTATAAATATTAAATTAAGGCTAAGATTTTGTGTAAAATTTGCACGTGGACCTCGAAGTTTATTGTAAACCTCATTTAAGACACACCAGGTCAGCTCACGTCCCCCCCCCCCACGTGAGTTGGCCAATTTGCACTGAGTCCCCTCTAGGTTTACTTATTTCCTTTTACTAATAAAATTTGTATAATATGTGTTAAACTCTTAGGATATTTGCATTTACACCCCTTGACTTAATGTTGTATTGCAAATATACCCCTTCCAAGCATGTATAATTAATTTTGTGTCTTTTATTTTTAATAAAATAGCTACCATGCTTGAAAAATTGTGGAAAAATTATAGAATATGCTTTAATTGATGCTCATTTATGCCATGATTTTTACTTATCATTTCATTACATTTCCTATTTATTAAAAATCATTTAAGAGTATTTATACCCTATTTAACTATAAAAATACAAAAAATAGAAAAATTAAACTAAAAATTACAAAAAAAAATGTTTATTATATAATACTATATAATACAAATACAGATCAAAAATCTTAAAAAATATAAAAGAAAAACCTTAAAAATTAAAAAAAAACTCTTCTATCCTTAAATAAATTAGAAAGATTTTTATTAAAAAATCAAAAAATGGTTTTCTTCTGAATTTATTTATATTATATGTTACATATTAAAAATAGTTTTGAGACATTTTGAACTTATTTTATATGTAGAAGTCTTAAAATATATTATAAAAAAGCATAAAAGTACCAAAAATAGTTGTTTATTTTTGTAGATAATAATTGTTTGCTTATCCGCATGTTTGCCCCATGTGGTTGGACACTCTACACTTATTCACAATACACATAATTTGTAGAGTTAAAATAAAAATAAATTTTGACTCATACATTTCCATAGATTTATCTTAGATTAAGGGATGATTATTTGCTCGATTTAATTATCCACGGGCTGAGTGCCGAGAGAGCGGTCGATACAGCAATTGCCAGACCTGACTTGTCAGGAACCGCAGACCTTTCAAGACTGGATGTTAGGCCCCTCTGATTAATCTATCAATACAAGGTAAGTCTGTTGTATGATCCAGACTTATAGATAATGCTTCTTGAACTTGGATCATTGAATTTTGCTTAACTCGAGATTCAGAGTCACTCCTCCCTTGCTGGAGATTGAAACAATCTCTTGTACAAGTAAACTAAGTTGAATCAATGTGTAAGGTACAATTTTTTAAAATCAATCAAGAGTAAAAGAGTGATATAACTGTCAAGATGATCTATTTAAACACATATTTTAATCACCGCGTAAAATTAGCGAAACTCGAGGAATTAAATCTAAAACAGAACTGAAGAAACAGAATAGTTAAACCTAATGAAGTACTATGAAATTAAGTAGATTAAGACCTTCTTAGTCCAAGTCTAAAATATATAAAAACCAGACTTCTAATCCTAAAAAGTTAGGAGAAAATAGTGAAAATATATTTTTGGTTTTTAAAAAATGTTTGTGTTTTTGAAGAAAAAAGTTTTGAGGAAATTTTGTAAATTCTTATGGTATTTTGGTTATATGCAGTTTCTTTGAAATTTTTGAAAACTATGCAAAAAAAGATGCTAAGAAAATTTTGAATTTTTGTGATTTTTTGAAAAATAACGCTGAAAAAATATTTTTGGATTTTTTTAAAAAATAAAAGCAATGTGAAAAAATGCAATGCATGGAATAAAATTGATTTTAAAAAATGATAAAATATAAACAAAGTGCATGAAATGTGATGCACCCCCTATGCTAAGAACGAGCTATGTCCCCATAGTGATAGCATAGTGAATTAATATGACAAAAAAAGAAAGAGAGTGCAAGATGCAATAAGTGAATGATACTTATTTTGCTATTTTTCAAGTGATTTTGACATTTTCTTGTTTGTTTGTTTTTTGGGTTTTCCTTCTATTTATTTGAAACAAAAGTGAGAGAAAGAAAAGGCAAAGAAATGAAAGTACCTGGAGGACAACTATAGGAGGTATTCCACAATGTTTACTAGTTTTAATGCCCCTAATCGGGCTTCAAGGTTAGGAATACCCAGTGTCTCGAGTATGCATAACATCCGTATTTAGAAAACCACGATGATATATAAAGCTTGGCTCAAGGGATTTGGAGGTGGCGAAGTAGATCGTATGAAGCTTGGGGTGGGTGGATGATACCAATAGGATGAAGTATGACTGAGTGACTGGTCCTATCGGTACGACGAATGACATAGGTGACTCAAGTGAAGTTGTGAGCGAAAAGGGTGGAGTCAGTTTCGAAAGCGGTGTCCCTAGTCGGTAGGTGGGTTCAAGAGAGTCCAAAGTTATGAAGTTTGTCTTCAGTAAATAAAATTGGTTATCAATGAAATCCTTCTCCTTCAATACAACAAATGATTCCTTGATATTTTCACCCATAGTATCAACATTTTCTACCTTGATGGCCTCCTTATTGTCACAAAGGTAAAAGATTTGATCATGTCATTGTATTATTTCCGTGAAGTGTGTGTTAACTTGAAGTCCAAGGGTACGAGGGTGGTTTTGTGTATACTCAGATTTAACAATGTTCATGCTCATAGTCAGTTTGTGAATCATCCGTGTCATTCGAAATAAATGTTTCTTTTCTTGGTGACACAATTTCAATAGACCAAGAAGACGGTCCTTGCCATGTTAGAATCAATATGGTAGTTGGTCGTCCATCCTCGATTTTCTTGAGGATCTCTTCATTTTCAACCCAAAAATTATCAAGAGACAAATATTCATCTTATATAATATCGAGGTAATAACAACAGATGCACTTAGAGAGTGAAAGGCCAAACAAGATTGGTCATCTTCACTGGAGGTCATGAGATTGGAGTGGGAAATTATGCGATCATAGCTAAGAGAGTCATCGGGGAGGGCTTCCGGCATCTGGTTAGGGGGTGAGAGGCAGCACAGGTTGTGGTAACTCAATCTCAATTTTCCTTTCTTGCTCAAAATTATCATCGTGCTTATAATCAAAATCAATTTCATTATCGTATTCATCTTTATGTTCGTAATCATTCTCATGTTCTTCCTCAGATTCAGAATTATACTCAGATTCATTTTCAACCTCATCATCAGATTCAACCAAATATTCATTATCATCATCAAGTTCTATGTCAAATTCAATTTCATCATTATCCTCGGATTCATCATTGTATTCAACTTGAGTTTCATTATCAAAATTATCTTTACAGTCAGATTTAATATCTTCTTTAGGATCAAAACATGGGGTCGATATTAAAAAATTGACGCTTAATTCAGACAATCCAATCAGCTAGGATCCAATAGAGATGCGGAGAGCATTGGGATTTCACAAAAATCACAAGATTCAGAATCTTTGTAAGTTGGTTCCTCATTTATTTCATCTTCCATTTCAATCCCAAGATTAACCTCATGATCAGCAATTATTTCATGCCATTTAGGATCATCGTCGAAACCTTCATTGTTGAAATTATTTTCCATGATCAAATGTGCATGTTTGACCCATGAAATCTCCAATAAAACTGGGTCCGAACATTGTGGCAAAGGCATCATCTTAATTACATAAAATCATTTGGCTCGGAATCATGTTGAGCCAGAGGCAAAATTTGGTATCCTAATTTATTCATCGAAAAAATTTTCATTAAGATCCTCAATTTGGTATGGTTCTCCTCCAAAAGTTTGTGTTTATACTAGATCATTATCTTTCTCATCAAAAAACTCCTCATATTATCCTAAAAGTTTTCCTCATGCTCTGGTTGAAATGAGATTGTGTTTTCTCATCCCAAGCTAAGTTAAGTTCATGAATTCCCTGATCAGAAATATGCATGTTCTTAACCATTGTACCTGAAACCTTGAGTGATTTGGCAAATAGATGTTCTTGGATTTTAGCGAATTGGTGACTATTCTCCTCATGTTGTCTTTTAATATTCATCTTAAAGTTTTCGTTGAATTCAAGAGGGTATTAGAGCCCTCAAAGATCATCTCCTCAAATATTGTCTCTCAACATAGTTGGCAAGAGGTTGAGATGGAGAAGGGGTGCAAGAAATTGATGGTGCAGACACATACCAAGATTTGGATGGGTCGTGCATCCTCGAGTTGTACGATTCAGCACTTGGATAGGAGAATGGTTAGAATTGTGGAAAGGTCTTGAATTTGTCGATGCTCGAATGGGTCGGGTTGACTTCCCAAACGGGGTTGGATTGTATTCCGAAATTGGGTTGTGAACCGACGTAGTTCGGGTAATTTCTCTCATAAGATGAATGATACATGAAGAATAGTAGGGATATTGTTGTGCAGAGTTGATATTTTACATACTTTTTATGTAGGCATAGATTTGTTCACTAGGAGTCATTTTCAGAGGAAAAATACGGTGCAAACACAAAGTATAAAACAAACATAAACAAGATCGATTTACCAACACATGCAAGTTGCCGCAGAAACGGTTATCTTCTCAATTTCTTTATTTTTTATTGCAACATAAATCAAGCACACCAGCAATCCAAATGAACCTAATTATGAAATAATGACTGATATGGATTTTGAAGGCTAGTTGTGTCTACTTTCAGTCAGTATAGGTTTAAGCACGAATCATAAAATATATACCCGTGTTACTTGAGGACGGTGCCTTATGTGTTGTCCTTGAACCATCCAATCTGCTAAAGGAAGTCATAGTTCCCTCACTGAAAAGTAGCTAGTCGTCTTAAAATCGATTAGTCAAAATTTTCACAGGGATTTGGGCTCTGACCTAGGATTCAGTTTGTGCATGTGAGATTGTGTTCAATGTACAACAAACAAACACTTCAGACCGCTTTCATCCGAGCCACACGGTGATTTTCAAAACTTATCTAATTAGGTGAGCAATTCAATTGTGATCATGATTAATTGGTGAGTAGAGGGAGAGAGAGCACAAAGATGAATGCAAAATGAGAACTTGATTTTATGTTTCCAAGATGCTTTTGAAGCTCACAAAATGAAATAGCCTACAAATGCCTAGGAGCTTAAACAGATCTCACAAAGCTTGTTTAGCAATTGATGATTCCAAAATTTGTGCATGATGGATATTTGAGAGAATGAGAGAGAACGAGAGAGTTTCAGTTTTTTGTATTGTATTTTTTTAACTGAAAAATAAATAAAATTAGTATATAAAAATAAACTAAAAAGATTAAACTGTCAAAATAAATTGTGTTAAGTTGTTGAGTCTCCTGCAACAGCACCAAAATGAAAATACGATTTTACGTGCATTAAGAAGTGTATTTTACAAGTGTTGTTGTGCCATACAAAAATTGAGTGATTCAGATAATTTCCTATTTAAATGCAAACCAAGAGATATTAAAATAAGCATATGGTAAGTAGAGGATCGATCCACAGGAACTCAGACTTTTTATGTGAAGTTTTAGATGACAAAGGTATTTTTCACTTTATTATTTCAAATTAAATCTTATTGATCTTTTTGTTTTTTGGATCCAAATGTATAGAAACCTATGTAATTAGATTGCATCATACGGACGCTCGGGAATTTTTCAGATTTTTCTATTATTTTTGGTAAGTTTTTGAATTGTCAAGGGCATGAGTGTAATTTTTCAAAAAGCTAAGGGCATGGATGTAAATAAAAATTATATCTAATAGCAAAATTGTAATAATAAAAGTGATTGGACGGAAGTGAAATTTATCAAATTTAAAAATACTTAATGGATAAATTGCTGAGAAGAGAAACAAACTTTAAGAAAATATTGAAACATCATTTGTGGACTGAAATGTAAAAAAATAAAAACTTGGATAAAATAAATAAAAATAGTGTAGACCATAAAATTCGAAATTGACAAAATTGCATCTAATAATCATTATTTCTTAAAATTATGTTAAGGTCCAAAATAACTTGAAAAAATGTGTACTTGAAATAAAAAATTTGCAAAAACACCCTTGGTCTCCTTGACCAAGGGTCAAGGTCGTGCTTGGCCTTGCACGGCGAAGAACGATGGTGGATGGAGGACCGTGGTGGCACTCGTCGTCGACAGTGAAGGCTGGATGCATAATGGGGAGCAGCGTAGGTGCAGCGGGACCACGACGGTGGAGCTGGAGAAGAGGAAGGTAAAGGTGACATGGTGGAAATGGAGTGGTGGATGGAGAAAGAGAAGAGCGTCGACAGCGGATCTCCGAGGATGGATGAGAGAGGTTCGAAACCCTCTGTTGGGTTCTTTGGCGTGGAGGAAGAGATGAGCTCCAATCTCCTCTGATGGGTCTACTTCTCCTTAAGGGTTTCCTCATCCTCTTTATAGATGAGGCGAGGGAGGAGAAGGGGCAGAGGAGGTGGTGCTAGGCTGAAGGCCAACTGCCTCCGTGGAAGTCACGTGAAGGGGAGAGGAGGAGGTGCGACATATCGTGAACGTGGAAGAGGAGGGGATGGTGCCTTTGTGCATGAGGAGGAAGAAGATTGTTGACATCATCCCAATTTTATATTTCTATTTTGTTGAAATGCCGACGTCAATTATTTTGTCATTTAGCAAATTCTTTTAGTTGTATTTTTTTGAATAGAAGAGGGATATGATGAGAGCTATCTTGGGCTTCCTCAAGAATGCCTGAAAAAAAATATGAAAGAAAATTTATTAGAGACTTCAATATGGGTTTGAGCCCATATTTATTGACAAAACAAATTAAAAATAAGAGTGCAATTTTTATGTATTTCTTTTTGCGAGGAATTTTAATATAATTTTTATACGATTTTGAATGCAATGACATAATAAAAAAATAAAAATTGTGTGTAAAATTGAAAAAATGCATGGATTAAATACTGACGTTTTCTCAAAAAGGTATAAAAGACATGACAAATCACTCATTCATTACAAGATGATGCTTTTTTATGCATCGTCAAAGGGGAAGGTGTCGAAATCCAGAATCACATACTCCCCACAAATCACAAAAGAACGCCAAGGCAAGTCCATGGACGAGGAGAACGAGTGCAATAGTAGTGCCACTCAAAGGAGGCGTAGCAGCAGATAGGAATCTATCGCGAAGACCTATGTCAACTTCGAGAAACTGCTCCAAGATCGAAATCTATGGCGTAATAATGAGGCCCCATGCCTTCCCAAAACATCAATTGAAGCAAATCCTATCTCCACATCTTCGCAAAATCGTGGAATAGAGGAAGAGGCGATGGTTGTCGTCGTTGCTCCATTCATCTGAGTCGCATCTCCTGACCGCATCGTTTTATCCATCTCGATTCGCATCCCCATATCTCTATCACCAGTGGTAGAAGGCTCCAGGCGGAAGGTCTTCACAGTAGCAGCAGAAGGCTCCAAGATGATTCCTACTTCAATAGTGGTGGCAGCAGCGATGGGTTCCTCTCGGGATACCCTAGATTTGATTCGAAGGAGGGAGCCGATTACCTCTCTTCCTAAGTGGTGGGCTATGCTTTGTATCCGGAAGAAAAAAAAGATGAATGTATCAGGCATAATGTGGGTTGCAGTTAAAGAAAGGAGAGAAAGAAAAAAAGAGAGAAGAGGGGGTCCAAGTTTTTAAGCCCAATTAGGTTGGTCTATGGTAGAAAGAAAAAGAGGCATGATTGGCCAACTCATGTATTGTTGGAAGTAAAACAAAAAGAAAGAAAGAGGCTGTTTCAAAAAATAGGAGGAAAACTAAGAAAAAATGAAATGAACAGCTTGAAAAAAAAGTGAAGAATTTAAAAAAAAAAAAGGCTATCATACAAAAAAGAAGTCATACGAAAAGAGGAAAAAGGGGGGAAAGGATAGTCGGCAAAAAATGAAGAGGAAATACGTACAAAAAATTAATGATTTGTGCAAAAAAACTCAAAAAATGTAGCAGTTTCTTCTTGAGATGTATCTATATGACTTCTACTGCATGTTCACTGCTGACGGATTGGTACTCCAAATATTACTTTTATCAAATGTCTTCACCGAGCATCGACTACTTCATCAAGTTATCTCTGTCCCTGACTACTACTTTATGATGGACTTTCTTCTTCTACTTTGACTCTTGTCCAGGAACGACATGGTATCACAGCAACTACTACATGCACGACAGAGGCTCTTTCCTGGTGACCTGAAAGTCGCAGACCCATTCTCGAGCGAGGTCTTCTACCAGCAGCAGTTCTTTAAATGGGTTTCTCTATCCTCATCTGAGCAGGGTGTCTCTATCCTTGTCTTTGCAGATGTATCATGTGAAGATGTGTTGTATATTTTTTTTGTTGCAAGCGGCAGCTTTCTCTCTCCAAGATTCAATTACCCTACTCATGTTTAGTCCCACAAAGATGAGTAGTAGGACTCTAGTCTATCTATGGGGATATATAAGAAGCCACACACCCCATGTACTCATTGAGAAACTTCAATAGAATATCCAATCTATCTCCCTTGGTTTCTCACACTCCCTCACAGAGTAAGGCTCCACGTAAATATCGAGTGTTCAATATTTTATTCTTGCTTGTTTATTGATTTGCTTCCGTATTTTTAGATTTCAACAAATGGGATCCTCCTAAAGATCTGCAAAGGACGGGGTAGAAAACCCATGTTGGCTAACCTTCCTCTCATTTCTCTCAAGCCCTAGCCATAATCAATAATCCCCAACCTCCAGACTTGCATCCCCAACCTCTAGAAATTGATTAGATGCATGTTTAGGATGGATGGATTTCTAAGGTTTATGGATGTATGTCATTTGAAAAAGTTGAGGGATGAAAAAGGTAGCAAAAAGAATAAAAAAGGAGAAGAGGGGAAAACCTCCAAATTTAAAATCTTGGTTTTGTGTAGACCCACTGCACCAATACACTAGTGCATGTAATAATACATGTTCAACATGGACTTGATACAAGTTCCTAATGCAGTGGTACACTATGATGTGTACTGGTAGACCTTACAAAATTCAGAATCCGTGGTGCACTGACTGGAAGTTGTGCTACTATACATAAGGTATGCGATACATCTTCTTGTGGAATAGCATGCATACCGATATATGGGATCGCATCTTAAGACGAGGTTTGTAAATATAAAAGAGAAGGACAAGTCCTTTTGATAAAATAATGCATGGATATAGGGGATAAGAATGCATTAGTTACCCCCGCTCCCGCTCCTCCCCCCCCCCCCCCCCCCCCCAATGTGTTGTGTAAATGCTTGAATAAATAAAAATAAAATCCCTTATGATCTTGGGTCAAGAGTTATAAATAAAAGAAAAATGTATGAACCTTATTCACTAAAAAATAGCCAAAAATATTTTTTTTATTATTCAACATTAAAAACAAGCGCGGTTTTATTGGAGCTCATATGCTCTAGACATATAGCTTTCAGTTTAGCATAAATTACAATTGGGGCTTGATTTTTCTTCGAGTATGTGCCCTCTATGATTTTTGACTTATTTTTATATTTGTGTTCACATTTTATCGAACTAATCTAACTGGAACTAAGTCAATTAGAGTTTGTTTGAGCTCCATGGAAAATCGAAAAACATCTTTAAAGAGATTGTATGGGGCAACTTTATACCTACAGAGGAGGCTCTTTTCATTCTTCACTAGAATTTTCTTCAATGAATGTATTTGTACAGAGGAGGCTATTTTTTTCAGGGCCAGATTTCCTTGTTAACAGAATGGGGACCTAAGACCGAGACATTACAAATGATATCGAAGCGAGTTCCCTCTGATGATGGAAGAAGGGACCTAAGTCGGGAGCGTGCATCCGCCACTATCACTCGGAATAAGTGATGGACCATGACACAACGAGGACATTCCTAATATAAAATGGGGAGGTTGTAACACTCCAACCCCAAACATAGTCCCACAACGGAAACTCGCTACATTCGGAATGGTTATAAGAGTGAGGGGTTGCTACTTGACAACCTGGCATTTTAGGTGGTTGTCAACAGGTCCATCTTGCTCAACCCAATAAATTGTTACGACTTGTTTTCCTTGTTAACGGATCGGAGACCTAAGCTCGAGACGTTACAATTATTTTATACATTGGAAGTGTGTGTTTGCTTAGGAAATTAGGGAAAAAGTTGAATATAATGTAAATGAATCATGGATTCCTCAGCAGGTTAGATTCAGACATGTTGAAATATAGTGTGGAGAGGCCTTCTTGAAAAAATGACTAAGGAAAATGTTTCACTGTTAATATGGTGTATGAAATAACATATTCAAAATTAATCTACTTTGTAACCATAGTTTGTCTACAATATCAAGTGTTGCCATTGTAAGCCATGATCTATTAGTCATGGAAATTTGCATATTGTGTAATAAATGTCCGTGCTGTGTAGGATAAATTCCACTGTCCAGGTGGGTATCCAATCGTTTGGTGCACCTACGACTGGAAATCCTCTAAAATGATCGATATGTATTTATTCTACCTTATTATAGTAATGTATAATTACTAATTAGTCTAAATAAAAAATATGTAGAGAATATATCCCTTAATAAAATGGATAACATCCGCAGGATTGCAACTATTGAGCATCTTGCATTAAATTTTCAAGAAGTATTGAACATATGGAACATGAAGGGGTGTTCCTTGTACGAAGATTGGTTATAGGAAAATTATAACTGCGTAGCTATTTTAATCAAGAAACCCAACATAATAAAAAACAATGGTCGTGGAAATCACATAACAACTAGATATACTTATTTCAAAAATTAGGTCGGGGAATATGCACCGATGCCACAAACGTTAATTCTTTTTTTTTTGAAACGAATCCTTGGAAGATTTACTTAGAATATTAAGGGGACTATGTGGTTCATATTTCGTGAAAAATAGACATTCCTAACATGCACATCTCAAAGAGTCGATTTCAGCAATTCTGAGATTGTTAAAATTAGGTTGACATGATGAATAAATTAGAAGTCTCAAATTAAGTTGAAATTTGAATGATGTCGCGGTGATATATTGTGATCTAAATCCCTCAATGATTCATTTCAAAAAAATCGAAAAAAAATAAATGCTTGTGACACCGATGCATGTAGACGTACATGCACCTTGGTGCACATACTACGCATCTAGTTTCAGAATAAAATTTAAATCTGGCTCCCGTAATCCAAAATCCATCATCTCTTGAGTCTCCAAGCTTTTGCCTCTTGTGTAGGAAAATGGCAACTATTGTGAAAAGAAGAGAAAACATGGAAGGGATGAGAAAATATGGGATACTAATGAGCAAGATGTTTTTTTATTCGTTGACAATATCTATCAATTCGTTCATATCCACCTTTTTAGGGAGAACACCTTTCACGATGGATTATCAACCTACCCTTAGTAAGAAAATAGAATCTTTGCAAGAAAGAATTGTGTCTACCAAAGAAGGATCTATTACCTCTATTTACCCGCTCTCTTGAAACTTTGGCAGAACCATGCATGTCGACAGATAGATAGATGCATGATGCATCTGGACCTCCACGAGAGCCTACCTGAGGATAGGACATGTGTTGCCCTCGACCATCAAAAGCTAACATGGTGGTTCGCCCAAGGAATAGATGCCACAGATTTTTTAGATGGTGGGTTAACTCGAGTGTTCATTATGGCAGTTGGCTAGCTATGGAGGGCAAGACACCCAACTAGATTGACTGGAGAGGGATGGCGGAAATGGAGAGGGAGGGGACGGAGAGAAGTCCACCTGCGGAGCTACTTTTTTTCACTAAACCGCCGTTATAATGAAGTCTTCCATTCTCGACCGAAGCTTGAAGCATTTTAATAATAATGACGATCACCCTTTGACTTGGTGTCGAGCTTTAGGAAACAGAGCCCATATAACCAAACAAAGCTTTTGTTGAGGCGTGTTACGACCTCAAAAATACGATAGACCTATCTTACTTTCTTTCAAGATAAATGAACAGGTACCTGCCTGCTTTATTCGCGCTTTATCATACAGCTCGTCAAAGTGGACAGTACAATCAAATTTCAGCAAGCACGAAGAATCTTTTTATGAGGGCTATATTTACAATACTATATGCTATATGCATCCAGTTTTCCCAAAATCATCCTCATCTTGTATAGGGTACAACACCTCTGATTCAATTGGGAAGGATGGCGGCGTGCCCGGGGGGATGCAGGCAGCTCCATGTTCACCAGCACAGACACAAAGGGCCTCTGCATCTCGGATGGTCCGATCGAGATCAATGTGGCCACTGAGCTCGTTAATGAACTTCAGCAAAGTATCGAAATCCATCTCTTCCTCCATGATTTTTCTGCGATGCTTCTTTAGAATCGCTACACAAACATATAAATGTAGGTGTTCCGACAAATAATGCGTCCATAGAACCTCCCACAAGCGCATCACTTGATCATATTCGAACTCCCTGGATAGAAGAGAAAATAGAAGTCATGACTGTGCATAATTATTGAAAAACGGGATAGCATGATCAATGTTCAGGTTTGTCAAAATATGAAAATCACATTCACCATAAGTAGAACGAATTGAGACAGCTTTAATGAAGCTAAGAAGCCAAGCCTAGACCATGATACAGACTCATCTCGCTAGCAAGTCGAGTCAAGGGCTCATCAGTTCAATATTCGGCTCGTGAATAAAATGATATATTATCGGCAGAATTTGAGAAACAAGAATTCTTAAAACGGCAGCTTGCCGTGTGCTGAAGTTCCACATTTCCATTATCTCGTGGAATCAGATCCTGCTACATATAAAACACGTCCGCTTCCTTTTCCAGCATTCCTGGGCTTTAGAATCGGATGTATAGGTGATTTTAATATATGAAAGACGAAATATATACACATGCTCAATATATTAACAGGAGGTTAAATCAAGCATGATCGAATCAATCTTTGGCTTGATGTAATAAAGGTCATTTTAGTTCAAGCCAAGCTCGAGTTTGAGAGAGCAGAGTTTACTTGGGGCTTTCAGTTCACTGTGCTCAACATTTTCGACCCAAAATGAGTGGGTGGGAAGGACGTGTGACCTTTTTGGTATGCATCTAAATGTAATCATGCAGTGATTCTAGCAAAAAAATTTAAATTCTGGATTAAGCATGCCAACAAGTGTATTTTACTCCTATTCGGCCTTGTTATGTCGATGGCACTTCTCCTTCTCTACGAATTCCCAAAAAAATAGAAATTAAACTTTTGTTTGATGAAATATTATATTTAAATACTCCGAATTGAATTAAAGAAGAGTTTTCAACAATATTTTTCACTTTTTTTTAAAATTTTAATTTATTAGGTAAAGAGTTGTGCCTTCTAAATGAAGAGGCACCATTTGGATTATACTTAGGGCTATCAGGAAAGCTCGAGCTCGATGAGCTCAACTCGAGCTCAACTCGTTAAGAGCTCGTGAACCCGACTCGAAAACTTATCGAGCCTGAGCTCGAGTTGGATTTATGGCTCGTTATGTTTATTGAATCGAGCTCAAGTTGAGTCGTGCTCAACTCAATAACTTGACCCGATAACTCGCTATACTCACGTGTGTGGAAGCCATTATGTTTAGTCCCACACTAAGCGGCTTTAATAAACCGAGATATGGAAATCTCTATAAGAACAGGGGAGCGGGCAACATTGTTTCATACTTACCTGTACCGCTTGTTAACAGGCCCGTGAGCAAGCTCGGGCTCATTGAGTTCGACTCTAAGAACTTCGGCTCGTTAAGAGGCTTGTTAAGAGGCTCGTGAGCTAGCTCGAACTCGATGAGTCCGAGTCGAAGCCAGCATTCCAAGGCTCGAACCTTCGAACCTGAACTCAAACCTATGTTTTCTTATCAAGTTCGAGTCCGAGTTGAGGTCGACTCGACTCGTTGAGCTCAATAGACACCCATAATTATGTTGGCTCTCTATATAAAGCCACCAATCATGTGTAACGAAAGAGAATGCCAATGAAATAAATTTTGATTACAATTTTAATTTGGTGTCCCTCCTCCCTAGATTATTTTACTCTTAAAACTACAGTCATGCCCTCCGGCGCCCTTCCTCCCCAGGAAGATTAGGAAGTTCTTTTTTCCGGCACCCCTTATCTTCCCTCGTCTCCAAATGTTCCCTCCTAAAAATTTTCAATCTGCTTCAAGTGCTATCAGAGCATATCGTTCAGGAAATGACAACCCACAAAACATTAAAAAAAGGATTGAAAGAGGTAGAGATCATGAATCATGCATGCTTCGATTCAAATTGAAGAATCTACCCCGATTTTGAGTTGCATATACACAAGTCGACAAAAAAAAGAGTACAGGAAGAATTTGCAGAACTTGTGGGAAAAAGAAATTAAAGAGAAATGTGTGACATACCAAACTGAACACTAATATGTATGATTTCTATGAAGCATCTCCATCATCGCAGCCCCCCGTCTACACCACCTTAGTTCTCATGATGCCAGAATGACCTTCCAACATTGCCACCCCTTTAACCACCCAATTATAGTATCATTCGCCCATCTACCCCCTTGACAACCTACCTCCCCTCCATTAGTTGGTCACTCTCGTAGATTAACAACTGCAATCAATATTCCTGACAAACCATTGCTGCCACTGCCACGACCACTTCCGCCCAATGTCGCCACTCTTTCTGCCAGGCCACCACCCACAACCAACGTTCAAACACTGCCATGTCATACGGCCGACGACCAACACATCCTTACCACTTTGGCTCCCTAGGTTCGTTGCCTCCATTCACCCATCCAGTGTCGTTTGCAGTAATAATACATTTTTCCTTCCGTTTTCTTACATTAGATTTTCACTACATTCTCTATCAAAATCAAAGAATTCCCAATAATTCAGCAACTGCTCGAGACCAATCGATATTGGCATCATATCGGTAAGTCTGGAAAGTGATATCGGGATAATACGGATGATGTGGGTGGAAATATGAAAATGACTCAAAAATGGTTTTCACGCAAATTAAGATCATTTTAGTTCTTAGAACAATATAATATTAAAATACTCTCATACAGACAAGAAAGGTGTACTTAGCACATAAATTTAGGTTACGCCGCACATATTGTGATAGCGTATACATGATACTATGCAAAGTATTAAATATTGAGAGATAGTAGAGGCAAATAATAAAATGCATCCAACAGAAATATATTAGAGTACATCTTTTATGATAATAAATAACGTGTTTTAACTTCTAAAATAAGAAGATATGCAATTAAACTAATAACAGCAGATTTCCACACTTGTATCCTTCCGAGTTTCGAAAATAACACGTATGCCCATAACATTTTTGCAAATATATTCGTGCCCCTTATTCTTACAAAATTTAACTCCGCCATGGCCGGTCCCAAGCCCGGGTAAATTAAGGAGGGTTACGCATTAGGTAGCCGACAGCCAGCGCAGGAGGGATAAATTCCTAAATAGTGTTCTTAAAGTTCTTTTAAGAACACTATTTATGAATTTGTCTCGAAACCGTTCGGATAAATTCCTAAATAGTGTTCTTTTAATAATAACATTTAGGAATTTATCTCGAATTCGTTCGGATCTTTTAAATATGGATTTAAACAAACATCTAGATTTCATTGGGGCGTTCCCTACTTGCGATGTGTTGCATCGCCCGAATGCAATGAGAAGTTGGCAAGGGCCGCTACATCACTGCCCGGATGTAGTTGGCAATGAGGAACACATGCGAGTAAACAAGCATGTTCCGTTGCATCGCCGCGCGGATGCAGTCCAAAATTTGCAAGGGCTCTCGCATGATGGACGCATGCGGGTAAAGAAATTAATCCAAAAGAAGTTGCAAAGGAAGTTGCGGATAGGTAGTTGGAATATTGGCACTTTGACTGGAAAATTGATGGAGATAGTTGATGAGATGAAAAAAAGGAAGATTCAGATATTATGTCTCCAAGAGACAAAATGGGTTGGAGAGAAAGCAAGAGAGATCGAGAAGGCAGGCTTTAAACTTTGGTATTCAGGTATAGATAACGGCAGAAATGTTGTTGGAGTGGTTGTTCATAAGGATGTGAAGGATTGTGTGGTTGAGGTGCAAAGATGGGGATCGAATTATATTGTTAAAAATAGTGCTCAAAGAAGAAATTCTGAATATCAGCTCGGTTTATATGCACCACAAATTGGTTTAGATTATAGGACAAGCTTTTTGGAGGATTTGGATAAAATTATGCAAGGAATCCCACAAAGAGAGATGATTTGCCTAGGTGGAAATCTTAATGGACATGTGGGAAAGGATGCTTCAGTGTATGCTACTGTTCATGGAGGACATGGCTTCGGGGATAGAAATGAAGAGGGAAAAGTCTTTCTGGATTTTATAACATCTTATGATCTTTCATTGCAAATATTCTCTTCAAAAAGAGGGAGGAACATTTAATTACTTATAAGAGTGGTTCGACTAGAACACGGATAAACTATTTTGCGTTGAGAAGAAGAGATCGGTTGTGTTGCAAAGACTACAAAATAATCCCAGGAGAGAGCCTGACCACCCAACATCGCTTGTTAGTCATGGATGTCCAAATAAAAGGGCTAGTAAAGAAAAGGAGGATTTCCAAGATCACTAAAACTATATGGTGGAATCTTCAATTGAAGCAATCAAGCTTCAGGAGAAGGTTTTAGAAGACTTATCTTGGGATTGTAACGGAAGTGCTAATGAGATGTGAGCGGTAGCAACTTGTATCCGAAGGGTAGCCAAAGAGATGTTAGGCGAGTCAAAGGGAGGAGCTCCAGGCCAAAAGGAGGCTTGGTAGTGGAGTGGAGGGATGCAAAAGAAGCTCAAAATTAAAAGAGCTTTCTTTAAAGCTATGTCTAAGGATAGAACAGATGAAACGGTTACAAACTACAAAATAGCTAGGAAGGAAGCAAAGAAGGCGGTAAGCGAAGCTAAGTCAAAAGCTTATTAAGTTTTGAACAAAAATATTGATTCTAAGGAGGGTCAGAAGGATATATTCAGGCTGGCTAAAGCAAGAGAAAGAAAGACCAAAGATCTTTCTCAAGTGAGATGCATTAAGGATGAGGAAGGTCACGTGCTTGTTACTCAGAAGGATATAGACCAGATGAAAGCAATACTTCCATAAGCTTTTCACTTGGGAAGGAAATAGAGAGATCACTTGGGAAATCTAACTAGTAGTGAAAGTTACTTGAATCGTGCAAGCTACAGACGAATACAAAGGAAGTAGAGGAAGCTTTGAAGGTTATGGGACATGGGAAAGGTGTAGGACCTGATGACATTCCTGTAGAAGTTTGGAGAGTTTGAGGTGAGCGCGGTTTGACTTGGCTTACAAATTTACTCAACGTTATTTGGCGAAGCAAGAAAATACCTGAAGAATGGAGGAGAAGCATCGTGGTGCCTCTTTATAAGAACAAAGGAGACATTCAAAATTGTTCAAATTACAAAGGTATCAAGCTGATGAGTCACACTATGAAAATTTGGGAACGTGTGATCGAAAAAAGGTTGAGGCATGTTTCTAAAGTAAAAGAAAACCAATTCGAATTCATGTCAGGTCGCTCAACTATTTAAGCCATCCACTTGCTGAGGAGAACAATAGAGATTTACAGAGTTAAAAGGAAGAACCTCCATATGATTTTTATTGATTTAGAGAAGGCTTATGATTCTTTCCCACGGGAGATAGTGTGGAGAGTTTTGGAGAAGAGACAGGAACCTATCCTATGTATTAACCTCATAAAAGATATGTATAATAGGGCTTCATCTTGTGTAAGGATATAATCTGGGAATACCGACTATTTTGATATCAACACTGGTCTGCATCAAGGTTCAACATTGAGTCCATTCCTTTTTACTTTGATTATGGACGAGTTGACAAGTCGCATTCAGGATGAGATGCCTTGGTATATGTTATTCGTTGATGATATTGTGTTGATTGATGAGACTAGAGATGGAGTAAATGAGAAGCCTGAGGTCTAGAGACATGCTTTGAAGACTAAAGGATTTGTATAAGTAGGGCTAAGACTGAATATATGGAGTGTACTTTTGATGGAAGCAATGGCGAAGGAATCGATGTTAAGATTGGTAATAATAACATTCAGAAGAGAAATTCTTTTAGATACTTGGGATCTATTTTGCAACATGATGGAGAAATTGATGGAGATGTCACAAATAAAATAAAAGCAGGTTGGCTAAAGTGGAGAGGAGCCTCTATTGCTCTTTATGATAAGAAAATTCATTTGAAAATCAAAGGAATGTTTTACAAAGCAGCTGTGAGATCTGCTATGCTCTATTGATTTGAATGTTGGCATGTGAACCATAGACATGCGCAGAGAATGGCAGTAGCAGAAATGAAAATGCTAAGGTGGATGTGTGGACACACACGTAAGAACGGATTCGGAATGATGTCATCAGAATAAAAGTGGGTGTAGTCCGATCAAAGATAAGATGCGAGAAAATCGTTTAAGGTGGTTTGGCCATGTGCAAAGGAAGTCAGATGATGCATCGGTGAGGAGATGTGAGTTTTGGAATGTTGAGCCGGCTAAAAGAGGGTGTGGAAGGCCTAAGAAGTGTTGGAATGAGAATATACGAAGAGATCTTAGTTTTTTGGATCTAAGCCAGAGAATGACTCGAGATAGATCTGAATAGAGGCAAAAAATCCATGTAGTCGACCCTACTTAAAGTGGGAAAAGGCTTTGTTGTTGTTGTTGTGATTCTTAAAATTTATAGTATCAATCTTATGTTAGTATAATATAGGAGAACAAATGTAATACGAAAGTGCATTGGTGTCAATTATGTAAGAATATATGGGCACAACAGGTAATTGCAAAAAAAGTTAGGGGCAAAATTATAACTAGATATTTCGGAAGGACATAAGTGTAAAGAACATAGCCTTATAACCAATCACATATTAGGATAAACAGCAATGGTACTAGAGCAAAAACGATATCACGAGAACATAAAGGAGCTTGAGAGCATTGTAATGATTAAGGTTCAGAAAGTTCGTATGCGGTATTCATTCGGCTAGGCGGTCTGAAGTGAGCAAGCGGCAGGAGAAAGTATAAGCGGAAATATATGTGGATTATACGATTTCTATTTTTTAATATAAAAATAATTAAAATATAATAATAAATTCAAATATTAGATATTTATGTTTCAAAAAAATATAACATGTAAGAAAAATGAAGTGAAGACTTTTATACAATGTGATTTCAACCAAAGCATTTCCAAAAGTCGTCCATTTAAAAGAGAAGATCAAAATATTCATAACAAAATATTTAAGAATCGTTAGCTCAAACAAAGGTTCAATATGAACATTGGATATGAACAATAAATAATTCAAAAATAACAAAATTGGGTATAAGCAATAAACATTAGATATGAACAATAAATAATTCAGAAAATTGGATATAGGAAATAGGAATTGTAGAGATATATTTACGTTACCATACTCTTTCTCTATTCTAATTTCTTTTGTTAGTCTTATGTAATTTACCCATAGGTCTCTCCTCAATATAAGAGAGTCTAGGGTTTAATGGAATAAACAAGTCTCATATTTTCCCCAACATGGTATCAAAGCGACAGTCCTATGCTGAAGATCTCGTACCCCAGAAACCCTAGACCTCCACCAGCCGCCACTTCTCGAGGTGCCACCACTGGCCTCTCTCTCTCTCTCTGTGTGCCATTGGTGCATATCTCGAAGCGTCGACGGTGGCCCTCCCTGCACATCTTGGTGCCACCAACGTCGACCTCTCTCTCTCTCTTGAGGCACCCGGCAACATGTCAGGGTGCAAGGTAGACATCCCCACCACAAGCGCCTTCAAAGGTACAGCGCCCATAGTCAAGATGGATGGGTCGAATTATGAGTTGGGGGCCATGCAGTTCATGAGCCTAATGAAGTCAATGCGTAAAAAGCATATTCTTACCGAGGAAGAGCCGGCGGAGAAGACAGGATTG
Source organism: Ottelia alismoides (assembly GCA_037367405.1). Taxonomy (NCBI): domain Eukaryota; kingdom Viridiplantae; phylum Streptophyta; class Magnoliopsida; order Alismatales; family Hydrocharitaceae; genus Ottelia; species Ottelia alismoides. The sequence goes on along the minus strand of JAZKJV010005358.1, from coordinate 276,824 downwards.
AATGCCTCGTGGGAGGTTGATGATGCACATGCTCAAGTATGGTTGTCTAGTACATTGGAACCATAGATTGCTAATGATATCTTGCACCAGCCCACTGCCAAAGCAATGTGGGATATACTTGCTGTCACGTATTCACAGGCGAAGAATGAGATGAAGATTTTGCATCTTCAGCATGATATCTTTACTATAAAGCAAAATGGATGATCCCTTCATGCTCATTATATTGCCTTGCGTGGGATGTTAAGCTTCATAGCTTCACGCCTCTCATGCTGCCCCAGAGCAGCTGAAGATGTATCGGAATGCCATGATGGTTGGCATCTTCATGGCATCTCTTGACTCACCGTTGGAGGCAGCACATGCTCTCAGATACTAGCAGATACTATTATTCCTCCCATGAAGGAAGCTTTCCGCAAACTCAGCCGGATCAACATTCCTTCATCGACTTTCATGTCGAACTCGTCTGCAATGGCTACATCCCGTGGTCGAGGAGGCTCTTCTTAGTTTCGTGGTCGTGGACATCGTGGTAGAGGAGGTCGTGGAACTCGCCAGCCCTGCACCTATTGCCATCATTCTGGCCACTTAGAGGATACATGCTACTCCAAGCATGGCTTCCCTACATCAGTCCGTGTATCAGAGCAGGCCATCCCTCATGCAGCTCCATCCTCATCAAATCAGAGATGGATGAGCTTGTTTCTCGATTGAGAGACATCATGCCCCCAGCTAGCACCGCTTCACCGGCTTCAGAGAACAACTCGAACATTTCTACTAATGCCGGAGCCAATACCTCAGGTAGCATTCATGCCTTTACTTCTTGTCATGGTTCAGATATTATAGAATGGACCATGGATTCTGGTGCAGTTGGAGATAGAGATCAGCTCACCGCCTACAGACAGGTTCCTCCAGGGAAGACTGTGGGACTCATTCCCCGATCACAGGACAGGGGGAGATTAGCTTGACACCCTCTATGCGATTGCAGAATGTGCTTCATGCTCTTGACTTCTCGATGAACTTATTGTATATTAGTCAGATTACTAAGGATTTACATTGTAGGGCTATATTTGACCCCTCGTCGCTTGTATTTCAGGACATTCTTACAGGCAGGGTGATTGGATGTGGTCGTGAGCAAGGCGGCCTCTATCGACTAGTTCGAAAACCATATGCTAGACTTTCCTCTCATTCCACTGGACCAGACTCTCCCTTCTATGACATATGCGGTCATCTTCCACTTCAGAAAATGCGTCAAGTCCTTCCCCAAATTTGATCTCGCTCATCGTTCAACTACGAAGCTTGTCAGTTGGGAAAGCATCATCGGTCTGTTTTCCCTAGTCATCAGAGTCGGAGCTGTAGCTTCCCATTTAAGTTTTTTTCATGTTGAAATTTGGGGTCCAAGTTGTGTTCCTGATCATCATGAGAACATGTTTTATTTAGTTACAATGGACGATTTTAGCCGTCTGTTTTGGGTTGTCTTGTTGAAAAATAAATCTGAAGCTGAAAAACTATTATAAATTTTATTAAAGAAGTGCATAATATTTTTCTACCTCTGTAAAAATTGTGCGAACTGATAATGCTCTGGAATTATGTTGCTCTGGAATTATGTACTCGTGTTCTTTCACAATTCCTATCATCCCATGGTATTCTTCATCAAATATCATGTGCCTACACCTCTCAACAGAATGGTGTTGCTGAGAAAAAAAAGCACCGTCTAGACGTCACTCATACTCTCCTTATTCAAAGTCGTGCCACACATTCATTCTGGGGAGATGCGGTTCTTACGGCTTGTTATCTTGTGAATCGTATGCCCTCATCAGTGTGTTGAGGGAAAATACCTTTTTCTCTTGTATTTCCAAATAAGGAGTTGTTCTCTCTTACACCTCATGTCTTTGGGTCTGTTGTGTTTGTCCATCGATTGACTCCAGGGATTGACAAGCTATCTCCTAGGTTTGTCAAATGAGTCTTTGTCGGGTACTCCATGACTCAGAAGGGGTATAGATGTTATGATCCGTTACATAGGAAGTATTATGTCAGCGCAGATGTCACATTTTTTGAGTCGGCCATGTATTTCTCTCCTACAGTGACAGGTTGACATCTTCAGATTCAGATGATGCGGTTTACATGCACCCTCCGCATATGAGTCCACCACTGTCATCACCACCTCCATCCCCTCCTCCATCACCTCCTCTATCACCCACGTCAATCGTACCGCCACCCATTGTCCCGGTTCCACCCCTACCACAATACTACAGTCAATGACCTGCTCCTGCTCATGTTCATGGCCAGTCATCCAATGCGTCTTAGGTTTGTTCTGAATACATTATATCCAACGATTGGGACTAAAGATGTTTCTCAGCAGGCATCCTTGCAGGAGGTTGATGCTCAGGTCACTGGTAGGACTGATGATGATCTTGATGTGTCTATTGCTATTAGGAAGCAGAAGCATACATGTGCTTCATATCTTATTGCTTCTCATGTCACCGTTGATCGTCTAATGGGTGACTTCAGGAGATTTGTTGTTACGTTGTCGGCCCTGGACATACCAAGGAACTAACGGGAGGCATTGAAGGACAGTCGGTGGCGTTTATCTATGGAGCAGGAGATGGCAACCCTACAATCACAAGGTACCTGGAGTCGGGTTCCTGTCCCCTCTGGGGGTGTCTATATTCAGCTGCAAATGGGTGTTTACAGTGAAACAGAATGCATATGGGAGCATTGATCGGTACAAGGCCCGACTAGTTGCACGAGGTTTTACTCAAACATACAGGATAGATTATCTACACTTTCTCTCTGGTTGCTCGTCACTCTACCCTATGAATTCTTTTATCAGTTGCAGTGGTTCTAGATTGGCCTTTATTTTAGCTTGATGTTAAAAATACGTTCTTGTATGGTGATCTTCAGGAGGAAGTCTACATGCAGCAGCTGCCGGGTTTTGCTGCTGAGAGGGAGTGTTCGCAGGTATGTAGACTTCATAAAGCAATATGTTGCCTTAAGCAAAGCCCAAGAGCTTGGTTTCAGAAGCTCTCAGATTTGATTAAAAAGCAAGGATTCAAACGGCCGAATGCAGATCATTCTCTTTTCATACAGAGCACTTCTAGAGGTACAATTGTATTATGGTGTATGTTGACGATATACTCATTACAGGAGATGATATACGGGGGATAAAGAGGGCAAAAGAATTTCTGGGTCGTAAATTTATTACCAAGGATCTTGGTACCCTTAGATATTTTCTTGGACTGGAGTTTGCCAGAAATCAACAAAGGCTTGTGATGACCCAAAGAAAATGTCATGGATCTGCTAAGTGAAACGTGCATGCTTGGATGTCGACCTGCTACCATGCCTATAAATCCTAGCATGAGACTATATGATGATGATACTGATGAGGTAGATAAGAGAAGATACAGAGAACTGATGGGAAAACTTCTCTATGTAACTATTATTAAACTTGGCATCTCATTTGTTGTCAGTCGGGTTAGCCAGTTCATGGAGCAACCTCGTCAGGTACATATGGATGTTATACACATGATACTAAGGTATCTTAAATCATCTCCAGCGATGTGGCTGCTATTTAGAAAAGGAGACGTCATCACTATTTCAATGTGTGCAGATGCATATTATACAGGGTATCCCAAGGACGGGATTTGCTATATTTGTTGAAGATTCCCTTGTCTCGTGGAAGAGCAACAAACAGACTGTAGTGGCTAGGTCTAGTGTTGAACCTGAATATAGATCTATGGCACAGGAAAGCACAGAAATGATGTAGGTTCGAGCAGTACTAGCAGATCTACACATAGATGTTCCTCTCCCATATCGTTGAAGTGCGATAATCAGGTTGCCCTATTCATTGCAAATAACCATGCATTTCACGAAAGGATGAAAGAAACATATCGAGGTTGATTGTCACTATACACGAGACATGGTTCAGAAGGGCTTCATTTCTACTTGCCATTTCAGCTCAGGAGACCCGACTGCAGATATCTTCATCAAAGTTCTGCTCAGAGGACCATTCCAGAAGAGTTCATCCAAGCTGAGCATGATTGATATCTATGCTCCATCTTGAGGGGGAGTGTAGAGATATATTTTCGTTACCGTACTCTTTTCTCTATTCTAATTTCTTTTGTCAGTCTTATATAATTTACCCATAGGTCTCTCCTCTATATAAGAGAGCCTAGGGTTCAATGGAATAAACAAGTCTCATATTTTCCCCAACATGAACATTTGATATGAACATTAGATTCCAATATTCATGTATTCCAGACTTTCGAGTATTCCGTATTACAAACATTGTATATGATCATCGGATTCCAGTATTTAGTTTTTCTAAAGACCTACAAAACTAGAAAAATTGTGCCAAAATAAATAATTTAGAGATCTGAATTATGGTCAAATAATTCAGATCCAGCATTCCAGTATTTAGGCCTAAATCATGGGATCCCTTCGTTCCAGTATTTAGGGCTAAATAATTCCATCATCCAACATTCTAGTATCATATATCGCAATCCCTTGCCCATCACAATCCCCAACTTTCTTTCATTTTTCGAAAGTAAAGGGTGTTTGCCCTTGATGATTTCACCCAAAATCTCCATGATGTTTAACGAAGAATTAATTAAAAACAAGCATATGTAATCATTCTCAATGTAATACCTCTCTTCTCAAGATATAAATGTATTCATGGAAATTAGCACTACACATTCATAGCATAAAAACCCTTCCGGAAATTAGCACCAACATATTCATAGCATTCATATTAAAATCAGCACCAACATAAACTTGTGCACTCTACAGTAAAAGATGATGTAGAAATGGATAGCACACTTGGAGGAGTGCAGCTGCAGGTTCCAGAGGGAGGCGGAGCATAAGGTGGCGGAGCAGCCCAGGCAGAGGAGCAGACCGGGGGGGTTGAAGCCTTAAAGGAGCAGACTGGAGGGGCAGCAGTTGTTGCAAGGCGGAGCACCGGAGAAGCAAGGCGGAGCTTCATAGGGGGTTCGACTGCAAGGCAGAGCACCGAAGGGGGGATCCTTGTCAGGAACTAGGGCTCGGGAGTAGAGTCGAGGGTACAAGGGAGGGGGTTCTGTTGTGAGGGTGCGAGGGTGGGTATTAATCGGGTATCGGGTGGGTATTAATCGGGTTATGTTGTGAGGGTGTGAGGGTGTGATGTCTATTATATATGCGGACCCATATGCGGATTACTCGGACCAAGTATGTGCCAATACGCATAACCTACGCATAGTGCATATGTGGTGCACTTGAGGGTCTGAGTCTGCATATGCAATCGTCTAAGCCGATTTTCTGAACATTGGTAACGATGATGATGAAGTAGGCGACTAGCTTTATGCTAGGAGTGCTCATTTGAGAGGAAATTTGACATCTAAGATTGTTTATTACATTTTTAAGAGAAAACAATGGTAATCTACAATATATATAAACAAATTCATCCAAATTCTAAAAATTCTTTCTAAGATCTCAATAAATACAAGAAATCACAAATTGACGCTAGGAAAAAAACTCAAGAATAAGTAATAGAGCATCAAAATATACAAAATCCTAAGAAATCCACCTCAAAAAGCTTTTGAATTGATGAAAAACACTTTAGGGAAATCTTCTCCAGAGTCAAGAACTTGCATGCGATAATAGCATGATGTGGCAAGATTGAGAACCAATATCGACTATACCAATCGAATAGAAGAAATTTGCATCCAAAACTTCACGTTTTGGCCGATGCCCATCGATATCTTGATATATTAGTGATCTTGCGAGATATTGACCAATATCCAACAAAAAAATATATAGGTTAAAAGCAATACCGACCACATGTGATACCGATATATCACAATTTTAGATACCATGATCCAAGCCATAAGGAATGCAGAAATAATATTCTTGTTTTTTAATATCGATCCTTCAACGTCGATGTCTATATCGTAATGATATACATTCCTGAATAAATGAATAGCATACAAGTACATCGCATGTGAACAAACTATTCAGGTCTGCAGCTCTTTGCTTCCAAGTCATAACAGCCTGTGGAAGAACATTTCTGTTTGTTTTGTAGACTGATGAATGGCAGCAAATGCCTAAGTGTGTTCGTATATCCAAGTGGTATACTCCTTGGTGGTGGTAGTTCTTAATTCTTAAAGGTTCTTGCTAGGTAAAAATGGAGATTGAAACTTGGGTTTAATGTTGAGAAGGCCCTCCTATTGCTTAAGTTAGGGGGTTCAGTTATAACTATGAAAAAGTGGTATGCTCCTTAGTGGTGATATTCTTAATTCTTAAAGATTCTTGCTAGGTAGAAAGAGATTGAAAATTGGGCTTAATGTTGAGAAGGCCATCCTATTGCTTAAGTTATGTGGTTCAGTTATAACTATGAAAAAATCAAAGGGTCTGCGAGAAGTTTTAAATCGGCCCCAATATTTTTAGAATTCATGCGAAGAGTTTCAACCACAGCAAAATAGATTGTGGCTCCAGCATTTGGAAGAGTTCCGGAGCTAGGATGAATTGCAGAGAAACCCCACAATTGAGTATTACAAAAAACTCCATTTTTCTAAAAACTGCCAAATGTTTTCAAATTTAGCATGTGTTAATATAGTGAGTGATCAGACAAGGAAAGCAAAATCCCATGGGAAGGTGTGCAGTAGGCAGGGGACCTCTCTTTCTCAGTAAACTGCTGCCTTGGTGTAAGGAGGAGGGACGAGGCGGGTGGTCCGGGGGCAACAAGGAAGCAACGAGAGATGATTCGCTCCAGACTTCTTTATACCCTTTCCAGATACATTACAGACATGAGACCTAGGAAACAATTCTGTGTGCCGTCGTACTAGAAAGGACAACACCCAACTCATCCCTGTTGCATTGAGAAGTACATAGGCACTGTGTTTCGGTTCACTGTTATAGGAGGAGATAGGGTGGGCTTTTTGGAGACCGGCATAAAAAAAGAAAGATGTGCAACTCAAAACAGTCCTACCATTTGAACCCTGCCAACCACTGCCAACCACGTAAACATTTCTTAATACTCGTAGGCAAGAAGGCGAAGGGTTGAGTTCATCTTCTGAATTTCCTTACCACTTTATTTCTTTCCTTACCACTTTATTTCTTTCCTTCGACAGGAAAATGGTGGTCTTCGAAAAGCAATTGTTCAAGAATAGATGGTAGGCATAGGGTACACAAGTTGTGATACTTCCCATAGAAAGATCATCCTTGTAGATAATAGTTTTCTTGATCAGGCCTTTTAGCAGTAACGTTTAGATTGCCTCATCATCTTCTTGAGAGTGGATAGGTGAATAAGAAAATACAAGGGATTTTTACCCTACGAACCCTAGAATCTTTGTAAATTACCTACTCGACCTTGTAAATATCGTATTATCCCCTCGACCATGTAAACTTGCTCTGTTTAACACCATAGACCTTGCCGTTAATTTGACACTTCTTGGGTTAACTTGTTTGGATTAAATTTCATTTATTCAAACCACAACAAATCCACCTGTAAATTTTCTTCCACTCTCTTTCTCTCCCTTCTTCTCCCCCCTTCCTCCTCTTCCTTTCCTTTACATGCAACACACATGCTTCTCTGATCAAGGGGCTGTGGTCGAGCGATGTGAGGGAGGAGGGGCAGCAAAGGAGGGGAGGGGATCAGAGTTCTGAGCATGGGGGGAGGGGATCGGAGCTCTGGGTACGCGGGGAGGGGTGGGGTCAGCGCGACGGAGGTGGGGGCGACGCGAGGAAGGTGGTTCCCCACAAGTCGATCCGTCAAAACTGTGGTTATTGTGTTCACCCCCCCCCACCTGGTCAAACACAGGATATACCCAGAACACGAGATCCCTAAAGGCAATACTTGCCTTCCTCATGACACTGGAGCTACACCCAGAACACAGGATGTACCAAACCTCTAGATCTGGCCCTCTGATGCATGGATCGGCTGCAGAGGCATGGATCACCGCCGCGGGCATCGGGAGGTGAGGGGAGCAGGTAGGGACGCATGGGATGGATCTGGTCGTTGAGGAAGAGATCCTCAACAGAGGTGGTGGAGTGGGAGATCGTCTCAAGTTGCTTGCTCATATGTAGGTGTCTAGAACTTCAATCGATACATGATTCTAATACTCGAGCAAAGCTCCAGCAGCTTTGGTAAAGCTTCGTCATTTCAAAGATATGTTCATCGATTCCACACTTAACAATGGGAGAACTCAAGGGGAAGGTGTCTTCTTTGACTCTACTTTCTTGGGAGAGCCGTTCTAGGTTGAGTACAAGAAAATCTAAAGGAGGAACAACGGACAAAAGTTCTTACACATAAGTTCTTATAGCTCCATGTGTTCAAACCAACAATTCCCTTCACACTTCATTTCTAGGCACAAAATCAAGCTCAATCAAAGCAAGATATCCTTGTGAAGCTTCTGGAGTCGATCCGAGAGAGATTCGATTAAAAGCGAGGGGAGGGGCCGCAGATCGGGTGGCGCAAGGAGGGGGTGTTGGGTACTGCTGATTGAGGTAGTGGGGAAGGGCATGTGAGGAGGGTGGAGAAGGGCATCTTTTGTAAATTTGATAAAGGAAGAGGGCAATATACATATTTTCTTAACGGAATCCGACTAAGTTTAACGGCTAAATGGATGGGAGTTAACCACATAGTATGTAGTGTAAGGTTAGTAACTTTACAGGGTCGAGGGGATAATAACGATATTTATAGGGTGGAGCATGTAATTTAGAAAGATTCTAGGGTTGGGCGGGGTGAAAATTCCAAAATACGAAGTAGAATATTATAACTTGTTGTACATTGCGAATTTCTTTTACTGTCTACAAGGACAATAGAGAAAAAATGGATCCTACAGGCACCTAAACGAGACCTCTTGCTTTATTGTGCTATTTGCTAGGAAAGTTTACCCCCCCCCCCAACCTAAAGCAACTTCTCCCTCCGCTAAAAAAATGGTTAATAAATACACTTGATTTTGGGGCTTGATATCCCGTCCTCCCTTTTGGTTTCTTTCTTCTCAACCCCTCCACTCATGTTCCTAACCCTCATTATCCCTCCCTGCGTGGCTTGGTATGTCCCTTCATTTCTGCATTCTCCCCCTCCCCCCAAATCACACACAACAAGCATGTTTTCCTTTCTACCCGCTCCATCTCCTCACTCATCTCCAATTTTCGATCACGAAAAATATGGATCACATCATCTCTCCTAAATGACGATATCTAAGAAGGGAAAAGCAAAATTAAATGGAAAACCCGATGAGCAAACATAAGACCTAGGACTCCATCAAGCCCAGTTTTCAAGAGTGCTATCAGCTTTTTAAGGATGAATACAGCGAAAATATTTAAAAAATGGAATATAATCTATTTAAGGAAGAATGCAGAAATATCTTCAAGAAAAATAATCTTTACACATCAGCACATTGTTGAAAAATAATCTTTACGCATCAGCACATTGTTCTATGTTTAAGGTTTCAAGTCATGTTCGCATTTATCAGCAATTTCATCCACATTTTATAAAATTCCCAATCCACCATCAATCAAAATTATTGTGTTCACGTTGAAAACCTTAGGACGTTTTCAAATGTAACTATAATATCTAGCATTCAAGAAGAAATGGCACAGCCACATATTACATATACTAGAAACAAAAATAACATAAGGGCAAAATAAGAGACTTACCGTTTGAACTGGATCAGAATCCATCGGAAACAAAAGAAGTAATTTAAGCAGTCTGTCTGTTTGAAGTAATTGTGTAAAGGCATGTCAAGAATCTCCACCAGCTAGCAAACATTAAAAATAGCATAATTAGGAGAGAATGTTAGGAGAATAAACTAGAAGTGCAATAGAAGTAACACAAGTGAAATAATATGGTGACAAACAACCAACTTTATTGTTATTAAAATAAATAAACTTGGAACTGTATAGTATCATGTCCAAGGAATAAAAAAGAAATTAGACTATGGACTCTATGCACAACTGGATGATTACGATACTATTATAATAAATAAAAAAAACATTCTTGAGTGCAAAGGGCTAAACACCTTGGCTAAAGCAAAAAGTTGAGAATGCATCCCGCTTTGGTCACGGTTAAAATTTGGACCAAGACGTTCCATAAGAGCAACAAAACACCAAAATGCCTCGGTTTCATCTTCCATAACATATAATATAGGGGATAGAAAATCACTCATGCCCTGCAAGAAAAAAAAAGAACCAATATTTTGCATTATATTATAGAGGTAAGCAATGCTTTGACAAACAGCAATGACCAAGCCAATATCATCTTTTTTTTCACAAACTCTCCTACAGCACAAAAAAAATCTACTACTATGACAAAAACATCTGATCAGACTAATAATAAATGCATGATGTGCAACTTACTATTTATACAATGAACGGTTCTCATATGTTAGACAAGATCATACCCAATTGACACCCTTACGATACATCTGGTCACATGCCGAACACAACATAACCTGCCATATGCAGCAAGACCATGATCCCCCTACCATTAACAAATGTTCCAATTTTATTAACAAGTAATACAATTCCCAATTGTGCATTCCTTCTCATCTTTGTGATCTGCTCTAGCATAGAACAAAAAAACACTGCAATAACACAAAGCACAGTACTTCGTTATAGTGTTCATCCTAAACACCTATAGTATTTATATTTATCTCCATTTGACATGAACCATACTCTTGCACAAGCATGCTCATCTACCCATTTCTTCCTTCTTACTATCTATATGATTCCATTGAAAGGCCTTAAAATGCACAGCCTGATACTTGGCAGAACCTAATGTGCGATGCTGCCACCATCCCGAAGCAGGGATATTGCCGCTATATTGACTTTTTGATCCACTCATTTAAGGGGATCCATCTATATGGGGTGCTACATAATCCCCCTAAAGATTATAGCTATTCTTCCTCATCTATATTACCATTCTACCATATTCTAGAGAGAAACCCTTTGGAGCAATACTATATTATTTGTTTTTTAAAAGAAAGCTAAGGATCATTTGGTTGAAGGATATCTAGCAAGATAAAGAATAGCATGGCTATCCCACAAATAGTTAGATGAATATCCAGCATTTAATAAGGGGAAGCACGGTTGTGAAAGAATTTATAAGCAAAATTAAGGAAAGGATTATATAGGTCTATTGTTTAGAGCATTAATTTACATTTCTTATTACAGTATATTCCTACTAGAGGTGGATTCTGCGAATTGAACGTGTCATCTGATCAAAAAAGTGATGGGTTTTATGGAGCATATGTTTTCTATACATTTTTGTATAAAAGATAAGTTGGTACTCTGCTCATCTTCTACAAACTAATTGATGTTAAAATTTATTTCCTGCACGTGTCCATTAAATGCCATTTCAGTTAATAACATGTATACAAGTGGGCTACCAAGTAACAAGGAGTCGTTGACAATCCTAAGCAAGCAAAACTGAAATTCACTTGTAATATGTCTCGATGTTTAAACTTAAATAAGTCTTAATAATGCTGAATAAAAAATATACAGAATTTTTCTTTTTTTTAGAACAGAATTTTTCTTTTCCAAATATTAGCATTTAAAGCAATCTCAATCTATTCAAAAAGGTTATATTAGATTACGGGACTAGCTCTGACATTTCTGGTATCCGTATTTGCATTAAATGATGTAGCAGCATAGTAAGCAATTATTTCAAATACCTGGCAATAACCAAGGTCAAAATTGTAGAACGAGAATGTCAACAGTATATCATGTAGAAGTGTGATGTTTGGATTGTCATCCCCATCATAGAAAGAAAGTGATCTATCTGTTCTGACCTTGACAACAAAAATAAGATAATTGATCAAGACAAATTGCTGAACCACAAAAGCTCTTATAATAACCAGGAAAACTATATCTGCCATTGTATTTGTACCACATCTTTTTCGATCAGGCCCTTGCGCTCTCTGTACTTTGTAAACTTTCTGGCTTGGACACCAGAGATGCTCTGCAAAAAAGCACTTTAGATGTCAGTGAAACCAACAGATATTCAAGAACGCAAACATCTTGTTGAAACACAGATTTTGATGTGGAAAAAATCATTGATTAAGAACTGACACGTTGTAGATATGACGACTGTATCTTCTATTCATCTCAAAGTACCTCAAAGCATCTGCTAAGATCAATGTGCTAACTGAGTTGTTCAATACCGTTTGCTGAGTTTTACAGCGTAAAGAAAGTCGAAGAAGTTGCACAAAGTTCTCTTTTTACTTTGCTATCGAGTTGGTTTGCAATAATTTAGTATAAGAACTTAACAAAACCTTTCATGCATAATTCACTCACCAAGCACATTTTCAGTTTGTTGCACCAGTACAAAACCTCCTTGCATCGGAACACCTTCAACAGCTCATTGTCCACCAGTATCTAGAACTGTATCACCGGTACAACACCTTCGTGCACCGGTACACTGGTATACCTTTACAGAATCTTGATGTGTTCAATTTCAAACCTGCATATTTCTTCTTCTGTTGCATCAACACATCCTCAAGTACACCGTTACACTTTCGACGTCTCGTATTTAAATTTAGTTGTTTACATGATTATTTTGTGCATAAATAGAAGTGCACAGATACAAACTTATGCGCTCTGGTACACCTTGACTATTGATTTTTTCAGATAGTGTGTCTAGATCCTGATGCACTGGCACTCACCTCCTTACACCAGCACTAGAAGCCAAATTAACATTTCAGATGTTTTTAAGTTGATTCTTACTGTTTATGGAGCTCCCTTAAGTCTATAAAAGGAACCTCAACTCACTCGTCTCAACACATACCAAGAGCACAACAATCTCTTACAATTCATTCTACTCTTTAGTGAGTCATTTTGTGCATCAAGAAGAAAAGGCTCTACAAAGCATTCCCAGATATTCATGTTCTGAGCAAAGCCATTTACTCCAATTCGGTTTGCATTTCATATTTTACTTATATTTTATAAGACTTTACTAAAATATTGTATTTTACTTTATTCTTGGCTAAGAAGCATTCTGTGTAAAGGTATTTCTTCTCAAACAGAAGATGAGACATTATGTGAGGTTACATACCTTGAGGCATTCTTCGTGAAAGTCTTTATTCTTATGCAAGAGATAAATTTGGTAATATGCGTGCTCTGTACGTAATTTGGACTACACCATAAGTATTTCTATTAGTGGGAGATGGTAAGCCCCTTGTAGGCCAAACTCAAGCACAGGAGGTGGCCCTTGTGTAAGGTGGACCTTTAAAAATTCTATGTATCGTGATTTGCTTGTATATGTGATTGCTTCTTCTTATTTGAGCTATGGTTTTTTAAATTGATCATATTCTGCATAAAGCAATATTCACACATCCTTAGTACTTCTTCACATCTTTCTGTGCATATTCTTGCAACCATCTTCTATCTTCAGAGCATCCTCACAAACTAAAGAATACAGTCAAGAAAAAATTAAAAATTACAAGAACCTTTTGTCCTAGGGCGGCTAAATTTGACCCTTCTTTTGTGAGGAAACCTCATTGATCCTTCCTCACATAATTTAAAATCCGACAGCACGGTCCCATATAGACTTCTTAGCAATGTTAGATCAAGGTGCTCTACTTTCGTTTCATGCAATAACACAACATTTGCAGCCCACTAGCATAAGAAAACATATGTACCACACTATACAAGGAAGCAGCCCGTCATCGCCATGGCCCTTTCATGAGATTTCCTACATCCTGAACATTCCATGATGTCATGTTCATGAGGGCACCTGATTCACCCCTTCAGCAGACGCCAAGCCCATACTAGCACCTGCTACATGCATGTAAGCCCATGCATGCTCCCTCCTCGGGTATCGTGATTCCCTCCTCGTTTGTGGCATCTCCACGTGGCCCATGTTGGCTTCTGATTTTTCATTCGTGGCACCCATTTCAACCACTCACCGTAGGATGCTTAGATACATGTCGTTCAAGCACCCTACATGAAATCCATCCCTTCATGAAACGTAAACTTCCCTCAATACCCAACCCCCACGACCTCTCCATCCACATTCCCAACCAATCTCTTAGTCACCACCATCATTTTGTTGACATACATAGCTCTCCATACCACCCTTGAACAGCTCTGCATTTATAGGTGCCCCACCAACGTTACATGACCCCCATATGCACTTGATAGCTACAGAAGTGGGAGCGAGAAATCCACATGAGAAAAAGTGAAAGAAGAGGACATTGCCCCTTCCCTGGTAGATGGACCCTTGAGATGCAAACTGTAGATCATATCCCATGCGAAGAAATCTGGGGAGAAGGCTTTAGAAGGTCATGCTTGAAAATCAGATATAGCAACCCCCTCGTACCAAACATCATGTCTACCTTGAGTTAGCAAAGCGATCTACCTTGCATGTCAAATCAGGACATGGATCATTTTACCCCCACAACAGGCCACATGGCTCCTAGCAGGACATGTGGCTCAAGTCCACCCATGAAAGAACAAAACCACAAGCCTTTTTATAATGGGAAGGCTTTCTCGATGCCCCAATATGCACACCAACTATTTCCAACGTTGCATACAACATATCGACTTCCACACATTGCAACATTGATCTTGAGATGCAGGCTGCTAGCAACACGTAGTCAAACAGTTATGCTTCCCTCTCTATTAGAGTTCACCTTCTCAAACCCTCTATTCCCTTCCCCGAACTCATGCAGAACCTCCAAGACATCCGCCTTCACTAAATCCCAGAACTCACGGTAGAACAGGACCGGGAAGTCGTCTGGGCCTGGAGCACCGTCCGCGTTCAACCCCCAGACCGCCCTATTCACCTCCTCCTCGGTAAAAGGAGCCACCAAATCGTCTGCCTGCTCACTAGACAAGGTCTTCACCCCTCTTCCCAACCACCCCCATCCGTCCCCCCTTCTCCGCGACGCCTCTACAAAGTGTCCCCGCAGCGCATGACCAATCTGCGCTTCCCCCGATATTCGTACACCGCCAATATCAATGTCATGTAAATAGTTTCTCCTCCTCCTCCCAGAAGCCATCGAATGCAAAAACCTCATATTGGCGTCACCCTCTCTCAGCCACTTTTGCCCAGATCTTTGCCTCCACTCAACCTCTTCCTTTCTGTCCTCCAGCATCAACTCTTCAAGCAGATCAATCCTCTCCGCCACCTCTACCGGGTCCAGGCCCCTCTCATCATCCAACCTGTCTAGACGGACCACGCCAGTCTGGGCCTCTCCCCTCCTAGCCCTCCTCCTTGCCTTCACCCCCCTTCCGAACTCAGAAAGGAAGGACCTCATCTTCGCCACCATTCTCGAGACGATCGTGCCCACAGGAGTCCAACTTCTCCATCGTTCGGTGAGCTCCTCCCTAAACTCCTCCACCAAGAACCAACTCTGCTCAAAACGGAAAAAGAATCGGCTCGTCCTCTCCTCGTCGGACGACCAGAGAATCGGCGTGTGATTTGAATGGGCCCACGACAGCGCCCAGTCACGTGACAGGGGAAACCTCTCGATCCCATTAGGCGACAAGAGGAATATATCCAGTCTGGGCCGCGATCTCACATTCCGTCAAGTAAAAGAGCAGCCAGCCGCATCAATAATGGATAGGCACGAGGAGTGGGCCACCCTCCGGAAGTCCTCCAAACCAGGGTCTCTGACTCTCTGCCACCACCCCCATGCGGCCGATCGTCAGGGAGCAAGGTAACATTCAATTCGCCGCCAATGATCCAGACCCCATCCTCCTCTGCCACCACCCCAATGCGGCCTATGATCTTATATGTTGTTCGATTAAGTTGGACTACTACTTTTTTCTTCGTTTCTATTGATATGTTAAATGAGCGTGAGCAAGAACCATAGGGACCAAGACCATACCTTACAAGCAAAACCCATTCATCTCTTTCTGACATCTTCAAACGTTTGATCACAATTCATTGCATCAATGATGAGTTCAATTTTGATGTCCAGATCACACAATTAATTTCGATTACAATTGGTTATATATTCTTCTCATTGCAAAGGTTTGACATGGGCGATTCGCATGTACTAAAATCGTATGGTTAATAAAAATTCTTGGGCATTTTTCTCTTGTTTGTTTGGTTTTTATTGGATATCGATATCGGTAGAGCTACTTGTATTTGTATTTTTGATGTCGGAATCGTACATATAACTTGGGCTGACTATTTTTCTAACTTCTAACCAGAGACCATTTATTTTTATGTTACTTATATTTGCAGCTACCATTGTACATATGGGCCGGCCCGAACCAAGCCCAGCCGATAAAAATTTGGGTCATGCTTGAGCTTGGGCCAATCAAAAAATTTAAGCGGGCATGGGCCCGGCCCAAGGCCTGGTTGTTAAATGGGTTTGGGCATGGGCCATACAGGGCCCGGCCCAGCCCAGTCTATGATCATCCTACACCCCACGCTTTCACTAGCCACCCTTTCCCCCCAGATCACGACCTTCTCTTCCCTTGCACCTCCACCACCCATCTATCTCTTGCACATCTTCATTTCCACCTACAGCCCCACTCGCCAGTCCACCCGTCGTTGCTCCTCTCTCCCTGAAACTCTCATTTTTTTCTTATCAAGGTCCGAGATAAGGAAAGGATGTATACTCCAGAAAATAATTAACCAGAACGGTTGACTAGGATTTAGGATTCCAAGAATATGATGTGAAATTGTTCAAACTTCCATTATCAAACACTTGTCAAGGCACCAACACCGGGCAAGGCCCTAGACCAGCACTTATCACCTTGAAATATCTCAATCCTTTCCCAACACTGGTTTGAGCAATCAAGGAGTTGATCAGGTACAGTCTTACCAAAAATAATGTATCTCAACTACAGATTGACAGGGAATTTCATTCCATTTGCAACAAGTATCGGGATAAAGTCAGATACCAGGAACTCAATATTATATGACCAGCACACAAAAGGGTGTCCCCCAAATAAAAAAACAACAATAGAATCGACATAAGGTTCAGCAAAAAAAACACTTTGAGCAATTAAGCACAGAAGAAAAGTTTTGCGAAAAAGGTGGAAGGATTGCATGCCTTCCATTGAAACTTTATCGTCTCATACTCTTTCTTCTTAATTGAGGATAAATACTCCCTTTCTGCATAAGTTGAATCATAAGGGTAATAGCCCAATAAAAATTTCCATGCCTGCAAAATTATCCATGAAAGCATTCAAAAACATAGATAACTCATAAATCAAATCATTTATTCCGATACCAACATATATCAAATCATGCATCCAGTAGTTATCCAACCTCTTTCCTGAGACCAGACTTTAGTCCCCCGTAAAATATTTGCCTCTTCATAGCCATTGGGTCCACAATTCGTCCCTCGGTGTCTAAGAAAGTTGCCCACTGTGGAAGTTTTGGTGTCATTTCTCATTTTTTTATGAAGGTAAACAATCAAGAACACCATAAAAGAAAGCATATATATATATATATGCAATTTGGCATTGGGAAAAAAAGCAAGCGCTGTCTTTTATCAGTAATAGAAATCGAGCAGAGAATACTGCTTACTTCCAGATGCTTAGTAATTAGGAAACCCCTGGTTGTATTCTTCAAGAAGCAGCTTGGAAGTTGTCGCAAATATTTAAGAATGTCAAGAACTACTGCTATACAATATGTCTATTAGTCAAGCTAAAAGAGTTGAAGCATTTGGCATCACAACACTCCACAACCATGATATACAAGAGATCCAAAATTTGGGTGTACAAATGCAAACCATTTTCTTCCTCAAACCCCGTCAAACTATTAACTAACAATTCAGTTGGTAAACTATGAAATATAATTGTTCCGGTACCCATTTGGACATAGGTATCAAAAGAACCACCATCAGCTATAAAACAGAACTTCTTTTAGGTAAAACAACAATAAACCCCACTATTCAAAATTTCATATAGGTGTAACGATAATTCTATTTTTTTTCTTCAACATTGATACACCTTAAGCGCAACCAAGATGATTCAGGAACTCTATTCGATATTATATATATATATATATCAAATTTGCCCAACATTGACAGAAACGCAAACAGAAACCTTCATTTTTAGAGGAAATAAAAATAATTCATTACATCCAGAAGGGTGTTTTTTTAATAATTCTCACGTGAGAACTCTAAGCTCTTACATGTAATATTAACTGAACATCAACTTAAGATTTCAAGAGAGACAAAAGTAATATGTAGAATTTTGTACCTCATCAAATCCTACTGGTTGCTGCCGTGCCTTTCCCCAAACCAAAGATAATTTATCAATCTGGATGATATGAAAAAAAAATCAAGGAACGACATTATATATTAAGCTATAGCATGCATTACCTCTAACTTAATGTAAACGAGTAATCTACAAATGATTTTCTTTTAAGGCATTAAAACACCTTCATCCAAAGGTAGAAGCTGTGAATAAAATTAAGCAATAAATTATTCTAGGTGGGAGGGGTGTGGGTATAAATTGCCTCGTGAAAAGAAATTTAATAGATGTTTATGCCACTACCCCATCGATGAAATAACCAAATGTATGTTTTGTAATACAATTCTACAAAGAAATAGGTTAACCTACACCAAGCTCAATAGACGATTCCAGTGGCAAGCTAATTAAACATTAAAAATTAGGGATTTTTACTCGGCAGACCCTATAATCTTTTCTAATTACCTCTACGACCTTCGAAACATCGTAATTCCTCCTCCGCCCCCGTAAACTTGTTAAACCTTACCTTGCAGATCCTATGGTTAACCCCCGTTCATTTAACCATTTAAATTAACCGGATTCCGTTATGTTCTTTTATATTATACCCATTTTGTTTATCAAATTTACATTGAGTGCCACTCCATCATCCGAGAGGAGATGATCCCCCCTGCGACGCCCCCCACCAGCGCCAAGCTTTGAGCCCCACCACTAACGCCGTCGAGGAGCCTCGCAAACAGTTCCTCCATCCCTGCTCTACCCCCCGGCCGTCGAGGAGTCCCGTGCCCAGGTCCTTCCCTTCTCCACTGCTCGAATGGCTCGTAGGAACCCAAGCCCCCCCCCCCCACGCCTTCGCCGATGGAGTCCCCCTCCCCAGATGATGCTCTCTGCGCCCCCCCCCCCCACGCCTCTGCCGATGGAGTCCCCCCGCCCCTTCCCGATGATGCTCTCTGCTCCCCCCCCCTCCGTCGATGGAGTCCCCCCCCCTTCCCGATGTTGCTCTCTGCTCCCCCCCCCACCTTCCCGATGCTGCTCTCTGCCCCCCCCCCCCCCCGCCCCCCCGCCTCCGCCATCGTCCCCCCCTTCTGATGTTGCTCTCTACTCCCCCCACCTCCGCCGATGGAGTTCCCCCTGCCGTCGATGGAGCCCCCCCCCCCATGTTGCTCTCTGCTCCCCTCGCCCCGGCCGATGGAGTCCCCCCCCCGCCGCTGCTCCCTGCGTCGCCCAGCCTCCCAAGCTCCCTGCTTTTTTCTATTCTTTTTTATTATTATTATTATTATTATTTTGGCTAATCCTAACTGGTGGATGGTAAATTGGTTAGGTTACCTCAAGACTAACCCAAGTAATTGACTCAAATATAGTTAAAATTGACGGCAGGGTTTGTTGGGTAAGACGGAGCAAGTTTACAAGGTCGGGAGAGGAATTAGGATGTTTTAAAGGTCGTAGAGGTAATTGGAAAAGATTTTAAGGTTTGCCGGGTAAAAATCCCTAAAAAATAGTGCCTAAAAGTGTGAAGGGGATCTTCCTTGAGAAGATCGTCCACTTTTTAATCTTAACTATTTCTATAATGGAGTGCAAACTTATATGTATAAGAAACGGCATATTGATAAAGAGAATTTATTTCAAAGTCAACTGGTAACAAAGGATCTTTAGCTTTCTCTGCACAACTACAAGGTGGATGCACAATAAAAAATTCCTTCAAAAAAATGCTAAAGTAAGATATGACTACCTCCATAGAATCGAATGCCACTGAGGACTCCCTTTTTATTGACCCAACTTCGTTAGATGCAGAACTAGGTTGTCTAAGAGGGGCAGCTAAAATTTGATGCATATTTTCATAATTGTTGCTGAATCCATTGCTGTGGATATCACCAAATAGTGTTGCTGTAGTGTCACGAGCAAATTTGGTGACAAGAGAAAATTTTTCCAAGACTTGCATGGAAAGATCATGAGCAGGATCTTGGGATTTCTGTTTGGGTTTCACCCTGTATTCAGATGCACTTGAACGTAACTCGTTCAGTGTTGTACTCAATCTGTCAGAAGTTTCAGCTGAAGATGATGAACTCTGTGTGTTAGGTGCAGGTGTGCTATTCGCCACAGAAACCACTCCTGGCAACTCCAAAGAAGAGAGGCTTCTCTGTAACAATAAGAAAAATGTGACAAACATACCTAAAGAACCAAAAATAAATTTTCTTGTTTAGTTTATTCAACAAACTCAATAAATAATTGTATTTTAGAAGTTACAAATTACCATAATCAGAATCGACAGTACATTAAAACACAGGAATCCTTTCTCATTTATTCTATAGGACTGATGAGGATCAGGCTCTATGTCCAAACTTCTCATCGTAGTTTTATTTAATAGTACTCATCGTTGAATGTGTGACATGCTGACATTACTAGACTTAATCCAGTCCAACCGGCCTCAAGCACTCCAACTAACCGACCAAATAGCTCTCCGTTCCATCTTATATATAAAATGGCGAAGCCTTCTCCCACTATAAGTAGGGTCTTCTACATGGATCCTTGTTCAAATTCATGTTGAAAGATTCGACTATTTTTTACGCCGGTTGTCGACTACTTAACGCAACTCCCACAAGGAGGGGATTTGAAACCTGGTCTTTTGGGTGGTAAGCACTCTCCATGCCATCTTTTATATAAGCATCCAAAAAATAATGTATAAAATCAGTTAAAAAACATCCAACGCCAGTAGCATCCTAGACTGACTTGCTATGCATGGAAGGACATATCGATATCGGTATCGATATCGGTACCATGTCGATACCGATATATCGCTGATATATCGGCGATATATCTACGCCATATCGCCGACACCGGACCGAATCTCGCCTTTTTTGCCTGTCGATACCCGATATCGGACATATCGGTGACTTGTCGATACCGATATATCGCAGATATATCGCCGATATATCGGGATACGGCCTTCCATTATGCACCCTCTTTAAGTCCAAGCTGAACAACAGGATTCAAGAATTACATTAAGAAGCTACAGTAAGAACGCTTCAGATTATCATGTATGCAAACAAGGCCAGGTTCGACTTAGCCCAACTTAATTGAATTCATTCAGATTGAAACAAGCAACCAGGAAAAGCATCTCTTATGATAATTATGCGAGAGTTCCAAGAAAGATGGATGAGGCTGTCTGAATCCCTTTTTTTAGAACTAAAAGGGAGGACCTCCAAAAGAGACCTGTCCAAACTTTGTATATTCATTAAGCGTCTATTTTCATATAGAGCCTTGGCGTGCACAACTCTCGTGTAGAGCCATGACAGAATGTATATTACATTATAAGTATCAACTCACATCCTTGAAAATCAGTCCGTTCCTAGCCAGCCAAATGGCCCAGATGTAAGCAACCACTCTCGTTGTTCCCCCAATCGACCGAATCAGGAGCATTTTTATATTTCTCCTTTTCTTATGTAGTCACCCTAGGCCCTCACATAGATATAGCATTAAATAGTTGCCTTCCTACACTTCTTTCGCCTTTCTTGGGGCCTATCGTTCATTCTATCACATCTTCAATTGAGACACTGATTGGGCTTCTTGGTACAGGACCTAAATAAGTAAATTTTATTATTGATGTTTTGGTATGTAAATTTTCTGATTGAGGGAAAGTCCAAACATACAGCTTGTAAGTTCATGGTTGATGAAAGAACTAGCATTCATGGCCTCAAATTTCAGCGAAATTCGGTCGAATTTCTGTCGAATATCGATATACAGTCGAAATCGAAATTCGACCGAAATATGGGGGTCCTAGTACAAAAAATGACCGAAATGATCGAAATTTCGATCGAAATTTGACCGAAATTCCATCGAAATTCTGTTTTGGTCGTCACCGAAATGGTGACCAAAACCGACATTTAAGGCCTTGCTAGCATTCCATTGCAAGATTCTCAAATAGAGAGGAGCTTTACATGTTATTTAAGCAAATAAGATATCTTTGAAGACAAAGATTAATATATTATACAGTAGCTACTGCCTGCTATGTAACATAGAATAGACCTATAATCTATTATCCAAAGTATGCTGGAACACCGCGTCAAACATGAAGATGCTAGGGCATGCAGAACAATTTAAACAAGTATAATTAGGGAGATTAACAAGCCAAAAAAATGGTGTGACACCGAGATAAATACATGAATGGGGTTCATGGACTAACCTACTTCAATGATAGCATCATTTTATTGCTTATGGACTAGTTAAGTAGTTATCCTCATACCATGAAATATGTTTCAAGCCTCTGCAAGTTTATCAGGAATAATAAACATGTTCAAAATTAATTCATTCTCACTAAGGTCATTCTAGAGTTTCATGTAAAACTTTTGAATGGTTAACTCCCAGCCAGCAATGACTTATTCAGCATGTGTAGTGAGTTCAGTAGGTAAAAGTTTTGAGGCATTAATTTTGTCTAGTTAGAAGGGCCGGGCTCACTAAAGAGAGTTGCTTAAGACTGCATAAAAAAATCTCTCGCAATATATGACAACCACTCAGTGCCGGATCATATTTGCATTCCAGATTTTTCTATATTGTATGTCTCATGATAGCATTTGCATGGATAAGGCACGGTAAAAATTCGCCATTCACATGAAAATCTTTACAAGGTTCATCTAAAAATATTTGACAAAAAAATCATCAAAAAGCACCTCGATTTGCACAAATTCACTTTAATCAACTTTTAAAAACTCGTGCCACTTGAGGTTCGAAAATTCGTCATGATAGCAAACTTCCAGGACAAACAACAAGCGTCAAAAAAGGTACGTGAGATATACAGCTTTTAAGGTTTGACAACAAGGATATCTACCCACACACTTCCTCAAGAAAAATGAAGACAGGTGTGTGATTAGAAGTAAATTCTAATCGCTTGATTAATCTGATGAAATTTCATAAGTAAATAGGCAACCATTCCTTATATCCCACGTTCATAAGACAACACATTGCTAGTACAGAGTGCGCATGAAGATAAACTAAGGCATACAGAACCAACTTAAATGGCCAGGAGGTAGTGTGCCTACCATCCATATGACCATGGTTCGGATATTCCTATTACCATTTTCTCAAAAAATTGAAGGCATACAACAAATATAAGGTGTATTATAAATGTAATATGAAGACTGCTACACGAATTAGAAAAAGAAATATCAAAATCCCAAAGTGTGGTTCAGTTAAGTAAGATGCAGAGAAAATAGAAACCAGTTAGGCAAAACACCTGGAGTGGATCTGTGAAATCATTAACAAGAAAGACATTTGCATCATCTGCAGACCTGGAAAGAAAACTGATACGTCAAATAAAGTGAGAAAAAACTTTCATTAGTTCTACTTCTAACTATCTTTAACATGTATAGACTATTACATTATTTTGTCTGTTTCAACATGATTCTTCATTGATGTGGACTGTTGTTACTATCATTAGCATCTGTACGGTATCACTTTATTTTTTTTCGTATTCTCGTAATCACTTTGTGGAAATGAAAAATGAAAAGTTCTCGTAATCACTTTGTGGAAATGAAAAATGAAAAGTTGTATTCCATCTAACCCTAGAGCTCTTTTATACAGGAGAAAAGCTATACGGTAAATTACATAAACCATGCAATAGAAATAACAATATGAAAAAGAGACAAAATAACATAAATATCTTAACACTTCCCCTCAAGCTGGAGGCTGGAGCATATATATCTATCATGCTCAGCTTGGAACAACAATGACGAAAAGGACCTCTAGCCAGGGCTTTAGTAAACATGTCCGCAATCTGATCTCCTGACGCCACATAAGATGTCGAAATAAGCCTCTTTTGGATCAAATCACGAGTGTAATGACAGTCCACCTCAATGTGCTTTGTCCTTTCATGAAATGCTGGATTATTAGCTATAAACAAGGCTGTTTGATTGTCGCACTTGAGATGCATAGGAAGAGGCACTTCAATCATTAAATCAGTCAAGACAGATTTGACCCACATCATCTATGTACTACCTTGGGCCATTGCCCTATATTCTGATTCTGCACTAGATCGATCAACAACAGTTTGTTTCTTACTCTTCCATGAGACAAGTGAGCTGTCAACAAATACAATGAAGCATGAGGTAGACTTCCTGTCCTTAGGACACCCAGCTAGGGCTGCTAATCGAACAGAACATGTTCGTGTTCGATTAGAGTTCGTTCGATAATAGTTCGAAAATTGTTCGTTCGTTTCTTAATGAACCGAACATGAACTTTAAAATTTAGTTCGATAGCTTAACGAACCGAACATGAACATAGTATAAGTTCGTTCGATAAATGTTCGAGTTCGATAATATATATATATATACACATATACATATATCTTGTGTGTGTGCGTCATTAGGTTTGTTAACATAATCATGTTGTACAGAGTTAAGCTGCACTGCAAAATTACCCCTCATTTCCTAATTACTCAACGAAGCCCTAAGCCAACCCTAAAAGTTTCCTCTTGTCTCTAATATCCACAAGGACCACAACTTCCCTGCCGCAACTGCCCACTTGCCCAGTGCCCACCTTCTTCCCCTTCCATCCGCCACCACCGCACCCATCTGGACGTGCACGAATCCCTCGGCTCCCACGCGAAGCCGCGCCGCCCACCTTTCTCTTCCCCCCGCGCCGCTGACCTTCCTCTCTTCCCTCGTGTCGCCAACCTTCTCACCTCCGCCATTGCCAGACCTGCAAGATCTGATGGTACGATTTTATCATGATTTTTGTTCACATCCCTGTAGCATACGTTGTAATCACACATTTCCCTCCTGTCTGTAAATTGTAATCACGCATTGGATCTTAACTATATTCAAATCACATCTTCCCATTCAATCCGGAAGGCATATATTTTGAATCCCAGTATTATAAATGATTATCTTTTCTATTCATTTATCCTTCTATTTAATAAAATTATCTCTCAATCAACTCGTGTAAACCTTAACAAGAAGGAATATGCTAAGAAATCATATCCTACACCCATGTGTGTGCTTCAGAGGGCATCCACATCCCTACGTGCACAACTATTTGAGGAGAAACCATTGGGCTCTAATCAAATCAACTGCACAGTATTATGTTCCTGAAACTTTCTCCAACAGATACCATACAAGATATGGTATTATCATATACATATCCTGACATTGGTATTGTTTGTATAGATACACCAACACAACAATGTCAATCCCCATCTCGGAACAAAATATTATCAAAATTGAAACAACAAGTGGGGTTGTGTTTAATGGGATTGGGAGGGGGCGACGACTGTTCCATTAGCTTTGCAATAATTGAGGGGGAGTATATAAGGGCTCATTGGACAAGAACTTGCCAATAAGGAATGGGGCACAGAACAGATACTGTTGTGACTGGACTGCAACACCCCAATTTGCAGAGGTATTGTTTATCATTATTTGGATATGATCCAATCCTGTAGATGGCCTCAAAATTCAAATTCATGTGCGTGAGGCATGTGGACACTAAATTGACTGGCTATCTTTTATTAAAAAAATCCTGAACCATTCTCCAGTTTGTCAGAGAGAATTGCCTTGAAATATAAGTAAAAGCAGGACTTGTTTCTGAGATGTAAGTTGCAAATGGCTAATATGGCTAATATGAAGATTACAAAGATGTCAAAATGTCTGAATTTATTCTATTACACCTGTTTGCTAAAAACTGAACAAGATGAACTTAATTGAATTGTTTATTTGCAAGCTTAGTTCTTCACCTTTCTTTGTTATTTCATTTTTTGAGTCCTGAATGTTTCTGCTATTTGACTTGGTTATCCATTGGATCAATTAGATTGCAAAGTTTGGAAGAAAGAAGGCGTAACTAAGTGTCTCTAGCGATCCAGCCAGTTCCACCTTGGACGTCTCTCCGTTGGTTGTGGTAACGAATGCTTCCCTAACATCAATTATATTTTGTGATTCTAATTGCATTTTTGCATCATTTTTCATTTTTTTATGACACTAAATTATAACTTATTTGGTATGAGGAATGCAAACTTATGTGAGTCAATTATTTTACATGTAGATGTCTGCTTCAAAAATTCCTTCTTCGCAAGATAGTGCATCAGTTGTGCCTATCCAAGTAGAAGGTGATATTGATTGTGATGGCATTGATAATAAACAAGATGAGAACCCCGGATCTAATGCTGATTGCTTGCTTGCTAGAAAAGGGAGAAAGAAAAGATCTAGAGTGCATGAAACATTCTCCCAAGAGTTAGTTAGAACTACATCTGGTTCTGAGTTGAGGTGGAAGTGTAGAGATTGCCCTAAATCATTCAAAATTATTGCTTCTGGAACAACATCTCATTTAACAAGACACATCAAGTTCGAGTGCGTAGGGAGGGAAGATGTGGATAAAAGACAGAAAACATTATCTTTTGGTGCACCATCTACACAGTCTGATTTTTTGAGCACACTTGCCTTATCCAGCACTAAGTTTGATCAAATGAAGGCCCGTGAACTTATTTCAAAATTTATCATTGCACATGAACATCCTTTTAGTATTGTTGAAGAGTTTTGGTTCACCATCCTTCTTAAGTATTTCAATCCAAACTTTACAAAGGTGTCCAGAGCTACCATCACGAATGATTGCATGAAGATTTTTCATTATGAGAAAGAAAATTTGAAAAAAAAACTTCTGAATGTACACATGATTAGTCTTACGTCAGATACATGGACATCAATTCAAACAATAGGATACATGTGTTTAACTGCTCACTATGTTGATTCAAACTGGAAGTTACAGAAACGCATTCTCAATTTCTTTGACTTGGAGCCGCCACACACGGGTATTGTCATTGCTGATGCTATTTTGAACTGTTTGGTTGAATGGGGAATTGACAGTAAAATCGTTAGTATCACTTTGGATAATGCTTCTAGTAATGATGTTGTTGTGAGGACATTGGTTGACACTTTTAGAGGAAGAGGGTGTCTATTTTTTCATGGGAAATTCTTTCATGTGCGATGTTCTGCGCATGTATTAAACTTGATGGTCCAAGATGGACTAAGTACGCTTGACAATGCCATTTCTAATATAAGAGAAAGCGTCAAATACTTGAAAAAGAGTGCTTCACGTCTAAAAAAGTTTGGCGAGATTGCCAAGCAGTTGAATATCCCAACTTCAAGGGGATTATCCATGGATGTTCCCACGCGCTGGAATTCCACTTTCTTTATGTTAGATTCTGCACTTTCATATAAGTCTGTATTTCAAAATTATGCGAGAAGGGATGATAACTATAAATGGTTGCCATCTGAAGAAGACTGGGAGAAAGCAGAAAAAATTCGGCCTCTTCTAAAATTATTTTATGAAGTTACACAAGTTTTTTCTGGTACTTCATATCCAACTGCAAATTTGTTTCTGCCAAAAATATGGAAAGTAGCTGAAATTTTAAAAGAGAAAGTGCAATCAGATGATGAGTATATTAAGAAGATGGCTGTTGCAATGAAGAAAAAGTTCGATAAATATTTGAAAGACTGTAGCCTTTTGATGTCTATCGCCACTGTTCTTGATCCTAGATACAAGCTGAAGTCAATTGAATTTATGTATGACAAAATTTATGATTTCGTGGATGCCCAAGAACAAATTACGAACTTGAGAAATGACATGTCATGTCTCTGTGATGTTTATGCTAAAAGAATTGGTATGAATGATAAAGAAACCAAGTACCTTGATCAGAGTGGAGAGTTCACTAATCCTTTCAATAGTGAAATGACAAGTGAGGCTGAATTAGATAGTTATTTGGATAATGTGGAAAGCGAGCCTCCTGAAAAGTCTGATTTGGATAGATACTTGGAGGAGCCCACGCTGAGATCCAGGAAAGGTGATCCCACTTTTGATGTATTGGATTGGTGGAATAGTAATTCATTGAAGTTTCCAATCCTTTCGGTGATGGCTAGTGAAATTCTATCGATTCCTGTGACATCAGTTGCTTCAGAGTCAGCTTTTAGCACGGGAGGAAGAGTTCTTACAGATTATAGAAGTTCTTTGTTACCTAAAACTGTTGAAGCTTTAGTATGCACGGCAGATTGGATTCGGAATTCTCAAGATGTTGGTAAATCTTACAATGTAAAAATTTTAGATATAAATTTATTTTGATTTTTTAATAATCTTAAATTAATATTATTATTTTTTTTCATAGGTTGACATATCTCAGGATGAAAGTTTGAATGTTGTCATACCTAATTAGAGCCGGCCGTCTTTTGAATACAAGCAGGTTAACTTAGATATTCAAATTTTGATTCCTCTTAATATGCACACCAACTTCTATGCTGACTAATAGTATTGTTTTTTAATGTTTTTACAGGGACTTTGGAAATCCAATTAACCAAGAAACTATCTTCTGAAAAATTGATGCATGGCTCCAGCTTGGATTTTGGAGTTGTCGTATTTTTGTTGCTAATATGTTACTTGCTACTTGCTAGTGTTTTTATTGTCTTCTATTGTGATACTCGTTACTTGCTAATATTATTTGTTGTCTATGTTTTTGGGATCATATCTTTGCAAGAAGATGACATTGTCATTGTCTCTGAAATTTTTATGAAATTATTTTTTAACATGTCAATTCTTTGGAATCTATATTATTTGGTTGATCTTGTCATTTATTACAATAACTTCTTTGATATTGACGGACTAGTGGCATATTGGCTTGTAGACTCTGGAATATAATTAGGAAGTATTCAAGCAAATGAGCAATGTATGTACTCCTCCTTTTTCTTTTTTACAATGTATAGCTATCAAGTGGAAATTGTATTAATGTGTTCGAGATGATATATTGTCAGGATCATGTGGGCTTCAATGGAATTATGATCTATTAACAATAATTTAATTATCCAGACATCAAAGATACTAGAGGTAAGTATTTTTTATTTTTTCGTTATATTGGTATTTTAATAACTTTACTATGCAAAAATTGTTAAGATATTTTTATTTCAATACAAATGAAAAATTTTAAGGTAGGTTTATAAATTGTGAAATATTAGGATATTGAACACAACTGAAAATTCTAAACAAAGAAAAAATCATAACACGTCAAATTTAAGACTATCGAACTATCGAACTTGAATTTCGAACATGTTCATTACGAGTTTTGCTTAAAAATACAGGTAACGAACTATTAACAAATCGAACTCGAACGTTCGTTAGGCAAACGAACTCGAACTCGAACATAACCTACCGAACCTTTATCGAACCGAACTCGAACTCGAACACTCGATCTTCCTTAACGAACCGAACTCGAACTTAGGTATGTTCGTTGCAGTTCGGTTCGATTAGCAGCCCTACACCCAGCATAATCTGCATCTGCACATCCTGTGACTGAGAGAGACGTATCTCTTCTAAACAGAAGACCTGCACCTAGAGATGACTTCAGATATCTCAAAATCATGAATATTGAATCCATGTGTGCATGTTTGGGTTGCTCCATGAATTGACTTACTCTACTCACATCGAAAGATATATCAAACCTGGTAATGGTAACATAAAATAATTTCCCTACCAGCTCTATGTATTGTCTCTTGTCCACCTCCTCAATCCATCATCATGGAGCTTCGCATTAGGATCCATCGGGGTCGAGCTGGTCTACATCCTGTCATACATGTCTCAGATAGAAGATCAGTAACGTACTTCCTTTGTTTCATAACCATACCCTGTTGATTCCGTGCGAACTCCAGGTCAAGAAAGTAACGACGCGTGCCAAGGTCCTTGGTAACAAACTGATGTCCAAGGAAATCCTTAGCTGCTTGAATGCCATGTTCATCGCTGCCAATGATAAAAATGTCATCAACATAAACCAAAATGATTACAATACCTCTCTGGTTTCTCTTTACAAAAAGAGTATGATCTGCAGTAGATCTGACAAGGCCCTTCTGTTCGATCAATTTGGAGAGCTTCTGAAACCAAGCCATCGGACTCTGCTTAAGGCCATAAATAGCCTTATGAAGATGATACACCATACTGGACTCCCCCTCAGCAGCAAACCCAGGTGGTTGCTGCATGTAAACCCCTTCCTGCAGATCACCATACAAGAAAGCATTCTTGACATTCCAATTGGAAAAGAGGCCAATCACGTACTGCCGCCACAGCAATAAGAATACGCAAGGTAGAATGACGCGCCACAGGAGAAAAGGTGAATAGGTCTGAGTGAACCCACGAGCAATCAACCTGGTCTTGTATCTGTCTATTGTACCATCAGTCCGATGCTTCACAGTAAATACCCATTTGCTTCCAACAACCGACGCACCAGAGGAGCATGTACCACACTCCACGTACCTCGTGGCTATAAAGCTGCCATCTCCTCCTCCATAGCCAGATGCCACTGACTGCTTTACAGGGCCTCCTGATATGACCGTGGTATCTCTATAGCAGACAACCCCACACAAAGTGCTGAAAGTCCTTGGATAGACGCTCCAAGGAAACATGAGAACCAATGGGGTGCATAGTGCATGCTCTTTTCTGATGCCGAAGTGCAATAGGCATATCCAGATCCTCAGCAGGAGTAGTAGAGATAGTATCTGCACGCTACGCCTCAGTCTGTACATGCAAATCACCCGAACCATCAGAAGAACTCAAATGCTCAGTACATACCTTGGGCGTGTTAGATGATGGAGGAGGCGCATGAATATGGGGCCTTTGCTGGTAGACCTGTGGAAAGAAAACAGAAGACGGTGGTGGAGGTGGTGGTGGTGGTGGAGATGGAGGCGGTGGAGACGGTGGAAGTGGATATGGAGTAGAACATGGTAATGACGGAGGAGGAAGCATACAGATCTCTTCACCATCCTCTGAAGAAGTAAGCATGTCACCTATGGGACAAAAATACATAATAGACTCAAAGAAGGTGACATCAGCACTAACATAATATCGTCGTCGAACAGGGTCAAAACAGCGATATCCCTTTTGGGTTTTGGAATACCCCACAAACACACATTTGACGGCTCTGGGAGAGAGCTTATCAAGACCAGGAGAGAGTTGATGAATAAAAGCAACAGACCCAAAAACACGAGGCGTAAGCTAGAAAAGATCCGTCTTGAAAACGCAATCAAGAACGGGATCTTCTCTCCAAGTACCGAAGAGGGCATACGGTTCACCAGATAACAAGCAGTTAGAACCGCATCTCCCCAATAGGAATGAGGAGCACGACTCTGAATCAAAAGAGTTCCGGTAACATCCAAAAGGTGGCGGTGTTTCCTTTCAGCCACCCCATTCTGTTGGGAAGTATATGCGCATGATGTCTGATGCACAATACCATGAGACCTAAGAAATTGAGAAAGTTGAGCATTGCAAAACTCTAATGCATTATCAGAACGTATGAACTTGACTTTTGCATAGAAAATGTTCTTTATTTCACTAATAAAAGACTGAATCACAGGACCAGCATCAGACTTATTCTTAAGGAGAAACACCCAAGACAAACGAGAAAACTCATCAACAGCAACAAGATAAAATATGTGTCCCTGGTGATCTGGGACACGACTAGGACCCCAAATATCGAAATGGAGCAACTCAAACAGACAATGACTACTTGGACCCTGACGACTCTGGAAAGTAGACCGATGATGCTTCCCAAGCTGGCAGACTTCGCACTGAAAAGTGGAGCGAGGAGAAATCTGAGGAAGAACATAAATCAGCTTTTGCAGAGGAAGATGACCAAATCGCAGATGCCACATATATGGATAAACTGATCCAGTGTGGACAGAAGAAGAAACGTCAGCATACTTAGACTGCACAAGTCGATGAAGGCCCCCTTGCTCACGGCCAGTTCCAACAGTTCCAATCACTCTGCCCGTGAGTATTGTTAGAAAATCGGAAGCAGAAGCGAAACATGGAAAAATGATAAATAACAATAAGAGAACGCAGGATTTTACGTGGAACCCTACTCCGTGAGGAGCAGGATGAAACCACGGGAAAAGCCCTCAAAGGGGCATATGCTTCATTGCTTTTTCTCAATGGATACAAGAGGTCTGGGGCTCCTTATATAGCCTCTCCAGAGCCTCCAAGTCCCACCACTGGACAATGTGGGACTAAACACTGGATGGGGTAAATGGATCTTCTCCAGGATCCATTTACCCTGCTACAACTCAATATGGCGCATACACGAATGCTCCAACACTCCCCCTCAAGCTAGAGCATGCAATGCTCAGCTTGGACAAACAGAAAGAAACTCAACTCAACGCTACATGACACTACGGACAATATCAACCCAACGTGCACATTGCTACAGTCGAGGATGTTGCTTCTCATGCCGTGCAGGTGAGGAGGACGAACGGGCTGGAGTGTGAGTCAACTGAAGACTCGGAATCTTACCATTGAGTCTAAAACTGCGCCTGAAGTCTCCTCGTTGGAGAACTGGGTCTCTCTCATCTGGCTTAGAGAATGATACTCTACTCTGGAGTACCTATGATACCAAATGAAAACCCTTGCCCACATGGCATAGGGAATGGTCCTTTGCTCTGGAGTCCCTATGGCTCACATGAAAACTCTAGCCGGAACAACCACAAGAATGATGGAGACCTCGAACAAATGATGGCAACATATGCTCATCTGAAAGCAAACTCGTGCGTGTCTGAAACTGTACTCTGAATCAATCGTCGAGTATGATCATCAACTGTAGAGTCTGAACAATATCTGGCTGGTCTGAGGAATTTGCAATTTGGAGAAGACTTGTGACTCTACATATACACTCCCCCTTTCTCCCATACTTGTCGGAAAACAGAGAAATCGACAAAGTTGGGAGAAATAATAATACAGAAAATTGGGGAGAAAATAAAAAATAAGCCGACCACTTATTTTTCTTCGGCTTTTCTTGTAGATTTTCTTTTTTCTTTTTTTTCCTCTTTTTTTTCAGCTATTCCATTTTTTATAGCCGTGCAAACTTTTTTTTTGAAATATTTTTTCTCTTTTGTTTGGACTTTAGCGTACGGCTTTTTACTTTGTACGCGCCTCTTTCTCTCTTTCTTTCTTTTTTTTATTTTTTCGTAACTTGTGTCCCCCTCCTTTTTTCCTGAACATACAGTCCATTGGGCTTTACATAACTGTAGTTTTTTTAGGACTTTCAAGCAAATAACCCCCTCCCCTTTTTAAAAAAAACCCACTTGGGCCGCTCATTTCCCTCTCAGGTTTCAGCCCATTCGGATTTACAAAGAAAACTTTTTTTAAAGGAGGGACTCGATTTGAGCCCACGCCCTCTGTTTAGGGTTCCCAACGAGGAACCCCCTCTCCAACACGCGCGAGAGATGACGCCGCCTTGCGCCTAGGAAGGTCGAGAGCTCGCCAGATGCACGCTGGGGGGCACGATGGAGGCGTCGGCGCCGCCAGCATGGGATTCGCGACGGTTGGAGGGTGCACGAGCTTCGCCAGGAGAGAGCTTGAAGCCCTTGAACGGTGGTGCACTCGCGCCTGAGGGGAGGAGTAGGCGGAGGAGGGGCTCGCCGCTGATGGGTGCCGCTGGACCGCGAGATGGAGATGTGCGATCGGAGAGGAATGTGTCGCGCAAGGGCTCCTGCCAAGAGCTTGCTGGAGATGGGCGATGTGGCCGCGCCTGGGTCTTGCGCGTGCGAAAGGCGTCGCCTGGGAGCATGGAGCGTCGCGCGGCCTGGTTCCGCGCCTGGGAACTGCGCGCGGGAGTCGCGCCTGGAGGGGGAAGCCGCCTGGAGAGCCATCGCGGAAGAGAAGGGCGTCGTTGCGCGTCCACTGGAGGTCGCCTGGGCTCGCGTGTCGCGGGACCTGCGCGATCAACTGGGATAGGAACTTGGGCGCGAGATCTGGAGCGGAAGTGCGCCTGGGTCGCCATTTGGGTGCTGCGCGCATGGGTCGCCGCTAGGGGTTGCGCGATCTGTTCTTCGAATGGGGCTCGGAGGATGAGGAATCGCCATGGCGGCTAGGGATGAGAGCACCGCCAGATCTAGATCTCTTGCATGGAAGGGAGATGGCATGAGGCATGCTCCTTCATCGGCTGAGAGCATCGTGCCTAGGGTTGAGAGCATGCCCAGCCAAACATAGGGTTTCACAAAACCCTAGAGTTTCACGAGCAACTTCCAGAACTTAAAAACAACTTTAATCTTCAGGAATCGAATCTCAGAAATAAAAACAAATCTTCAACAATCGAATCTCGAGAATGAATAAGAATATGAAAATTTTTTCCGAGAATCGAACCCGCTCTGATACCATGTTAGAAAATCGGAAGCGGAAGCGAAACATGGAAAAATGATAAATAACAATAAGCGAACGCAGGATTTTACGTGGAACCCTACTCCGTGAGGAGCAGGATGAAACCACGGGAGAAGCCCTCAAAGGGGCATATGCTTCATTGCTTTTTCTCAATGGATACAAGAGGTCTGGGGCTCCTTATATAGCCTCTCCAGAGTCTCCAAGTCCCGCTACTGGACAATGTGAGACTAAACACTGGATGGGGTAAATGGATCTTCTCCAGGATCCATTTACCCTGCTACAACTCAATATGGCGCATACACGAATGCTCCAACAAGTATGTCCTGAAACACAAGAGCAGATGGGTCAAATATGGCATGATAATGTAAATCTCTAGTGATTTGACTAATGGATAATAGATTCATAGAAAAATCAGGAGCATAGAGAACATTCGGAAGTCGCAATGTAGAAGTCAACTGCACCTCCGCTTAACCAGTAATGGGGGAATGTGTTCCATCTGCTATCATAACTGATTGTCCAGGCTGAGTAGGACGAAAAAACACTAAACTGACCTTTGTCACCACAAATATGATGAGATGCGCCGGAATCCATGATCCATTCAAATGAGTCTGCCCTGTAGCAACTAGTAAAAGCATATTCTATACCTGATGTGGATGCATATGCCGAAGCAGCAACCTCAGAAGATCCTGAAGGAGAGCCAGTGGATCCAGATGTGCCAGGCATAATCTCTCTCAGTCGTACTACAAGGTCGTCAACCCTCTGATCATATGCAGGAGATGAACTCCCAGTCTGTTGTGTCTGCTATGCAACCCTAGCTGATGCAGGAAACCCATACTTAGAATAGCAGGTTTCCTCAGAATGGCATGTCATGTGGCAGAAGGTGCATGGTCGACCCCGACCGCGTCCTCCTCTGTCGCGGTTGGAGCTTCCTCGACCACGATATATTGTATGGTTGCCTCTACCACGTGAAGCTGCCATAGCTGAAGATGTATGGTGTTGTAACGTACTACCAGAGGATATTAATAGTCCACTCAATCTGTTATATGCCTCCTCCATAGGAGGTATGGTAGCATCAATGAGGATCTGGGCACGAGCTGCATCATATTCCGGATCCAGAGCTGCAAGAAATACTCTAGTCATCACGGAATCTCTGTATGCCTTGAGCTGCTCAGGTGTAGCAGTCAAAGGTATGTAGCCATGTAACTTCCCAATCATACCCCTCAAAGAAGTATAGAGGGTGTGAAGAGGGCGACCATTCTGCTTCGGTGTGAATATATCATGCTGAAACTGGAGTATCTTCGACTCATTCTTTGCCAGAGAGTATGTCGCGTCAAGAATGTCCCACATAGACTTTGGAGAAGGCTGACTCGGTATATCATTAGCTATTTCCGTGGATATAGTCTCAGATAGCCATACACGAGCATATGTGTCATCTGCCTCCCATGAGGCATTTGTCCCAGTCTTGTCATGTGGCTCGTCTGTCATAAGAATGTGCTTCTTGCCATTACACTGCATCAAACTCATGAACTGCATGGCCCACAGTTCATAGTTAGTTCTATTCATCTTGATAATGGTGCAGGACCTTTGAAGGCACCCAGGGATGGGACGTCAACTTTGTTGTCGGACATGATGACAACAATTTTCAAGACTGGGCTAGCAACAAGAGATACCAGCGTCTACACCGACATACATGAAGATCGTTATGGGTGTAGACTCATAACACAACCTCTTTCATCCCTTCTTGGAGAGTCCTTTGGGTAACTAGAGTGTTTAGGGCTTCACTTACACCCTTAGATACCCAACGATTCACTGGAAGACTACAAGGGCCGAGACGACAAGTGCAGCGGTAGCCCAAGAGAGATGCACGTCCTGGACGCGCAAGGGACGGCGAATCTGCAAGGAGGCGTGTGGCGACGAGCACGCGCAAGAGGGGCTGGGCGGCGAACCCGCAAGAGGGGATGGACGAACTCGCAGGAAACGAAGAAGCAGCGAACCCGTAAGGAGGGCTAGGAGGCAACAGGCCTTCAGGGAGCGGAGCACCGGCAAGCCCACAATGTCGAGCCTACGGCGAACCTGCAGGGGAGACTGGGCGGTAGCACGCCCGTGAAGGGCTAGGGTTTTGGTGGGGATAGGATTTTTAGGGCACAGGCTCCGGTCTAGGACCGTCGCTCTGATACCATGTGGAAATGAAAAATAAAAAGTTGTATTCCATCTAACCCTAAAGCTCTCTTACATAAAAGAAAAGCTCTACGGGTAAATTACATAAACCAGGCAATAGAAATAAATAATATGAAAAAACAGGGTTGTAAAAGTCGTCCGACTGGACCGACTAGTAGGTCCGACTAGTCTATTCAGTGGGGTGGTCGATCGAATACCGACTAATTCCGACTAGGTACATTAGTCGACCATTTTTTTGCTTGGAGATACCATATTCTTATATGTTTTGCTTTTTTTATAAACAAACTCATTATAATATGCTCAGTGTTTTATTTAAATTCAATTACTTTTTTATTTTATTATGATAGTATAAAAATGTACAAAATCTATGTAAATATATGTATAAAAATGAGTTATATATTTAAAATAATCATAAAATTCAAAGCTGATTAAAGTCCGACTAAATCCGATTAGTCGTCCGACTGCCGGTTAATCCTTAGTAAGTGACCCAACCGACCGAGTATCGACTACCGACTTTTGCAACCTTGTGAAAAAGAGACAAAATAACATAAATATCTTAACACACTTCAATGGCTTCTATTAGAAAAATGCCTGTGATTTTCCTAGAAACAATTCTAGAGAAGATGGTTGAAAACCTCCGTTGTAAGTAGATCAATTCTTTCACCAAAAAAACAAAAAAATGTGTAGAAGCCGCATCATGGTGTGGCTCCCCCTCGAATTTCCTATGGATAAAGCTATACATAAGGATAAACAATATTTGTAACAGCATCCTATCACTCCATATTCCATAACGCTTGTGTGGACACAACATCTACATGCACCAATAGCAAGCCTTTTTCTTTCTCGTAAAAAGGCTTCAATGCTTAACGACAAGTGTGCAGGTTAAACAAGTTTTTATGAGGTTTACTCATCATGACCATCATTGTGAACTTGGAAATAGGCTGGTAATGTATCTCTTGGACCCCAATATCTGCCAGAATCCCCTACCTCCTTAATTCCCAAAATTCCCACACATTCCAAAGTACCTCATTTATGACAAGTGGTTGTCAGACTCTCCATCACTAGTTCCCTCCTTAACCCCATCCCTTCTACCATAGTACCATCTCCTCACGTGCTCATTCATCCTACAAGGTGACCGGAGCCTTCCCTTCCTCCATGTCTTCCCCAATAAAACCTTTGCCCCATAAATAATTAGGGCATGTTTGGTCATCAAGTTATCCCGAGGTAACTTGGGGTAACCTGGTCTACCCCTCTGCATTCCTGGGTTGGAATTCCATCACAAACCAATGTGACATTACATCACATTTCTCATTCCAACCCTCTCCAACCCTCCCAACCATCCAAACAACTACTATTCATAAGAGGATACCCGAACCCACCCCAACCCAGTTACCAAACAGGCCCTTAACATCCACCCTTTTCTTTCTAGCTCCACCAGATTGCCTCCATGCTACCAGCCATGGATGTTATTACTTAACCCTGACAAACCGGTATTTCATCTTGTAGACCAGCCACCGCAGAGGTAACTAAAATAATTTCTGCCTTCATGCTCCTTTCATCAATCACCCACATAAAGATGAGAGGATCAGTCCTCTCCCATCCTACATTGACATCAGTACATGGCAAACAGGGCAGGCCTCCCATCAGTGCTGCCAATGAGGCCTATGAAGGAGGATCCAAATGGCAATGCAACCCATTAGAAAACTCACCAACCCGATCCTGCATAACACCATTAAAACCACATTCACACAAACTATTAAAGTCTGCCACTGTTTTTACTACCTATTGTGAAGATGATTGGCAAAGAACAGCAGTATGGAGGCCATGATGCTATGCCTACCAGGAAATTCCCAAACCTTTTGCTAGCGGTAGTGCCATAATTCTATACATCCATGGCTACATGATGTCAGCCAGTTATTTTTTTCGTATTCTAAATCAATCTCGTTATCTGACAATTTCTGGAGTTGAAAAGTGACACATGACACCGAGGAGAGTGCCACATAACGCATCCACTCTCGGAAAGAAGAATCAGCTTCTAAAGCTTTAAGCAACATTCATCTAGAGATTTGGAGGCTAGTCAGCAATGTGAATCAAATGCCAAGAGTTCCCAAACTTTACCTTTTGATGGGGATTTATAAAGAGCTGTATGTTTATTGGAAAACCAAAACTAACCCTTCTCCATGAGGGATAATTACATGGATTTGGTTCCCTCAATAAAGTAGGTTTCATCTCAAGTGAGCCCAAGCATGCTCCACGGTCTCCTTCCAGTACTCATCTAGCCAATCTTTCTCGAAATACCCATCCTGCAGCTTCTCACTTCCAAATTGGCTCCCAAATTTACCTTATCTGAAGATACCCAAACCACTTTTAAGGTCTATTTTTTGACTTCCTGTTGGTGCCATGGCAATTCCGAGATGACAAACCTTTTTGTGAATTGCATTTTGTGTATATTATTTGAAATGATAATAACATTGTCACCATGGTGACGTTAAGCCATTTGGCGATTAATTAACAGAAAGAAATATTAACAACTCATTTAGTTGAGATTTATCACTGGGAATAAAATTTAGTTAGATGCTATATATTTCTATATGTAGAAGGTTCGATGAAATTAATCTATAACACAGTGGAGGGAAAGTGGGAAAGTGGAAAGATGATATGTAGGAAGGAGGTGGAATCAAAAGCAACCATGTGTTTTAAGAGATTCGTGGTCTTTCTGAAAAGTGGTGTATAATTCATATTATAGTTTTTTAATGGAACTCAATACTCTTTTCTCAGTAAGCTACTGTACATGTAGTCATGAAATTTTTTGTTCCACCCATGTCATAAAATCATGTAAACACGTTAAATACTGTTGACTACATACAAAAAGTGCACCTAAATACTAAGCAAATAAAATGATACAGACCTCACAATTGAAATATAATGTTTCAATACTGCAAGGAATTCACGGACACCTCCATTGTAGAAGTAAAGAGGAGGATACGCCAAACCTGTGCACATGTTATTACCTAGTTAAAAAAACCACACGCTTTGCACGAAAGCAGAAATTACTAACCGGAATATTCAGCAAAGATATTTTGTTTTATTTCTTAAAAACAAACAGCTATCTTACAGGGATGTCTGACATCGCAAGAAGCTAAAGTACGTTACCCGATGATAAAACCACAATTATGTATTGCCAGCCAATTGAAGGGGTATGCCGACGTATAGAATGTACATCAGTCAATGGCAAATCCTTGATTGTGTAAAGATTCCTATCTGAAATCAGAAAATAACATGAGCACAAAATTACGCACAAAGTCAACATGTAGCAAAGCATACCAAAAGCTTACCCTTCTCCAACATCTCACTCTCCGAGCCACGCCATCCAGCATCCTCACCCTTAGGGTTTGGTTTGTAAGGAATCCAACTCTACAAATACAAATGCCAATGAATATCGGAAACTACCACAACAACAAAGCCTTCTCCCACATTAAGTATGGCCAGCTACATGGATTCTTTAAATACTTTAAATAATTCAGGACAAGAATTTGAAGCAAACTTTCAATAATATTTACAAAAAAAATAGATTTCCTATTAGACGACACATGCCCAGTCAAGCAAACATCTATATATTACAAAGACCGAAATCATGGCAAAATCTAACAAGGCTTATAAATCGTACATTAGATTTTGAGTGAAGCCAAAGGATGATCATTCAACATGGAATGTCATTCAAATTTTATTACAACAGAATGAATCCAATAACATGTTACATAACCAAACACACCTCCTTTCAACTCCAACTTCAACATCACGACGCCCACGATGCATACAACACCTTTGCATTGTGCATCACATTTGCAATATTACCTTTGCCCTATGACGATCACCGGATTCATTCCAAATCGTCACCACTAGCAGTACACTCTAGTCACAAGGTTGGAGGGGGCTGCTCCTTTGTGGTGGTTATAGGGAGGTGGCATCACTCCTTTGTGATGGTGACTATCATTTTCAAATATGTGATGAACCTATGAGTCAATGGTTTTTGCAATGAGAATGAACAGATGATGTCAACAAGTGATAAATGTCGGTGCAACATGTAACACCTCAAGGAAGCAATAGATGAGGGGTTAGAGGCAGAGAGCCGCCAGCATGTGGCCTCTCAAGGTCACAAACTCGAAGAGTGTGCCTAGTTAAGGTCGAAGCATGACTAGTTGAGGTCGAGTTGCATGGCATAAGTAAAGTGAGACGGAGATCACAGGGCATAAAGTTATAAGTGGCATGAGAGGTGCCCTATTGTAGGTGGTGCAACATTGTCGTTGCAGAGCGGAAATTGACCAAAAGAGAGTACCCAAAGGCAACTACTGCCATGGGAATAGAAGAGGTCCAAGAAATGTTGCGACAATATGGTGGTTGGCAGATGTCAATTCATGACAAAAAGATCAACGAGAAGATGATGATGAGTCAGTGTATGTCGATGGTCGATGAATTGATGAACAATCAACAAACCATGCAACGACTGTGATGAATATGATTAGGCTTTAACGAAGAGTTTAATATGATCAATTCATTGGAAATGTTGTTGTCATTGTTGTCTTCCTTGTTATATTTATCTCAAAATTTGTGGTGTCTGTTGTATATAATCCAATAAATTCAACATGTTCGTATACATTCTGAGCAGTTTCAAGCAAGAATGTTGAACTTCTACATGAGCGTTGTGGCTATTTGAGCGAGAATCCATCAATAAATTTGCAACAATAAAAAAACAATCGGCTATCTCATCTTCTTTCTTCCATCTTCCTTGAGCATCTTGTTGTTTCTTCAAATCAAGAGAATGACTCGATGATCATGGTTCGAAACCATATTGTGGAACCAAAGATTATGGATGAGAGGAGAAGGGAGAAGAGACGTAACTAGCCTAGATAAGAGGGTCAGATTCCCTAGATAATGAGGGAAGAGTGTGCATCGCAGTCAAACTCTAATGTTCTTTAGCACATATATCTCATTTTATACACAACTCTACCATCCCATTATATAGAACATGTGGGATTACAAAGGAAAGTGAACAGAACAGAATAACTCCTACTCAACCTTTATTAATAGACTCAAAGTCTCATGATCGGATTGTTCTAACTTTATTTACTTCATTAGTTAAGGTTGTCTGTCAACTTGAACGAGTTAAATTGACACTGGCTTAATCTCAAACTTAATAAGTTAGAGTTGGCTCAAAAATTGCTCAACGAGCACGATGCACCATGCCAGTAATTTCTAATTTTATTAATAGGGAAGGGATGATCCCTATTATATTCCAAAACCCGCATTGAAATTGAAGAGCATTTTTATAGTCCACATGTCTCTTGTTAGAATTGGGTGATGATGTACCATTTTTCACAGAAACCAGATAATTGCATGGAGTGAAGTAACCAATGTTTGAGAAAAACGAAAGGCGGAACGAGACGTTTTCTTCGAAATTGAGGCGAGGCGTAGCCTCAAGGCGGTCGAGGCGTAAGCCTCATTTTATAGAGAAAAGGATGCATAAAACTATGTTTATATGTATATATATCAATGTAATTATATGTTCTATGCCCAACAGGTAATACTTAGCACTATAAGAGATATGATGAAATGATAGAGATAAGAATCCCAAAATAGAAGATAGAACAACATCATTATCCCTTTCTACACATTTTCATCCAATCAGAGGAATTCATTGTTTATAAATGTTGTGAAAGAATTAAACAATACATATCTATTTTGAAATATTGTTGTAATTAAAAGTGTGATTAAATATACGTCAAAGAATTTATGCTATGCGTCTAACATATAATATATGGCCACACAAGAAACTGTGTATCCTATCCATTTCGAGCAAATCTTTGAAATATTTGTGTAATTAAAAGTACGATTAAATATATGTCAAAGAAATTTACTTATATGTCTAACATATAATATATGGGAGCATGAGAAATCGTGAATCCGATCCATTTCGTTTTGATTGATATATTGCAAAGCTCGTTGAGTTTACGAGTATTGTTGGATTTGATATTTATGAATTCATTCATTAAGAGTGAAATAGTAAGAGTTTGTTGAAATAGTTGAATAATAAATATGAAGTTATGGGCACGAAAGAAACATCAAATTTAGGCATTTATCTTGTATAATCATTATTTTAAACAAGCAGATATTTATAAGCTTCTCAAACCACCAAGTAAACCATTAAAATTATAAAAATGTGCTTCAGAAAAAGCAAAAATACCTTGCAAAATGCCTCGACTACCTCGAGGCGGAACGCCTCAAGGCCAAGCCTCGACTACCTGAGGCGCACGCCTCACTGGACTAGACTGAGGTGCATGCCTCGAGACTAAATAGGATCGCCTCGTCTA
This sequence comes from Ottelia alismoides, assembly GCA_037367405.1. NCBI lineage: Eukaryota > Viridiplantae > Streptophyta > Magnoliopsida > Alismatales > Hydrocharitaceae > Ottelia > Ottelia alismoides. The sequence goes on along the minus strand of JAZKJV010005358.1, from coordinate 233,997 downwards.
GAGGCATACACCTCGGGTGCCTCGAAGCTAGTTTTTTCATACCATGGAAGTAACACGGATTGTCAACTGAACTACTGAGTTGACTTCTCGAGTTGAGCAACCCTTGGCTAGGACTCAACTCGTTAAGAAAATGAGCTCAGATGCCACATTTGAGCTTGGCTCATTAGCTTGTTAGCTTAGCTCACGAGCCCATTAGCTAGAAGACCCTAACTCGAGCATGTCGAGCTCAAACTTTCCTAACACCACGATCACTAAATGATTTCTAGATTTGTTATTTTGATTTGCATCACGACCTCACATCGTAGATTGTCGGAGTTCGAGCTCCATAACAATAAGAGGATCACAGGGTACAAATGGTGCTGAGGTCATGGTAAGCTACGTCTTTGATGGGGTCGCAACTCGCAAGCTGGCAATGCTACCATGGTTGGCTGAACCTATAGTGTTTCCTCCCACTTTCGGAAATGAGCGATGAAATCCATCCCTCTGTGCAACACACTAGCCATCTAGTTGGAAGTTGTCTTAATGCAAGGTGAATAGATGGGATCAGTTAACATCCAATTTTCAGTGGTTGGATGGGCTAAAGAAGGCTCTCTTGCAATAGACTCAGAATTCCGAACTTTTTGGATGAGAATTTGTAAACAGCCATGATCCCAACACCATCCCTGTGGTTATACGAAATTCAAACATCGTGCATAAATCAACACGCAAGCAGACGGTATTTGTAGGACTGCCTATCAGTGTTGTCACTGTACAATCACACATCCCATTCCAACTACGATATTACTATATCCCTCCTCTGAATTTGAGGAAAAATTATCCAAGCATACCAAGAACAGGGACGACTCCTGCTTGGCGAGCCTCAGCCGCCCGCTGATACGCTCGGACGCGAACTGCGTGGGGTGGATGGCGACGTTGTCCTTGTGATAAACAGTCTCCAATCCGCCAAGCTTCGGAGAATCGCCGTGCATGATGCTCCCGAAGCCCTGCAATGATGCATCCAGAGGGACCAAAATTGTGAGCGGCGGATGAGGAGGAGGGAGGATCGGATCGGAAGAGGAGGGCGTACGATCGACCTGACTCTGAGACGCCGCGTAATCGGAGTCGTCGGAGAGATCGTGGGCGTCTGCTTCCAGCATCGTGATTTGGGGACCGGGGAGGGTCGCGGGAAGAAATAACAAAGAGCGGGCGACGGAGAGGTGTTGGCTTTTGTGCTTTGATCTGCCTTCGCAAGTAAGGCACGGGGAAGGGGATTTGGATTATCCTCGGCACGTGGAAAAGATGCAAGTGGTTCAGTTTGATGCCAAGTGGTTGCCGAACAAATTAACAATTCCTAGGGCTGTTTGGTAGGAGAATAAGCAGAAAATAAGGATTGGGAATAAGGGTCTATTTCTTCGTTCGACTGGAGGATAAGAATAAGGAGAAATAAGGTGAAGTAAAGGTAGGTAAAGGTGGGATAAAGATAGGAATAAGAGTGAAATAAGATGAAAATAATGGGGGCTAGTCGGTACCACGCGGAAGCGTGTTGGGGGCGTATTCCCCTTATTCCCATTCCTCCTTATACCCCAAACGAACAGGGCTTAGTTTAGAGGATAAGGGGGAATGGAATAAGGGGAATAATCTCCCAACACGATTCCCCGTGGTACAACTATTCTCCATTATTTCATCTTATTTCACTCTTATTCCTATCTTTATCCCAACCTTACCTACTTTATTTCACCTTATTCTCTTTATTCTTATCTCCAGCCGAACGGAGAATAGACCCTTATCCCCATCCTTATTCCTGCTTATTCTCCTATCGAACGGGCCCTAAGGGGGTAAAGGGAAATAGGGGCGTCATTCGACTCATTCCCCAAATTCCAAAACCCCCACAACCCCAAACACTGCCCACCCTCCCAACCCACACACACACCCGACTTCTCCGATTCTTTTGTGGATGTGTCCGTGTATGGCTTTCTTATTTGTCACCTTTTGCAGCATGTAGGTAGCTGCAGAACCAACTTTTTCTTGTTTTTCATGTGATTTAAATATGTCGTTTTAGAATCAATGGCTTCGTTGGAGGTGTGCATGACCCTATTTCTTTAGTACGAGTTGTACATGCCGAGGAGGTGTATAGGTAGACATTGTATTGTCCTCTTCCATGTCACGATCATGCACATCCATGATACTCAACAACTATTGTAACATCACATTTACATTCGGAACACATGCATCCAACATATTATTTTCAATGCAGGAAATAGGTAAAGTAAAGAACAGAACCGCGTACACACACATTTACATAACTATATGATTTAACAATATAAAACAAGGAAGCACCATGTCTGCAAAATATACACAACATGTAATTGTCCATCAGAATGTATAAGTAACAAGTCTATCCCTCAAAGTACAAAATGAAAGTAAATAACTCACAACAAAAACCCACAAGTACGCATAATGTCATGTATTCTCATCAACAAACATAATCGCTCCTTGACGGCGGTGCTGGGTCTAGATAACCTCTTGGACCACCCCGGAAGAGTGTGTCGTGAACAATGCTCAATACATATTTACTCTATTAAGAGGTAAAGCCAATATTTTTGAAAGCAGACCGGACGGTCGGTCCGACCGATGAGCAGTACTTATTTTTGGCCTGGTTATCCTGTTTCACCAATTCGGTTCAAATATTCATTTTTTGGGTCCAACCAGTGGTTCAATTGGGTGTCAAAATTTAGGTTCAACCAGTTTTCAACCGAATTTGAACCGGAATTCAAGTTTGATTTTATTTTAAAATAATGTCTTTTGTGGGAGTTGAACCCAAACCAATTGATGACACTACACCGCGTACTAATCAATTCTGCTACAATCACTTCTTGTTATAAAATGGTTCCAATAATTATTATTCTATAGTAACATTATACGGTATTTAATTTTAAATTATATATGCATTGTATTTAATATTGTATACATAATGTAAGATATTTACGTTATGTGTGCATTTTTTATAGTTATATGTAAAAGTATGTATACCATATATGTATCCGTACAGATATTGCATATGTTATGTATCTATAGTATATATTTTATTTATTTACAAGTGTTTTCTTATATCCTATGTGGTTATTTTTGTATATGTATATATACAACATCCGTAGATGCAAAAGTCTATGCATATGAATACATATTATTTAAGAAAAGATTTATATGCTAGTGCAAACAATTATAATATTATAACGTTGCTAACTTTTTATGCATATGTCCAATTTCATTGTACCCACTTTTGAATGAATGTACACTTAGTTATCTATAAATCAATGCCAGATTCAAAAGAATCATAGTTCATTTGTGAAACTTGGATTTTGGACCTAATTATATATGTACATATTAAGTGATCTTTTTGACTTATTATTTCATGTACATACATATTTGACTCCTTTTTTATTTATTTTATTTTTCATATCTTTATTTTATTTCATGTTTAAATTGATTACATAAAAAATAAAAATCCAAAAAAGCAAAAAAGCAATGAAAAATGATAAATTTTGACTTCGGCACATTGATCTAATTCACGCGTGTATAATTCACTTCATTCTTTTTATTCTGATTGTTTCTTAACTAATAGAAATCTAAAAAAATTACATTTATGTCCATTGTATAATTTTACATCATATTGTATTTTTTGCATACATTGTTTATCTACAAAAAATCAAATGAAAATTACAAAAAGTAAATTTATGTACATAGTATATTGATCGAAAAATCACATCATGCATTGTTGAGTTCATATGCACTCGAATCCTTCATAAACATTGTAGAATGAATTTAGGTCTAATTTTTTCTTTGTGGTCATCTTTACATTAGAGGTCATTTTCTATCCTTTTATTTGTTTTTCTGTATTTACTTGCATTGGTCAACTGTCACCATTCCACATGGCGCCACACTACTGGTCCACTTCAGCTGCAGATCAAACTCACCCCCTTCCAGGTCATACCTCTTTGTCTCGTAGCACCCTTGATCTGGGTCATTGGAACAAACTTGATCCAAAGGCCTCTATCATTTTCCTCATTTTCTCAGCACCCCCCACGCCCACATCACATGCTAACCTCCTGGATCGTTGGATCAAGCCATGATCCAACGACCATCCTCCCTCCTTCAACCTAAGGCTCCTCTCTGTTACACCTCTGCCTCTCCCTCTTCTGATTACCAGCCAACCACAACTACTATCGTCGATGATCGATTAACCTCCTTCCTTTTGTCATCCTCCCCTTTCCCCATTCATCTCTAACCACCCAATCCTACCTCCACGTTTTTCGCAAGATCAAACCATCTAACCAGTGACCCTCTTCAACCTATCCTCTTCACCGACCAACCACAACTCCCAACGACCACCTTCAACCGCATGTAGCATTTATGCTCTATCTTCTTTGATCTCCCCCTTTTGTCTCATTCTAACCCATTATCTTTTCCCTACAACCAACCACCTTATCTCCTTATCCTATCGCCTGCAACAACCATACACATCTTCTTCGGACCAAACTCGCACCTGCACGCCTCTTCTCCTTATCCCTTCCAACGACACGATCCTCTATCATCTTCCTATAAAAGACTCGACCCCCATTTCTATTGAGATTATTCGTCGTCTTCATCTAAAAGCGAGAAGAGATAGAGAGTTGTGAACACAGTTGATAGTAGCAACAGTGTGCCACTGACGAAGATCCCGACTCAACGAGATCCACAGAGAAGAATCTATGTGCTGCTCTAAACCCCTGGAGTAGACCAAGTCCCTGTCTTCTTCATCGGACGTCGAGATGATCATCGAAAGGTAGCATCTCGCTCCTCCCTTCAAGGCAACACAATACATGTATATTTATTTCCCTTTTCGTCATACCGATTTCTCTATCCTTCTTCTTTGTTTATTTCTTATCCTTCTTCTTCGTTATCCCCATCAACACCCCCTCTTCTTTACTTCACCTTTATTCTTCTTCTCCTCCTCCAAATCTAATCGATCCAATAATCGATCAATAGAATCCACTTCACCATCATTTCTTCCCCTTTGCATTCTCCTTCTTCTCCTATCGAAACCCTTCGCCGACCATTGTTCATGCCTCCTCCACGTCCACTAAGAGTTACCGTTCATCATCCCCTCTAGAGCTCTCACGACAGGGACCAAGCGATTAGCTCGAGACCTGATGACCGCAAAAACCGACTAGGGTTAAGTGTAAAATAAAGGTGTCATTGTTACCCAATCAATCAATGTGATTAACGAGAAAATAAACCACTAATGAATCAAACAATCAAATCGAGCGGCTTTGCTACTTTTATTAACCTGGTATAGCGACCGGGGTCGAGCCCAAGGAACACAAATATACACTAAGTAGTTGATTTCAAAATCAAAGGATTTTTATTGATATTTAGTGATTTTTAATTTTTTTTTTCAAATTTTAATTTTTTGATGTAAGAGAATATGCACAACAAAATAAAAACACACACAAACACTCTTTTTCTATTTTTTCAAATAGATCAAAAAAACTCAGAAAATCAAAGTAAAAAATATTTTTGGGTTTTGTGCATTTTGTAGTGTTCTTCATAATTTTTACGTATTTTTCAGATGTTTTTTTATGGTTTTCTGAAAATCAAATAGTGGTAAAAACTTTGTACATCTAATATTTTTGTAATTTAAAATAAGTAAAAGGATTCGAAAATTCTTGGAAGTGATTTTTGTGATAAACTAGAAAGAAATACCTACATGCAGGAACTGAAATCACAATTTTTGGGTTTTTCTATGATTTTATATGTTTTTTAAAATGTTTTAGATATTTTTACAAATTTTTAGGTTTTTATAAAATATTTTCAACAAATTTTGTACATAAGATAAAAGATGACAAAAAGGCAACTATTTATAGAATTTTTAAATGATTTTCAAATTTTTATGTATTTTTAAAAGCAAACGGGACTTTTTGGGGTGTTTTGAATTTTTAACAATAGAAAATGCACGAAAATCAACAAGAAAAAATCACCATAAATAATACATTGCTAGCAAGAGTCACATTACAATTTTTAGGCATTTTTTGGAGTTAATTTGATAGTTATTGCAATTAATAAAAGACTTGTAATTAAGAATAGTACACAGGGACCAAACTGCAAACATTCTAAGTCCTAAGGCATAGCATATAACAAAAATAAAAGTCAAGGGCCTCAAAGTAATTTATCCGCAAAAGTCACGCGCAGCACGCGAATCTAGATATACAGGGATATATATGAAATTTCTCAAAACATTCCATTCATTTCATAACAGATAATAAGTGCAGGAGAAAATGTGCAAACACACCAAAACCATGTGTGGATACACGTGACTACAACTCAAGTGGACTGAAATGCAAATATAAAAACATCAAGGTCCTTACTGCAAAAGTTCTTAACTACAATTTTATATTTATGGGATTAAAACAAAATAAAAAGACATGCAGGGGAAAATGAGAAATATACCCTTGAGGTACGTGGTAGGCACGTGAGACGATAGACGGTTCTGATGGAGCTCTGAAAAGGGATCTGACAGCCAAAGGATGTCGAGGACATGTGGCTCAGATCTGCTACACCAGTACGGATCTGACGGTCGAAAAGGCTGATGCTGACGAGTGGCTCAAATGTACTAGGGATTTGATCTGATTGTTATCAGTTGGGCGTGGTAGAATGGTCCGGATCAGATCTAATAGAAGAGGGGTGATCTAAGGGGCGAGGAAGGATGCTAGAAGAACTAAAGCCTGGTGAGCTTCTGTCAATCGTGGACAGCGATCCACAGTCCGATGAACTCGCGATGAAGCCCAGCACCTTCGTAGGGCTACCCCACGTCTAATGGATGGCTCCGATGAGAAGATGGATGGTCGGATGGTCCTAGTGAGGGTGGTGCACCTGGAGGTGCCCCGCCATCTCGACTGGAGCTTAGATTATGCCTCCTTACGCGAACATGCATCTACGAAGGGTAAATGGACTCGGAAGCTTTGCTCCAGTCAGGTTATTGCATGTAATCGTGAAGAGAAGCAGCGGGGAATTGGAGCTCTGGTTTCTGATGAAGGCGAAGGGGGAAACATATCCTAATCCTGCTTTTGGTGAGTAGGATCCAGGGGGATCACGTTGTGTTGGAAGATGGAGGGCGAGCAGGGAGTGTGATCGGAGCAGATGGATGAGCGGTACAAGGCTCTGACAAGTTGGTTGGAGCAAAAGAGCTGATGGCGGAGCTAATGGACGAATCGAGATAAAAGGGAAAATGCGGGCGAAAGGAAGTAATACCTGAAGCTTCTAATGAACTCAGTAACTTCGAGTGAGGGGAAACGATGGGGTATTGGCCTCGACCGAGCTGCGGAAGGCCTGTGAGGTTGCACACGACAAAGGAGCTCTAGCCACGTTTGAGCAATCAGCCAAACAACCACCAAATTAATCTCTGAAGGTCTCTCTGGAAGCATGCACTCTTCTGGAGGTGTCTAGGGAGGAGTTATGTGGCGAGGCACGAGATGAGGAGCATGGGTGGCAGAGCGAATGATTTATAGGGATACTTAAGGGTTTGGAAAGATCGATCGAATGAGCGAAACCCTAGGTAGATCCGACCCTTCTTAGGGATCCGCGAGGATCACGAATCCTAGGAGAGGAAACCGTGCGCTAAAATCAAGGTGATTGGTGGTCAGATCTGATCGGGAAAATGTGAGAAATCGATCCGACGACACAATTGTCGGTCGGGTATGGCGGAGGAGTAGGTTGACCCGGGTCCGAATCAGGAAATTCGAAATAAATAAATCAAAGAAAAATAAAATAAAATAGTATATGAATATAAAATAAAAATGGTAAAAATAAAAAATGTTTATTATTTTTCAACCTATTTTTATGTCATTTTTAATTATTTTTTTGAAATTGTATACACTGTATATACATTATAGTGTACTATGTATAGGTATAATATCCCTATGTATTTTATCCTTTTATTTTAATATTTTTACAAATAAATCTTTTATTTTATAGTTTATTTATTTACAAAATAAATGGAGGAATATAAAATGATTTTTATAAATTAATTAAAGTGTTGAATAAATAGGTGTTGTATGCAATACACACATGTGGCTTTTGTACATTGAACTTTGGATTTTATTTTTATTTTATTTTGTATTTTCTAATTTTTATTTTATTATTAGGACTATGTACAAGTGTTTAAATTACAATATGTATAAATTATAAATTAAAGTAATTAAATATAAATATTTACAAGTATAAGTGCCACATGACTATACAATGCACCCAAAAAGCCAACGTAACTCCAAAATTTATGGAACCACCCTCATTTTAAAATAATTATAGTCCAATAAAGGTGATTTTGAAAGAATTTGAGTTCATATGGAGTCGGAATTAATCTTAAGTTCTTGTTGTGTGGCTTCTCATGAGTGGTTTATTGGTATTATGTACAATGATTTATTTCACAAGTATTTTATTATTTAGAAAACATTTTTATGTACAACTTTTATTAAGAAAATAATTGGATTTGAGGTATTTTTATTGATAAATAAAATAGGAGAACTAATATGTAAATGGAGTGCATAGTGAAGAATAAAGAACCATTACTCCCCCTACTTTATTCCTTGTCAATCAGGTCAATGATTAACCTTCTCTCGGGGTTTGGGTCAGTCTGTACTTATTTCATAATTACATCCTTCTTTCTTTTTCTTTTCTCTTTATTTTTTTATTTTAGGAAAACGTGTATTAATTATGCAATATTAATAATGACCTGCACAATGATAATTTATTGTATTTGCACATATTTATAGTTGTTTCTGTTAAAAGATAAAGCTAAAATAAAAGAATAAATAATGAGAATCAGATATTCATCAATACCCATCTTCTTGCTTGCAGGCCCATGATCGAGTGCCACCTTGACGGAGTAGGAGCACGAGAAGCCTCATCGGCGTCCATGGCTATGTGTCGGCCACCAGAGGAGGAAGGACTCATGCAGCTCTTACCTGAAATCGAAGAAGAAGAGGTGGTGCACCCTCAACCTACAGGCGTCGCTCAATTAGTCCCTACCTCTCATCCAGACTATCTGCCCATCCTCGTGTCCCAGCCGTCAGACCAAAAGAGGACGGATGCCCTAGATCACCCTCGAACCTCGCTACCCAAGCCTCGTGACTTGGGCACCCCGCAAGAGTCATATTGAGCCATGTATAGGTTTGGGAACGCACCTCCAGCCGAATCGAAAACCCCTGTGTGCCATCCATGTGACGTGAGAAATATTGCAGAGCATCCCCCTCCAGTTTAGGATATTCCCAAAGAAGCCCAGTCACATGCTCCGGGCACATGACTTGGGTAATTTTCACTTGTACCCTTCCGTGTCATGCCACCATGTTCCAGAAACTCAACAATATACGTCCACACATACGATTCTGCATTCAAAATAACAAACACTGTAATATATGCACGATGGTGGTAAGAAGGAATAACAATCAGTAATTTTTTTCCATTCATGATCAATGTCCACAAAAATAAATACATTGTCATACAATTATAGCCACATGTACATACACATCATGTCTCTTAAAAATGAGTACATGTACAATAAGATAAAAAAATAGACACCAAGTGTACCATACAAAGATCTAAGAAAGTCTACCATGAGCCGTCTACTATTACGGCTGCTTCTCCTGCAAACCTAACGAGTTCACACAAATAGGTTTATTAGCAAAGCACCCAATACATATATAAAACAACAACTAAAATGGTAAAAAATGTGCATAATTGTAAGGAAAGCAACTACCCATAAGAAACAAGATGATTACTAAAAAGTGCTCAATAGGAAGTGAACAACTTACGATGTAGCTCTGTCATTTAGGTTATCACGTTTAAATTACTGAAGAACTATTATTGTTATTTATATACATCCTAAATAAGTTTCGTACAGTGATGAATCAATGATTCTTAACTCTAATTAGATGAAAATGGTACTTCATCCCGAGAAATTAGGTTCATTCACATGTTAATATCATAAAATTAATTTTCATGCACTTGTAACTAATTTGCATAAATAAGCATTTTGCATTCATATTCATCTGTAATATTTCATCTAATTTCATACATTTTTAATTAATTCATGCTAACTCCAATGAATAAAACTAACTTAATTGTGTACACATCACTAACCTTAATTAGAGAAAAATCCTAAAAAAATACTAACTTGTACGTGTTTGAAATAAACCCAACCCTAATTTAAGGACAAAAAACTGCAAACACTAATATCTCTCTCATATAGTATCCAAATTCACAAAAGTTGCTTTTGAATTAATATACATTCAAATATTTACAAATCGAGATCAAATTCAAAAGAATCAGAGATCATTTATCAAAATTGGATTTTTGGACCTAACTGTGCATTGTACACATTCAATGATCTTGACCTGTTATTTTATGTATATATTTTACTCTTTTTATCTATTCCTTTTTTGTTTCTTTATTTAATTTCATATTCTAACTAATTACACAAGAATCAAAATCCAAAAAATCTGAAAAATAAAGAAAAAGATACATTCTGACTTGAGACCATGGACTAATTAATCTATATATACCTCTCATTTTATAATTATTTTTAACTTACAAAAATCCAAAAAATTTACATGTGAGTCCACTGCGTTGTTTTACAACATATTTGTGTTCTACATGTTGTATTCATACATGAAAAATCAAATAAAATTTACAAAAGAAATTTGATATTTTATACATAAAATGTCACCAAAATGCATCCCTTGTATTCCACATTCCATTTGCATCTGGGTCTTTAATGAACATTTTAGAATGCACGTCACATTTTTCATTTTTGTCATTTTTGCATTGGAGGTTATTTACTATTTTAATTTTAATTATTTCTGCATTGGTCAACATTTGGTCAGTCAACATCCATGTGGCGCCACACGGATGGAGCCACATAGCTCCAAGTCGGCATGTCCTTGCTCGGTCTACTCTGTTTATCCTCTAACACCAACGATTTGGGCCCTTAGACCGCTTTCGATCCAATGACCATCATCAACTATGCTGGCCCATTTCCCTCTCACATGCAACGTACGTGCACGCTCTCCGCCTTTGGATCACGATGGATCCAACGGCGGTTGTAGGTCTCCCTCCATCTCCAGTCGTGCCACCCTCGATCGACCAATCGTCTTGCCTCTGCCGCTGCACTACCATTTCCTCCATTTCCACCCGATCTCCCTTTTTATTCACCACCTAACCCCAACGACCATTATCCTATCCACTGATACCTTATTCCCTTATCCCCATCATCAATCAAACCCAACCTCTCCCAGGTCCTTATCCCTTAAAACCCACAAACCCATTACCTGAACTCCAACCTTTATCCCCACCTCCGACCTCCAACTAATTACAGATGTCGGAGACTGATCAATCCTAACCTCCAGACACTAGGAAACCTAATATCCACCCCATCATTGATCTTGATCTTCTCGCACCTCTATCATCTCCACCTGGAACCCAACGAACAGACCTAGAACGATATGTCTCCCCTCTCCTATTTAACCTTTCTCTGATCGACCTTCAAGGACCATCCGCCAAATCCACAATTAATCGAAAATAGAGAGAGAGAGAGATGAGTGGTGAAAGCTCTCTTCTTCGTCGGCGATAACCTCCTCCCCCAGACGCGATCCATGGCCCCCACGACCGTGCAACTTCTCCTTCAGGCGAAGACAAGCTTTGTGCTTCACACCAAGCACTGAGGCAAAGATCAGGAGAAGGCCTTAGTGCCTCCATCTCCAGACGAAACCAACAGCCACCTTCACCATCTTCTTCTTTTCTATGTCTCTTCTTCGTCGCATCCCCTCTTCTCTTCTCCATTTTACATAACATATGTTATCCTCGACGAATTCCCATGTCACCTCTAAATAATATCCCCTCGCTTCTGATTCTACCTCCACAGCCTTCCATCGCCAACAGCTTCGCCCTTCTACCAACATGGAGCCATGCTTCACTCACTCCTCTCATTGAAGTAGCCACCTCGCCTTCGAGCCGTACGTGTCGCCATCCAGAAGGAGCATCGGAGAAGACGAAAGGAGGAAGGATCCATCAAGCTACAGGCACCGTTCAATCAAGAACGATGCCTCATTCGAATCGTTCGTCATTGATGAATCTATTATTCATCACTCTAAAAGTTGAAAATAGAGCTTCGTTCCTGAGTAATTAGCTGCATATCTCCATTTATTTTGCATTACTCTCATTCATGCATTTAGAATCAATGTCTGCATTTTAGCATGCATATTTGCATTAAATAAGAAGCTAAATTCACATGCAAATATCACATGTATATTCACACTATTTTCCTTATTTTTTTATCTATTTTTCTCTAATTCAGAATTAAATAAAATCAACTCTATAGTGTATATATTATTAACATTGATAAAAGAAAATATCAAAAAATACTAACCCATATAATTGTCTAATAAAATCCAAACCCTGGTTTGAGACTAAGAGACTAAAATGTGGATATCTCTCTCATACAGTCTCCTATGGATCCCTACTCACTTTAGAATTAATGAACGAACAATTATTATAAAAACATGATCAAATTAAAAAAACGGAATCCTATGTGAAACTTAGGTTTTGGGTCCCATTGTATATTATACACATGTCCCCCTTTATTTATTTATCGTATTTCTTTATTTTTCTTAATTATTAAAAATCTAAAATATAGATTAAGTTGTAAATATTTATCTTATATTTTCTTTGATTTTATTTTGATTTTTACCTTATTTTAAAAATGACAGAAACATTGAAAAACACAAAAAAATCGGTATTTTATATCTATAAGATATCCCAAAAAAACTTTTTGTACAGATGATTTATTTTGCTTTTTAATCCTTCACAAAAGTTGTAGATCTTGTCGAGACGAGCAACTTTTGTGTTGACTACTTTTTTATTTAACCCCTTTGTTATTTCTTTTTTATTTTTTTCTTATGTCTAATTTTTTAATTTATCGTAGAGCAACATGTGGTCGCTCTAGGAACCGCCATGTGTCACCCCGTTTTATTTTATTTTCAGAATTTATTTTTATTTTAGTTATTATCTATTTATTTATTTACTTATTTATTTAATAATTATTTATTATTTATTTATTTGTCTTATTTATTTATTTATCTTATTATTTAATTATTAATTATATATTAATTATTAATTATTTTAATTAATTAATAATTTATTTACTTATTTATATTTATTATTTATTTATGTATTTTATTTTATTTTATTATTCATTCATTCATTCATTTAGTTTTTTAATTACTTATTTATAATTATTTTTATTTTTTATTTATTTTATTTAATTCCATTTTTTATTTAATTTTTATTATTTTCCACCAACTCCAATTCTCTCCACCTCTCCCACTTCTTTCCCAACTTCCACCCCCACTTCTTTTCTAACCTCTCCATCTTCCATCTCCTTTTATTCCCTTCATCCTCTTCATTTTCCCCTATCTGTCGTTTCGAGAGAAGAGAGGTCGAGCCCCTTTAACCTCCAGGTGACAGTTTTAGGAGATGAGTTGAGGGACGACAACCTCAAAGGCAAGGCCTGCGACAACACCGATGCCGTGTCTCGAGCTTCCAATCAGTCTCGCTTAGCTTCGAAGGATTCTGCCATCCTTCTCGAGGCCACGACACGAGTTCAGCATAGCTGCTCCACAATTCCAGTGAATTCCCAGGTAAGTTTTCCATCTTCTTTCCTCAATTTTTTAATCTAATACTCATTTTTATTATTCTACATTCATCTTCTATACGACGTCATTCACCATCATTCATCATTCGTCATCACTATTTTATTCCTTTTTTCACATCATCACCAAACCATAGTGATCCATCACCATCATTACTGCATCAAACTCCACATCAAACATCATTACCACTACCATCTCATCATCTCCCTTCACCACCATTCATTTTCATTTCGTTGATCTCTTGTTTGAAAATAATAAAAAAATAAAAATAAAAAAATCAAAACAAAAATAAAAAAGTTGTAGCTCTCCGAGCGACCCCTCCTGTGCAACAGCCATTTGCGGCCGCCCACCTCCATAGGCCCAGTCCTTCCACCTTCACGACTGCTTGCCGACCTTGGCCATCGCATCTCCATCTGCATTCCAGACCCGCGATTGCCGCCCATCTTCTGCCACAGCCGTGCCCCCAACCGATGTACCACCTGCAACTCCAGCAACCTCGCGTAATCGCAAGCACTCCGTGGTCGCACACACGTACAACAACGACCCGCAGCAGGTTGCTCCGCCTCTGTGTAGCCCTCTGCCACCATAGATGTGTGTTGCCCCATGTGTTGCCTTCCTCACTCCTTCAGCAATCCTCCTGTGCGGCCTCCACCCGTACCCCCGCGCATGCGCCTCCAACCGCAGCGCGCGCCCACGCCCCTTGCGCGCACCTCCAGCCCATGCACGTTGACATCACGTTCCCAACCGACTGTGCACCCGCGCGTTGCCCCAGCTGCCGTCGAGCGCGGTTATCACCATTGCCTACTCGTGGCTGGTGCACCTCCATCTGCGCCTCGCGCAGCCCTCGTCTCCAGCGACTCTGACGCCTACCGTCAGACCCCCCTTGGGTCATGCCATCTCCAACAAAGACTCACACGCCACACTCCGCCAGCTGCTGCGTGCGCTCCCTTACACGATCTCACCATCGTCTCCGCCCCACACTTCTCCACAACCGCACTATCGTCTGCCAACCTACACGGGGGTGCGCGGCCATCCGCCTCCTCGTGTCCTAGTCATGGGTCCAAGAACCCATGTTCTCCACAAATGTTTCATCTTTTTTTTATTTTATCTTGGAAAAACTGCATGTTGAGTCCTTTCGTGTTTTTAAAATTGTAAAAGTGCCCCTAAGCACATTTTATTCGGGATTTTTTTTTAAATAATTATTAAAAAATTCGTAATTAATTAAATAAGCATCAAGGGAAAGAAATTAAAAAAATAGGCATCAATCGGCACCTGAGGTGCCGATTTGGGGCGCCCCCTCCAAATCGGCACCTCAGGTGCCGATTTGGGAGATACCCGTTGGCGTCCTCTCCAAATCGGCACCTCAGGTGCCGATTTGGGAGGCGCGCCAACGGATACCTCCCAAATCGGCACCTGAGGTGCCGATTTGGGAGAGGGCCGTTGGAAATTTGCCAACGGTCCCCTCCTCCCCATTTCCTATATAAAACGCCCCCCTCATTCCATCCTCCTCACAATTTCCCCCTCTCCTTCTCCTTCTTCATATTCTCCCCATTCATTCTCTCTGGTTCCCTCATTCTGTATTCTGAAGTGCGATTGCTGCTCTCGATCGACTAATCTTATTCAAGTAAGAATAAGATATTTTTGTTTGTAGATTTTGTTCTGCATTTTTTGCAGGGTTCTATCAGTGAGGACGCTATATCAGTGAGGACGCTATATTATTATATTTTGGATAACATTTCTTGTAGAAGACACGCATCTTTCAGGTAATTTTATTCAAGATTTTTTATTAAATTTAACAAGTAATTAGTTGTGCAAAATTGATGATTAGTTAAAACATATTTCAAAATAATTATTGTTTATTTTTAATGATAAATCATTTGTCTATGAAGTAATCTAATGATGTTGGACAATAGTAATTGTAAATGTAATATGATTTTTTTAATGTCACTCACATTAGACATTTTATGAAGAGATTTTTGTAATAGTTATTTAAATCGAAATTAAGTAAGTAGGGGACAGTAGACATTTTATTAGGAGATTTTTGTAATAATACGATCTTGTGGTGATGCACCTACCTGATCGTGTGATGCGACAATTTGGGATGCGTCAGCACCTTCCTGTTTCTGTGGAGAGGATAAATGTTATATCTAGACGTAACAAAACCCGAAGTGGGGACATCCTAAACTGGGCTACTATACATCGACAGTACGTGGATCATTGGGCTGATAGGGAAGCCACAGTTGTTCATGAGCACCCGGATTCCGATACCGATCTTTATATGCAATGGTATTGGAATATAACAAGAAGATGGATCCAAACACAGATTCCTCCTCCTGTAGTAGCTTACCGACCACACGGACCAATGGAAAGACGTCTGGTATGTTTAAAAACTCTACTTATTCTATTGAGATTCAATTAAATTATTCTTAACATATTTGTAAATGGACTAGGTGGATACGATTGTACAAGGAAGAAATAGTATGGAACAACTTAGACGATCAACAGACTTACCTACCGACATGAGGACGACAGTCGAAAATACAATTAGCATGTTCGATGAAACACTGAACATGTTCTCCTTGATGTATCCCTTCCACCAATATGGGCATCAACAATTCATGCCATCACAGGAGCATCATACTTCGGGAGCATCAGGTTTTGTAATTTTTTTCTTGCAAATGTAAACTAATTTCTTATCTTAAAATCGTGAATTTATAAATTTCTATGTTGTAAATTGTACAGGAAGGGAGTACACGGAATATGGTGGGGAGGGGACGCAACCACCACCGATGTTTGCTAGTTCAGGTTTTAGTTATTTGTTTATGTATAGTCAATTCTTATTCATATATCGATTTTTAGACATATAAATACAGCTCCTCATAAAATATAGCAGGACTCGGTGAGCAGGCTTTTTCCCAGGGTCAGACAATGGAGGAGTCAATATTTGGCACCTCAGGAATGACGTCTGCAGGATATGGCGGGCAAGGGTACTCATCAGGTCTTCAAGGACTCGCATCTCAATATGACCAAACTGGATTTGGAGCTTCAGGTAATAAAATGACTAAATTAAATAACTAATTTTTATCTTATGTATTATTTTCTAAAAGTTGAATATCTAATTCTTGCAGGATATGGAGAAACTTTTAGTCAATCTCAATTTGCAGGATCATCATTTGCCGGTCCTTCGAGTCAGGGATACATCGGACAGGAAGTTCCACCAATTCAACCAGGATTTGTATCTACAGGTAAAATTGTACTTAATTTATTACATTGCATTCTCTTCTTACTTATTAGGTAATTTATGTGACATATAATGTAATTAACATCTTTCAGGTATGAGCTATATCGAGTATGGATTTAGAGGGTCTCAAATCGGTGAAGCCAGATTTAGAGGTTCAGGTATAAATATATTATAGAATATACAAACTCGATTCAATACGTTATGTTTAAATTTTGTGATACTTATAACAATGAAAATGTCTAAATCTTGTAGGACCATCACTTGTTGGACCTTCGAGTCAATTTGACTCTGGACCCTCTCAGCTCATATCGTCTACTCAATACAGTTCAGAAGATTTGCAATCGCAGATATTTGATAGTGTTCGGCAAATGGAGGTAACTGATTTTGATAGATAGTTGTTTGGTATATCCACGATACCACAACAACGTCCGGAGCTGCCTCGAAGACCTTCTCCCGGAGTAAGGATCACTGAGCCTCCTCCATCAGAGCCGCCTCGCCATTCAACAAGTGTACGAACGTCAAGGAATCAGGAATCACAAACAATCGAACCGCCACGGAGGTCGTCAGCTAGACCGCATCCTCCAGGGCACGTTCCAACACATTCAGAACAAATGTCCAAGCAGAAGAAGAAGAAGAAGACAACACATGAGGAGACCCACAAAAAATTAGGAGATGGAGGGAAAGGAAACGACAAGGGAAGTGGTGCAGGAGGTGGAGGAGGAGGTCTGAAGGGATTTCTGAAGATATGGAAAGTTTAAGTTATTGTAGATTTTTTTCTTATTATTTGTAAACTCATATTTCTTCTCTTATGAATTTAATAAAATACTTGTAATTTTTTTAAATTAATTCATGTCAAGTTGTACCTTGTTGAGTTCACATATATCAATGATAAATGATGTTGTTCACACTCTCAATTTCTTTATATTTACTACAATATTGTTGACATGTTAATTATAAATATTCTAAGTATGTATCAATAATGAACAATATACTAAAAAAATAGAGATATACTTAACATTTTACAATAACGTTATCGGGAAGAAGATGAGACCACGAAGCTCTATTGATAGATCAAAAATAGTGTGATGAAGGAAAATATTGATAGTTTATTAAATTTATTTATGTAATTCCTCAAATGTACTCAAATGAACATAAATATAATTGTAGAATAATATTTTGTAAAATTATTTACATAATTCCTCAAAATATTTTTAAATTATTCATATCTAATGAACATAATAATAATTTGTAATCTCCGGCAGTACTGAACTTAAATTACATTGTTAATAAGGGATTGGATTTGTAAATTGCCCATCCCAAATCGGCAGCTGAGGTGCCGATTTGGCACCTCTGCCCAAATCGGCACCTGAGGTGCCGATTTGGAGGGGCCGCCCCAAATCGGCACTTGAGGTGCCGATTTGGAGGGGGTGCCCCAAATCGGCACCTTAGGTGCCGATTGATGCCTATTTTTTTAATTTCTTTCCCTTGATGTTTATTTAATTAATTACGATTTTTTTAATAATTATTAAAAAAAATTCCCCATTTTATTCCGTTGAATATTTATTTCTAAATTGCACGGATACTCCTGTGTTTGAGAGTCGATTTGGACTGCATTTTGGCATTGTTTATATAATTCAAAAATAACTTATCGTAGTCAATTAATTTTGTGTCCCTTGATTATTTATTTATAATTTTTTGAATATTGGAAAATTAGCTAAAATTGTTTTAGTAAAAAAATACTTAGTTTACCTAATTTATGATCTTAAATTCATATTCAATTAATGCTTGCTCCAAAAATTGTGAAAAAATTAGAAATGATGCTTCTAAATATTTTTTAATTACTACCCAGATTTCATCAAAAATGGATGTGTCTTGTGCATAAAATAAATTGCAGAGTGATTTCAGTAAATGGTTTTTAATTAAATCCACGAATAATATTTTTGTGATGGATTGCTTATTAAATATCTTTTTGAGATAAATCTCTCTCTGGATAAATTAAATTCATGGATTTATTTGAAATTAAATACTCACAGTCATTCTGTTTATATTAAAAAATCATAAAAAATTCATACACTGTCAGGAAATTCCAAAAAAATACTGTAGCTTCATTTCATCATGTCACTTCAGTAAAAATTTCATAATTTTTGCATTCTGTTTGTGTGAAAATTTGTAGAAACACCCATAAAAGTGTACATTTTTCATTGTTGCATTTTAATCACAAAAGTTCCAAAAAAATACATTCACATTCATCATTGGATTAGGTTTCCAGGAAAAATATAACTTGGCTAAATTGGATTAATTTCGCGTTAAAACTAATTTGGCTAAGTTGCTTGATTTCTTAATAGCCTAATTCAACTGCATATTTGCATTTGTATTTATTGTGTATAAAAATTATTTAAAAAACTAGTTTGAAAAATCATTTTCTTAGTGACCTAAATAGATCCTAGTTATTCCTTTACCTCCTTGAGTCGACCCTGAGGCTTGTCCTGGTAAAATAAACATAAAACCACGCATTAATAAATTAATTGATTTTTCAATTCACGTGGTTAATTTTTAATCGATCTTGATTGCTCGACTACAACAACACGACATTGTTAGCTAAGGTAATTCGAGGCCCATCAGTCATCTCCCAAAGCTTAGCCAATGGATCAATTCCAATCTAATGGTCGGATATTAGCACCAAACCTCTTACTCGAGCATGGTGCCTCAGGCAGAACGAATTAAGGCTAAGCAGACACGTGGAGGTTCGGGTTCCAGCACCCCATCATCGCCCAAACCAAGCATTACGTGCCAAGCACGTGTAATCGGGTCATTTTGCGCTCCATACCTGATGTAGCCGAAATCGAGTGCGGTAGTATTGACTCACAAGGCGAGTCAACAGTCGGTGTATTGACCACACCAAATAATGACTAAATCAACAATTAACCCACACTAAAAATCAATAATTAGAAATAAATGTGGAGTTAAAATTTATTTTTAACTCTGCACAAATGGTGTATAGTGTCAAGTATGCAGAGAGTTCGAACACAGGGAGCAAACAGTGTAATCCAAGCAAATGAATGCACAAGTGTGTGAGTGATGTGTGAAGTGTCTACACTAAGCAAGCAAACAACTACAAATTTTTGTGGGTTTTTAATTTTTTAAAAAAAAAATTTTTTTATTTAATTTTTAATTTTGTATTTTGATTTTTGATTTTCTGATTTTTATATTTTATATTTTATAATTTTTATTTTCTTTTTCAATATTGGGAAGTAAAGGCAATATAAAACAAGGCAAAGTAAAAGATTTATAAAAATGCACAAAAATGCTCAAAAATTCAGGAATAAAATGTTTTTAGTCTTTTTAGGGTTTTTTACTGTTTTTGTGATTTTTGGGGATTTTTCTAGGTGTTTTTGGTATTTTTAAGGGCTGAAATAAAGGAAAACAGTGAGAATAGGGCTGGCTGTGAGTAAAATGTACTTTAAAAATATCAACCAGTACTCAAAATAATTCACACTATTTTTCTAATAAAGAGAATAAAATAAGTGACAAACAGAAGCTGAGTTTGTATTTTTTGGATTTTTCTACTATTTTATATATTTTTTTGAAGTTTTTGAGTGTTTTTCAATTTTTAGTGTTTTTCTTTTGAAATTTTTAATGATTTTTGGACTGACTCTAAAATAGGGTAAAATAGACACTATGTGAATTTTTGGGAATTTTTGGAGGTGTTTTGATATTTTTTTTGATATTTTCTAAGGTAGACAGTGCACAAAAAGGGGGGTTTTGATTTTTAATAAATATGAAAATAAAATAAAATCAAAAACTAAAAATAGGGCGTTAAAGTACACCTATCCAGAAGCTTAACTCTATTTTTGTGGAATTTTTGGGGTTAAAATGATATTTTAAACAATTAGAACAAGGGTCCCAACATTAAACAGTGCTGGCAAGGGCATAAATGCAATTTACGAAACATCCAGGGGGCCAACATGCAATTTTCCGCAAAAATATACACTACATATTCAATTTTTGGAACCAAAAAGCAAATACAAAAGACGCAAGGGCTCGCCTACAAATTACCCACCAGGGCGCGTGACTTGCACGCGCCTGGGAGGGACTGAAGTGCAATAAAACAAAACCTTGGGGCCTACTTGCAAAATAGCCAGAAATATTACACGTGATACTAAAGTTTTTGTACTGAAACGAAATAAACAAAAGACCAGGGGTGCCTCTGCAAAATGCCCACCACCTCACGTGTACAGGTCACGTGAGGTGACGTGGCGAGGGACCCAAACGCAAATAACTAAAATCCGAGGGTCTTTTTGCAAATATTACAAAATATTTAAACTACCAAGGCAAGTTTATAGACTAATAAATAAATACAAAAATCGCGAGGGTCTGGATGCAAAATACCCTCACTCCTGCGCTCGGCAAGTGACGCGTGGCGCGCATCCAACGGCTGGGCGTCAAGGCGTGATCCAACGGCTGGAGACGTTCCACTTAAACATGTGGCAGCACAAGAACGGCCGATGACGCTTCGATGATCAGCGGCTGAGATCAGATCTGGACAAGAGATCGACGGTGGAGGCGAGCCAAGATCTGACGGCCGCGACTTGATCTGGAGGCTCCTCGTTGATCCGACGGTCCCGGAGGTCGATGGAAGAACACGGAGGAGCTCCGGTCTGGCGAGCTTCTCCGAGCTCCTCCGGCCGACCACGGCGACGCTGGCGCTTGCAAGGTGGCCGAGGATGCTCCTGCAGGTGTCGGGTGTCGTCTAGAGGCTTCAAAATTCGCCGGCGGACGCCGGTGCTCTCGCACGGAGGTGGCGGAGCTGCAAGGCTCCAGGAGCTCCGGCGAGAGAGCAAAATCGCTCCAGAAGCTGCGTTGCACTTCAAGACCTGCACCAAAATGTTAGAGAGGTCGAGGGCAAAATGCCTCGACCTCGGGTTGCTCACGAGATGGACGGGGAGATGCGATAGGGCCTCGCCGGAGTTGCGCTCCGGCGAGATGATCGATTGGGTGAACGAGTGGTCGATTCGAGTCGGCAAGAAGGGGAAAATAATCCTACGACTAACAGGGATGAAAGGGGGATGAAAATGGGATGGATCGCAACCTCGATGGCCAATGGCCAGAGGGAGTATACCTCACGGGGGTCGACCGCCGGAGGTGGTGGAACGCGCCCAGATCGCTCGCTGCGCCTCCTCGAAGGTGTGGAACCAGAAGCTGTCACCTCCAGGTGCTCGAGCACGACCGAAGGGGCTTGGATCTGTATGGAATGCGGTTCAATTTTCAAATGGGGTCAAAGGCGAAGCTTTAAGGGGTTGACGAACGGGTGGAAAGATCGAGGGGCCTGGAGCTCCCCATTGATGCGCAGCCCGATGCAATCATCTGGCGGGCAAGAGGGATGAACGAGGAAGAAGATCTCAGAAGGAATCGGATCGAAAGGGTGAAAGCTCTTGCCTCGAAAAAATGGAGAAATCGGGGTCAAAAGTGGCTCTGACAAAGCCTACAGGGTGTAGGGCAGGCAGTTGACCCGAGTCAACGCTGACTGCCCCCTGGTTGGTCCACGTGGACCAACCAGGAAAAACCCTAAAAAAACTTTGTTAATTCAATTTAAAATATTAAATGACCGAATTGAATAAAAGTTATAAAATAATAAATGTTCAAAATTTTATGTAGTATTTTATTCTAATTTTTATTTATTTTTAAGACTTAAACTTTTACAAGTTACCTTTTTAACCCTATATAGGTATAATACCTGTAAGTTTTGATATTTTATTTTATTTTATTTATTTTTAATATTATTATTTTTATTTATGATTTTGTAAAATTATAACATACTTTTATATACATAAATAAATTTTTGTTTAATTTTTCTAAGATGTTTTGGATATTTAATAAAATACAAGTGTATTCTGTATAGGTACAAGTGTATATAGTATACCTATGTAGTATTTGTACAAGTATTTTTATTTTTATTTTTCTTTGCATTTTATTTCGATTTTAATGCACATATATACTATAAGTAATATTTACAAAATTATAAAAATATAAAAATTAATAAATAATGAATAAAGAATAAATTGAATATTTTATTCAGTATAGGTATACAACAGGGGTCCAAAACTCAACTTTCAGACCGTAGCTCCGCCAAATGCGAAACCACCACCATTGGGTAGATTATTTTATTCTATATACAATTAAAGGTGAGTACACTGCATTTGGATTTGTCGTTTGTGAGATACGGGTCTGGGAAGTTGGGATTTTGGATTCTTATTCAGACCATATCTTTTTATCTGTACCTTCTTTTTCTGTGAAATCAATTTTGTCTTTTTCTTTATGAAATTATCTACAACTTTCATGTACAAGGTTTCTTCATTTGATGTACAAAAAGTGGAACCAAAGATAGGTCTCAAAATGAATAAAGAATGAATAGAATGTATAGGTATTTTCTCTGTGATTCTGACCTTATCTCCCCCTACTTGATTCCTTGTCGACCTATTCATCAAGATGCCTAGGTCTCGGGGGTTTTTGGTCATAAAATATTTACAATATTTTATTCTTTTTCTTTTCTTTATTTATTCTATAATTTTGGCCTTAATTACAGTAATTTACACACTGTTGAGATGCACATGCATGAATGCTAAGATGCTGGTTTTAATGCTATTTACAGGCATTTGCTAGGGTTTTTGGTGCCAAAATGATAGAATAAAGATGATGAAATGTGGATTCATCATCCCCCTATACTTTACCTTTGCTAGTCCCTAGCAAACACTTATGCAATAAGTGCAAAAAGAGAAAAGAAAGAAAAGAAAAAGAAGAACATTAGATTAAGTTTAATTATCGAACTTGTCTTTGCAAAATCGAAGTTTGGAGCTTAAGTCGGACCTTTGGAAATTTAGTGCGGTCGGAACCTTAATGAGAACCAAGTTTGAAATCCAACAGTCCTTGAGAATCCCAAAACTCTGTCCAAGTCTCCTCAATAGCCAGGTCAGAAATACTTCAACTCATACGCAAACTCTTACGACTATGAGTCTGACTCGTACAGTGTAAGTGATATGTAGCTCCCCACCTCAGAAGTGACAAAGAAACAACCTCCCCCAACCTGGTAACTCTAATGCCTCAGTCTAGCAACTCTTTCCTCGAGAAGCGGGGTATTCCCTTCTAAGTTCAAGTGCAACCGGCTCAAGAAGAGGGGGAAGAAGTATAGACTTTTGGAAGCTCAGCCAGTGTAGCTGAGTCTCCCGCTGCTAGCTTCATGAGATGTAACATGGATACCATAAGCTTTTGCTTTATTGAACTATATACATACTCCGGTGGGATTATTAAATTTTCAATCCGACCCACCACTTTTTTTTTGGAGTTCTTTTTGCATTTTTTTTTCAATTGCCTCTGTACAACATATCTACATGGTGCAGCATATATACAAGAAATTTTTCCTCTTGAGCCAGTAGACTATCCCTCTTTTGAAGCTTTATTGCAACCCACGGCTTCTGTCTTTAACCTTCATCACCACTAGACCAAGTTGAGGTGCACTTCCTTCACTATAAGAAGAAGAGAGGTTCCGCCTAGAAGTACTACCCTCATATGCTACCCCAAGCCAAAGGAAACTGCCTCCTCACCACCTCATCCGTGGAGAGCTATGTGAAAGGTGCAGGTGTCCAAGTTAGGTCATTATCAACAAGGCGTTTATCTATGGAGCAGGAGATGGCAACCCTACAATCACAAGGTACCTGGAGTCGGGTTCCTGTCCCCTCTGGGGGTGTCTATATTCAGCTGCAAATGGGTGTTTACAGTGAAACAGAATGCATATGGGAGCATTGATCGGTACAAGGCCCGACTAGTTGCACGAGGTTTTACTCAAACATACAGGATAGATTATCTACACTTTCTCTCTGGTTGCTCGTCACTCTACCCTATGAATTCTTTTATCAGTTGCAGTGGTTCTAGATTGGCCTTTATTTTAGCTTGATGTTAAAAATACGTTCTTGTATGGTGATCTTCAGGAGGAAGTCTACATGCAGCAGCTGCCGGGTTTTGCTGCTGAGAGGGAGTGTTCGCAGGTATGTAGACTTCATAAAGCAATATGTTGCCTTAAGCAAAGCCCAAGAGCTTGGTTTCAGAAGCTCTCAGATTTGATTAAAAAGCAAGGATTCAAACGGCCGAATGCAGATCATTCTCTTTTCATACAGAGCACTTCTAGAGGTACAATTGTATTATGGTGTATGTTGACGATATACTCATTACAGGAGATGATATACGGGGGATAAAGAGGGCAAAAGAATTTCTGGGTCGTAAATTTATTACCAAGGATCTTGGTACCCTTAGATATTTTCTTGGACTGGAGTTTGCCAGAAATCAACAAAGGCTTGTGATGACCCAAAGAAAATGTCATGGATCTGCTAAGTGAAACGTGCATGCTTGGATGTCGACCTGCTACCATGCCTATAAATCCTAGCATGAGACTATATGATGATGATACTGATGAGGTAGATAAGAGAAGATACAGAGAACTGATGGGAAAACTTCTCTATGTAACTATTATTAAACTTGGCATCTCATTTGTTGTCAGTCGGGTTAGCCAGTTCATGGAGCAACCTCGTCAGGTACATATGGATGTTATACACATGATACTAAGGTATCTTAAATCATCTCCAGCGATGTGGCTGCTATTTAGAAAAGGAGACGTCATCACTATTTCAATGTGTGCAGATGCATATTATACAGGGTATCCCAAGGACGGGATTTGCTATATTTGTTGAAGATTCCCTTGTCTCGTGGAAGAGCAACAAACAGACTGTAGTGGCTAGGTCTAGTGTTGAACCTGAATATAGATCTATGGCACAGGAAAGCACAGAAATGATGTAGGTTCGAGCAGTACTAGCAGATCTACACATAGATGTTCCTCTCCCATATCGTTGAAGTGCGATAATCAGGTTGCCCTATTCATTGCAAATAACCATGCATTTCACGAAAGGATGAAAGAAACATATCGAGGTTGATTGTCACTATACACGAGACATGGTTCAGAAGGGCTTCATTTCTACTTGCCATTTCAGCTCAGGAGACCCGACTGCAGATATCTTCATCAAAGTTCTGCTCAGAGGACCATTCCAGAAGAGTTCATCCAAGCTGAGCATGATTGATATCTATGCTCCATCTTGAGGGGGAGTGTAGAGATATATTTTCGTTACCGTACTCTTTTCTCTATTCTAATTTCTTTTGTCAGTCTTATATAATTTACCCATAGGTCTCTCCTCTATATAAGAGAGCCTAGGGTTCAATGGAATAAACAAGTCTCATATTTTCCCCAACATGAACATTTGATATGAACATTAGATTCCAATATTCATGTATTCCAGACCTTGGAGTATTCCGTATTACAAACATTGTATATGATCATCGGATTCCAGTATTTAGTTTTTCTAAAGACCTACAAAACTAGAAAAATTGTGCCAAAATAAATAATTTAGAGATCTGAATTATGGTCAAATAATTCAGATCCAGCATTCCAGTATTTAGGCCTAAATCATGGGATCCCTTCGTTCCAGTATTTAGGGCTAAATAATTCCATCATCCAACATTCTAGTATCATATATCGCAATCCCTTGCCCATCACAATCCCCAACTTTCTTTCATTTTTCGAAAGTAAAGGGTGTTTGCCCTTGATGATTTCACCCAAAATCTCCATGATGTTTAACGAAGAATTAATTAAAAACAAGCATATGTAATCATTCTCAATGTAATACCTCTCTTCTCAAGATATAAATGTATTCATGGAAATTAGCACTACACATTCATAGCATAAAAACCCTTCCGGAAATTAGCACCAACATATTCATAGCATTCATATTAAAATCAGCACCAACATAAACTTGTGCACTCTACAGTAAAAGATGATGTAGAAATGGATAGCACACTTGGAGGAGTGCAGCTGCAGGTTCCAGAGGGAGGCGGAGCATAAGGTGGCGGAGCAGCCCAGGCAGAGGAGCAGACCGGGGGGGTTGAAGCCTTAAAGGAGCAGACTGGAGGGGCAGCAGTTGTTGCAAGGCGGAGCACCGGAGAAGCAAGGCGGAGCTTCATAGGGGGTTCGACTGCAAGGCAGAGCACCGAAGGGGGGATCCTTGTCAGGAACTAGGGCTCGGGAGTAGAGTCGAGGGTACAAGGGAGGGGGTTCTGTTGTGAGGGTGCGAGGGTGGGTATTAATCGGGTATCGGGTGGGTATTAATCGGGTTATGTTGTGAGGGTGTGAGGGTGTGATGTCTATTATATATGCGGACCCATATGCGGATTACTCGGACCAAGTATGTGCCAATACGCATAACCTACGCATAGTGCATATGTGGTGCACTTGAGGGTCTGAGTCTGCATATGCAATCGTCTAAGCCGATTTTCTGAACATTGGTAACGATGATGATGAAGTAGGCGACTAGCTTTATGCTAGGAGTGCTCATTTGAGAGGAAATTTGACATCTAAGATTGTTTATTACATTTTTAAGAGAAAACAATGGTAATCTACAATATATATAAACAAATTCATCCAAATTCTAAAAATTCTTTCTAAGATCTCAATAAATACAAGAAATCACAAATTGACGCTAGGAAAAAAACTCAAGAATAAGTAATAGAGCATCAAAATATACAAAATCCTAAGAAATCCACCTCAAAAAGCTTTTGAATTGATGAAAAACACTTTAGGGAAATCTTCTCCAGAGTCAAGAACTTGCATGCGATAATAGCATGATGTGGCAAGATTGAGAACCAATATCGACTATACCAATCGAATAGAAGAAATTTGCATCCAAAACTTCACGTTTTGGCCGATGCCCATCGATATCTTGATATATTAGTGATCTTGCGAGATATTGACCAATATCCAACAAAAAAATATATAGGTTAAAAGCAATACCGACCACATGTGATACCGATATATCACAATTTTAGATACCATGATCCAAGCCATAAGGAATGCAGAAATAATATTCTTGTTTTTTAATATCGATCCTTCAACGTCGATGTCTATATCGTAATGATATACATTCCTGAATAAATGAATAGCATACAAGTACATCGCATGTGAACAAACTATTCAGGTCTGCAGCTCTTTGCTTCCAAGTCATAACAGCCTGTGGAAGAACATTTCTGTTTGTTTTGTAGACTGATGAATGGCAGCAAATGCCTAAGTGTGTTCGTATATCCAAGTGGTATACTCCTTGGTGGTGGTAGTTCTTAATTCTTAAAGGTTCTTGCTAGGTAAAAATGGAGATTGAAACTTGGGTTTAATGTTGAGAAGGCCCTCCTATTGCTTAAGTTAGGGGGTTCAGTTATAACTATGAAAAAGTGGTATGCTCCTTAGTGGTGATATTCTTAATTCTTAAAGATTCTTGCTAGGTAGAAAGAGATTGAAAATTGGGCTTAATGTTGAGAAGGCCATCCTATTGCTTAAGTTATGTGGTTCAGTTATAACTATGAAAAAATCAAAGGGTCTGCGAGAAGTTTTAAATCGGCCCCAATATTTTTAGAATTCATGCGAAGAGTTTCAACCACAGCAAAATAGATTGTGGCTCCAGCATTTGGAAGAGTTCCGGAGCTAGGATGAATTGCAGAGAAACCCCACAATTGAGTATTACAAAAAACTCCATTTTTCTAAAAACTGCCAAATGTTTTCAAATTTAGCATGTGTTAATATAGTGAGTGATCAGACAAGGAAAGCAAAATCCCATGGGAAGGTGTGCAGTAGGCAGGGGACCTCTCTTTCTCAGTAAACTGCTGCCTTGGTGTAAGGAGGAGGGACGAGGCGGGTGGTCCGGGGGCAACAAGGAAGCAACGAGAGATGATTCGCTCCAGACTTCTTTATACCCTTTCCAGATACATTACAGACATGAGACCTAGGAAACAATTCTGTGTGCCGTCGTACTAGAAAGGACAACACCCAACTCATCCCTGTTGCATTGAGAAGTACATAGGCACTGTGTTTCGGTTCACTGTTATAGGAGGAGATAGGGTGGGCTTTTTGGAGACCGGCATAAAAAAAGAAAGATGTGCAACTCAAAACAGTCCTACCATTTGAACCCTGCCAACCACTGCCAACCACGTAAACATTTCTTAATACTCGTAGGCAAGAAGGCGAAGGGTTGAGTTCATCTTCTGAATTTCCTTACCACTTTATTTCTTTCCTTACCACTTTATTTCTTTCCTTCGACAGGAAAATGGTGGTCTTCGAAAAGCAATTGTTCAAGAATAGATGGTAGGCATAGGGTACACAAGTTGTGATACTTCCCATAGAAAGATCATCCTTGTAGATAATAGTTTTCTTGATCAGGCCTTTTAGCAGTAACGTTTAGATTGCCTCATCATCTTCTTGAGAGTGGATAGGTGAATAAGAAAATACAAGGGATTTTTACCCTACGAACCCTAGAATCTTTGTAAATTACCTACTCGACCTTGTAAATATCGTATTATCCCCTCGACCATGTAAACTTGCTCTGTTTAACACCATAGACCTTGCCGTTAATTTGACACTTCTTGGGTTAACTTGTTTGGATTAAATTTCATTTATTCAAACCACAACAAATCCACCTGTAAATTTTCTTCCACTCTCTTTCTCTCCCTTCTTCTCCCCCCTTCCTCCTCTTCCTTTCCTTTACATGCAACACACATGCTTCTCTGATCAAGGGGCTGTGGTCGAGCGATGTGAGGGAGGAGGGGCAGCAAAGGAGGGGAGGGGATCAGAGTTCTGAGCATGGGGGGAGGGGATCGGAGCTCTGGGTACGCGGGGAGGGGTGGGGTCAGCGCGACGGAGGTGGGGGCGACGCGAGGAAGGTGGTTCCCCACAAGTCGATCCGTCAAAACTGTGGTTATTGTGTTCACCCCCCCCCACCTGGTCAAACACAGGATATACCCAGAACACGAGATCCCTAAAGGCAATACTTGCCTTCCTCATGACACTGGAGCTACACCCAGAACACAGGATGTACCAAACCTCTAGATCTGGCCCTCTGATGCATGGATCGGCTGCAGAGGCATGGATCACCGCCGCGGGCATCGGGAGGTGAGGGGAGCAGGTAGGGACGCATGGGATGGATCTGGTCGTTGAGGAAGAGATCCTCAACAGAGGTGGTGGAGTGGGAGATCGTCTCAAGTTGCTTGCTCATATGTAGGTGTCTAGAACTTCAATCGATACATGATTCTAATACTCGAGCAAAGCTCCAGCAGCTTTGGTAAAGCTTCGTCATTTCAAAGATATGTTCATCGATTCCACACTTAACAATGGGAGAACTCAAGGGGAAGGTGTCTTCTTTGACTCTACTTTCTTGGGAGAGCCGTTCTAGGTTGAGTACAAGAAAATCTAAAGGAGGAACAACGGACAAAAGTTCTTACACATAAGTTCTTATAGCTCCATGTGTTCAAACCAACAATTCCCTTCACACTTCATTTCTAGGCACAAAATCAAGCTCAATCAAAGCAAGATATCCTTGTGAAGCTTCTGGAGTCGATCCGAGAGAGATTCGATTAAAAGCGAGGGGAGGGGCCGCAGATCGGGTGGCGCAAGGAGGGGGTGTTGGGTACTGCTGATTGAGGTAGTGGGGAAGGGCATGTGAGGAGGGTGGAGAAGGGCATCTTTTGTAAATTTGATAAAGGAAGAGGGCAATATACATATTTTCTTAACGGAATCCGACTAAGTTTAACGGCTAAATGGATGGGAGTTAACCACATAGTATGTAGTGTAAGGTTAGTAACTTTACAGGGTCGAGGGGATAATAACGATATTTATAGGGTGGAGCATGTAATTTAGAAAGATTCTAGGGTTGGGCGGGGTGAAAATTCCAAAATACGAAGTAGAATATTATAACTTGTTGTACATTGCGAATTTCTTTTACTGTCTACAAGGACAATAGAGAAAAAATGGATCCTACAGGCACCTAAACGAGACCTCTTGCTTTATTGTGCTATTTGCTAGGAAAGTTTACCCCCCCCCCCCCAACCTAAAGCAACTTCTCCCTCCGCTAAAAAAATGGTTAATAAATACACTTGATTTTGGGGCTTGATATCCCGTCCTCCCTTTTGGTTTCTTTCTTCTCAACCCCTCCACTCATGTTCCTAACCCTCATTATCCCTCCCTGCGTGGCTTGGTATGTCCCTTCATTTCTGCATTCTCCCCCTCCCCCCAAATCACACACAACAAGCATGTTTTCCTTTCTACCCGCTCCATCTCCTCACTCATCTCCAATTTTCGATCACGAAAAATATGGATCACATCATCTCTCCTAAATGACGATATCTAAGAAGGGAAAAGCAAAATTAAATGGAAAACCCGATGAGCAAACATAAGACCTAGGACTCCATCAAGCCCAGTTTTCAAGAGTGCTATCAGCTTTTTAAGGATGAATACAGCGAAAATATTTAAAAAATGGAATATAATCTATTTAAGGAAGAATGCAGAAATATCTTCAAGAAAAATAATCTTTACACATCAGCACATTGTTGAAAAATAATCTTTACGCATCAGCACATTGTTCTATGTTTAAGGTTTCAAGTCATGTTCGCATTTATCAGCAATTTCATCCACATTTTATAAAATTCCCAATCCACCATCAATCAAAATTATTGTGTTCACGTTGAAAACCTTAGGACGTTTTCAAATGTAACTATAATATCTAGCATTCAAGAAGAAATGGCACAGCCACATATTACATATACTAGAAACAAAAATAACATAAGGGCAAAATAAGAGACTTACCGTTTGAACTGGATCAGAATCCATCGGAAACAAAAGAAGTAATTTAAGCAGTCTGTCTGTTTGAAGTAATTGTGTAAAGGCATGTCAAGAATCTCCACCAGCTAGCAAACATTAAAAATAGCATAATTAGGAGAGAATGTTAGGAGAATAAACTAGAAGTGCAATAGAAGTAACACAAGTGAAATAATATGGTGACAAACAACCAACTTTATTGTTATTAAAATAAATAAACTTGGAACTGTATAGTATCATGTCCAAGGAATAAAAAAGAAATTAGACTATGGACTCTATGCACAACTGGATGATTACGATACTATTATAATAAATAAAAAAAACATTCTTGAGTGCAAAGGGCTAAACACCTTGGCTAAAGCAAAAAGTTGAGAATGCATCCCGCTTTGGTCACGGTTAAAATTTGGACCAAGACGTTCCATAAGAGCAACAAAACACCAAAATGCCTCGGTTTCATCTTCCATAACATATAATATAGGGGATAGAAAATCACTCATGCCCTGCAAGAAAAAAAAAGAACCAATATTTTGCATTATATTATAGAGGTAAGCAATGCTTTGACAAACAGCAATGACCAAGCCAATATCATCTTTTTTTTCACAAACTCTCCTACAGCACAAAAAAAATCTACTACTATGACAAAAACATCTGATCAGACTAATAATAAATGCATGATGTGCAACTTACTATTTATACAATGAACGGTTCTCATATGTTAGACAAGATCATACCCAATTGACACCCTTACGATACATCTGGTCACATGCCGAACACAACATAACCTGCCATATGCAGCAAGACCATGATCCCCCTACCATTAACAAATGTTCCAATTTTATTAACAAGTAATACAATTCCCAATTGTGCATTCCTTCTCATCTTTGTGATCTGCTCTAGCATAGAACAAAAAAACACTGCAATAACACAAAGCACAGTACTTCGTTATAGTGTTCATCCTAAACACCTATAGTATTTATATTTATCTCCATTTGACATGAACCATACTCTTGCACAAGCATGCTCATCTACCCATTTCTTCCTTCTTACTATCTATATGATTCCATTGAAAGGCCTTAAAATGCACAGCCTGATACTTGGCAGAACCTAATGTGCGATGCTGCCACCATCCCGAAGCAGGGATATTGCCGCTATATTGACTTTTTGATCCACTCATTTAAGGGGATCCATCTATATGGGGTGCTACATAATCCCCCTAAAGATTATAGCTATTCTTCCTCATCTATATTACCATTCTACCATATTCTAGAGAGAAACCCTTTGGAGCAATACTATATTATTTGTTTTTTAAAAGAAAGCTAAGGATCATTTGGTTGAAGGATATCTAGCAAGATAAAGAATAGCATGGCTATCCCACAAATAGTTAGATGAATATCCAGCATTTAATAAGGGGAAGCACGGTTGTGAAAGAATTTATAAGCAAAATTAAGGAAAGGATTATATAGGTCTATTGTTTAGAGCATTAATTTACATTTCTTATTACAGTATATTCCTACTAGAGGTGGATTCTGCGAATTGAACGTGTCATCTGATCAAAAAAGTGATGGGTTTTATGGAGCATATGTTTTCTATACATTTTTGTATAAAAGATAAGTTGGTACTCTGCTCATCTTCTACAAACTAATTGATGTTAAAATTTATTTCCTGCACGTGTCCATTAAATGCCATTTCAGTTAATAACATGTATACAAGTGGGCTACCAAGTAACAAGGAGTCGTTGACAATCCTAAGCAAGCAAAACTGAAATTCACTTGTAATATGTCTCGATGTTTAAACTTAAATAAGTCTTAATAATGCTGAATAAAAAATATACAGAATTTTTCTTTTTTTTAGAACAGAATTTTTCTTTTCCAAATATTAGCATTTAAAGCAATCTCAATCTATTCAAAAAGGTTATATTAGATTACGGGACTAGCTCTGACATTTCTGGTATCCGTATTTGCATTAAATGATGTAGCAGCATAGTAAGCAATTATTTCAAATACCTGGCAATAACCAAGGTCAAAATTGTAGAACGAGAATGTCAACAGTATATCATGTAGAAGTGTGATGTTTGGATTGTCATCCCCATCATAGAAAGAAAGTGATCTATCTGTTCTGACCTTGACAACAAAAATAAGATAATTGATCAAGACAAATTGCTGAACCACAAAAGCTCTTATAATAACCAGGAAAACTATATCTGCCATTGTATTTGTACCACATCTTTTTCGATCAGGCCCTTGCGCTCTCTGTACTTTGTAAACTTTCTGGCTTGGACACCAGAGATGCTCTGCAAAAAAGCACTTTAGATGTCAGTGAAACCAACAGATATTCAAGAACGCAAACATCTTGTTGAAACACAGATTTTGATGTGGAAAAAATCATTGATTAAGAACTGACACGTTGTAGATATGACGACTGTATCTTCTATTCATCTCAAAGTACCTCAAAGCATCTGCTAAGATCAATGTGCTAACTGAGTTGTTCAATACCGTTTGCTGAGTTTTACAGCGTAAAGAAAGTCGAAGAAGTTGCACAAAGTTCTCTTTTTACTTTGCTATCGAGTTGGTTTGCAATAATTTAGTATAAGAACTTAACAAAACCTTTCATGCATAATTCACTCACCAAGCACATTTTCAGTTTGTTGCACCAGTACAAAACCTCCTTGCATCGGAACACCTTCAACAGCTCATTGTCCACCAGTATCTAGAACTGTATCACCGGTACAACACCTTCGTGCACCGGTACACTGGTATACCTTTACAGAATCTTGATGTGTTCAATTTCAAACCTGCATATTTCTTCTTCTGTTGCATCAACACATCCTCAAGTACACCGTTACACTTTCGACGTCTCGTATTTAAATTTAGTTGTTTACATGATTATTTTGTGCATAAATAGAAGTGCACAGATACAAACTTATGCGCTCTGGTACACCTTGACTATTGATTTTTTCAGATAGTGTGTCTAGATCCTGATGCACTGGCACTCACCTCCTTACACCAGCACTAGAAGCCAAATTAACATTTCAGATGTTTTTAAGTTGATTCTTACTGTTTATGGAGCTCCCTTAAGTCTATAAAAGGAACCTCAACTCACTCGTCTCAACACATACCAAGAGCACAACAATCTCTTACAATTCATTCTACTCTTTAGTGAGTCATTTTGTGCATCAAGAAGAAAAGGCTCTACAAAGCATTCCCAGATATTCATGTTCTGAGCAAAGCCATTTACTCCAATTCGGTTTGCATTTCATATTTTACTTATATTTTATAAGACTTTACTAAAATATTGTATTTTACTTTATTCTTGGCTAAGAAGCATTCTGTGTAAAGGTATTTCTTCTCAAACAGAAGATGAGACATTATGTGAGGTTACATACCTTGAGGCATTCTTCGTGAAAGTCTTTATTCTTATGCAAGAGATAAATTTGGTAATATGCGTGCTCTGTACGTAATTTGGACTACACCATAAGTATTTCTATTAGTGGGAGATGGTAAGCCCCTTGTAGGCCAAACTCAAGCACAGGAGGTGGCCCTTGTGTAAGGTGGACCTTTAAAAATTCTATGTATCGTGATTTGCTTGTATATGTGATTGCTTCTTCTTATTTGAGCTATGGTTTTTTAAATTGATCATATTCAGCATAAAGCAATATTCACACATCCTTAGTACTTCTTCACATCTTTCTGTGCATATTCTTGCAACCATCTTCTATCTTCAGAGCATCCTCACAAACTAAAGAATACAGTCAAGAAAAAATTAAAAATTACAAGAACCTTTGTCCTAGGGCGGCTAAATTTGACCCTTCTTTTGTGAGGAAACCTCATTGATCCTTCCTCACATAATTTAAAATCCCAGCACGGTCCCATATAGACTTCTTAGCAATGTTAGATCAAGGTGCTCTACTTTCGTTTCATGCAAATACACAACATTTGCAGCCCACTAGCATATGAAACATATGTACACACTATACAAGGAAGCAGCCCGTCATCGCCATGGCCCTTCATGAGATTTCCTACATCCTGAACATTCCATGATGTCATGTTCATGAGGGCACCTGATTCACCCCTTCAGCAGACGCCAAGCCCATACTAGCACCTGCTACATGCATGTAAGCCCATGCATGCTCCCTCCTCGGGTATCGTGATTCCCTCCTCGTTTGTGGCATCTCACGTGGCCCATGTTGGCTTCTGATTTTTCATTCGTGGCACCCATTTCAACCACTCACCGTAGGATGCTTAGATACATGTCGTTCAAGCACCCTACATGAAAATCCATCCCTTCATGAAACGTAAACTTCCCTCAATACCCAACCCCCACGACCTCTCCATCCACATTCCCAACCAATCTCTTAGTCACCACCATCATTTTGTTGACATACATAGCTCTCCATACCACCCTTGAACCAGCTCTGCATTTATAGGTGCCCCACCAACGTTACATGACCCCCATATGCACTTGATAGCTACAGAAGTGGGAGCGAGAAATCCACATGAGAAAAAGTGAAAGAAGAGGACATTGCCCCTTCCCTGGTAGATGGACCCTTGAGATGCAAACTGTAGATCATATCCCATGCGAAGAAATCTGGGGAGAAGGCTTTAGAAGGTCATGCTTGAAAATCAGATATAGCAACCCCCTCGTACCAAACATCATGTCTACCTGGAGTTAGCAAAGCGATCTACCTTGCATGTCAAATCAGGACATGGATCATTTTACCCCCACAACAGGCCACATGGCTCCTAGCAGGACATGTTGCTCAAGTCCACCCATGAAAGAACAAAACCACAAGCCCTTTTTATAATGGGAAGCTTTCTCGATGCCCCAATATGCACACCAACTATTTCCAACGTTGCATACAACATATCGACTTCCACACATTGCAACATTGATCTTGAGATGCAGGCTGCTAGCAACACGTAGTCAAACAGTTATGCTTCCCTCTCTATTAGAGTTCACCTTCTCAAACCCTCTATTCCCTTCCCCGAACTCATGCAGAACCTCCAAGACATCCGCCTTCACTAAATCCCAGAACTCACGGTAGAACAGGACCGGGAAGTCGTCTGGCCTGGAGCACCGTCCGCGTTCAACCCCCAGACCGCCCTATTCACCTCCTCCTCGTAAAAGGAGCCACCAAATCGTCTGCCTGCTCACTAGACAAGGTCTTCACCCCTCTTCCCAACCACCCCCATCCGTCCCCCCTTCTCCGCGACGCCTCTACAAAGTGTCCCCGCAGCGCATGACCAATCTGCGCTTCCCCGATATTCGTACACCGCCAATATCAATGTCATGTAAATAG
Source organism: Ottelia alismoides (assembly GCA_037367405.1). Classification (NCBI taxonomy): domain Eukaryota; kingdom Viridiplantae; phylum Streptophyta; class Magnoliopsida; order Alismatales; family Hydrocharitaceae; genus Ottelia; species Ottelia alismoides. The sequence goes on along the minus strand of JAZKJV010005358.1, from coordinate 197,014 downwards.
TTTCTCTCCTCCTCTCCAAAGCCATCGAATGCAAAAACCTCATATTGGCGTCACCCTCTCTCAGCCACTTTTGCCCAGATCTTTGCCTCCACTCAACCTCTTCCTTTCTGTCCTCCAGCATCACTCTTCAAGCAGATCAATCCTCTCCGCCACCTCTACCGGGTCCAGGCCCTTCATCATCCAACCTGTCTAGACGAACCACGCCAGTCTGGGCCTCTCCCCTCCTAGCCCTCCTCCTTGCCTTCACCCCCCTTCCGAACTCAGAAAGGAAGGACCTCATCTTCGCCACCATTCTCGAGACGATCGTGCCCACAGGAGTCCAACTTCTCCATCGTTCGGTGAGCTCCTCCCTAAACTCCTCCACCAAGAACCAACTCTGCTCAAAACGGAAAAAGAATCGGCTCGTCCTCTCCTCGTCGGACGACCAGAGAACGGCGTGTGATTTGAATGGGCCCACGACAGCGCCCAGTCACGTGACAGGGGAAACCTCTCGATCCCATTAGGCGACAAGAGGAATATATCCAGTCTGGGCCGCGATCTCACATTCCGTCAAGTAAAAGAGCAGCCAGCCGCATCAATAATGGATAGGCACGAGGAGTGGGCCCACCCTCCGGGAAGTCCTCCAAACAGGGTCTCTGACTCTCTGCCACCACCCCCATGCGGCCGATCGTCAGGGAGCAAGGTAACATTCAATTCGCCGCAATGATCCAGACCCCATCCTCCTCTGCCACCACCCCAATGCGGCCTATGATCTTATAGTGTTGTTCGATTAAGTTGGACTACTACTTTTTTCTTCGTTTCTATTGATATGTTAAATGAGCGTGAGCAAGAACCATAGGGACCAAGACCATACCTTACAAGCAAAACCCATTCATCTCTTTCTGACATCTTCAAACGTTTGATCACAATTCATTGCATCAATGATGAGTTCAATTTTGATGTCCAGATCACACAATTAATTTCGATTACAATTGGTTATATATTCTTCTCATTGCAAAGGTTTGACATGGGCGATTCGCATGTACTAAAATCGTATGGTTAATAAAAATTCTTGGGCATTTTTCTCTTGTTTGTTTGGTTTTTATTGGATATCGATATCGGTAGAGCTACTTGTATTTGTATTTTTGATGTCGGAATCGTACATATAACTTGGGCTGACTATTTTTCTAACTTCTAACCAGAGACCATTTATTTTTATGTTACTTATATTTGCAGCTACCATTGTACATATGGGCCGGCCCGAACCAAGCCCAGCCGATAAAAATTTGGGTCATGCTTGAGCTTGGGCCAATCAAAAAATTTAAGCGGGCATGGGCCCGGCCCAAGGCCTGGTTGTTAAATGGGTTTGGGCATGGGCCATACAGGGCCCGGCCCAGCCCAGTCTATGATCATCCTACACCCCACGCTTTCACTAGCCCACCCTATTCCCCCCAGATCACGACCTTCTCTTCCCTTGCACCTCCACCACCCATCTATCTCTTGCACATCTTCATTTCCACCTACAGCCCCACTCGCCAGTCCACCCGTCGTTGCTCCTCTCTCCCTGAAACTCTCATTTTTTTCTTATCAAGGTCCGAGATAAGGAAAGGATGTATACTCCAGAAAATAATTAACCAGAACGGTTGACTAGGATTTAGGATTCCAAGAATATGATGTGAAATTGTTCAAACTTCCATTATCAAACACTTGTCAAGGCACCAACACCGGGCAAGGCCCTAGACCAGCACTTATCACCTTGAAATATCTCAATCCTTTCCCAACACTGGTTTGAGCAATCAAGGAGTTGATCAGGTACAGTCTTACCAAAAATAATGTATCTCAACTACAGATTGACAGGGAATTTCATTCCATTTGCAACAAGTATCGGGATAAAGTCAGATACCAGGAACTCAATATTATATGACCAGCACACAAAAGGGTGTCCCCCAAATAAAAAAACAACAATAGAATCGACATAAGGTTCAGCAAAAAAAACACTTTGAGCAATTAAGCACAGAAGAAAAGTTTTGCGAAAAAGGTGGAAGGATTGCATGCCTTCCATTGAAACTTTATCGTCTCATACTCTTTCTTCTTAATTGAGGATAAATACTCCCTTTCTGCATAAGTTGAATCATAAGGGTAATAGCCCAATAAAAATTTCCATGCCTGCAAAATTATCCATGAAAGCATTCAAAAACATAGATAACTCATAAATCAAATCATTTATTCCGATACCAACATATATCAAATCATGCATCCAGTAGTTATCCAACCTCTTTCCTGAGACCAGACTTTAGTCCCCCGTAAAATATTTGCCTCTTCATAGCCATTGGGTCCACAATTCGTCCCTCGGTGTCTAAGAAAGTTGCCCACTGTGGAAGTTTTGGTGTCATTTCTCATTTTTTTATGAAGGTAAACAATCAAGAACACCATAAAAGAAAGCATATATATATATATGCAATTTGGCATTGGGAAAAAAAGCAAGCGCTGTCTTTTATCAGTAATAGAAATCGAGCAGAGAATACTGCTTACTTCCAGATGCTTAGTAATTAGGAAACCCCTGGTTGTATTCTTCAAGAAGCAGCTTGGAAGTTGTCGCAAATATTTAAGAATGTCAAGAACTACTGCTATACAATATGTCTATTAGTCAAGCTAAAAGAGTTGAAGCATTTGGCATCACAACACTCCACAACCATGATATACAAGAGATCCAAAATTTGGGTGTACAAATGCAAACCATTTTCTTCCTCAAACCCCGTCAAACTATTAACTAACAATTCAGTTGGTAAACTATGAAATATAATTGTTCCGGTACCCATTTGGACATAGGTATCAAAAGAACCACCATCAGCTATAAAACAGAACTTCTTTTAGGTAAAACAACAATAAACCCCACTATTCAAAATTTCATATAGGTGTAACGATAATTCTATTTTTTTTCTTCAACATTGATACACCTTAAGCGCAACCAAGATGATTCAGGAACTCTATTCGATATTATATATATATATATCAAATTTGCCCAACATTGACAGAAACGCAAACAGAAACCTTCATTTTTAGAGGAAATAAAAATAATTCATTACATCCAGAAGGGTGTTTTTTTAATAATTCTCACGTGAGAACTCTAAGCTCTTACATGTAATATTAACTGAACATCAACTTAAGATTTCAAGAGAGACAAAAGTAATATGTAGAATTTTGTACCTCATCAAATCCTACTGGTTGCTGCCGTGCCTTTCCCCAAACCAAAGATAATTTATCAATCTGGATGATATGAAAAAAAAATCAAGGAACGACATTATATATTAAGCTATAGCATGCATTACCTCTAACTTAATGTAAACGAGTAATCTACAAATGATTTTCTTTTAAGGCATTAAAACACCTTCATCCAAAGGTAGAAGCTGTGAATAAAATTAAGCAATAAATTATTCTAGGTGGGAGGGGTGTGGGTATAAATTGCCTCGTGAAAAGAAATTTAATAGATGTTTATGCCACTACCCCATCGATGAAATAACCAAATGTATGTTTTGTAATACAATTCTACAAAGAAATAGGTTAACCTACACCAAGCTCAATAGACGATTCCAGTGGCAAGCTAATTAAACATTAAAAATTAGGGATTTTTACTCGGCAGACCCTATAATCTTTTCTAATTACCTCTACGACCTTCGAAACATCGTAATTCCTCCTCCGCCCCCGTAAACTTGTTAAACCTTACCTTGCAGATCCTATGGTTAACCCCCGTTCATTTAACCATTTAAATTAACCGGATTCCGTTATGTTCTTTTATATTATACCCATTTTGTTTATCAAATTTACATTGAGTGCCACTCCATCATCCGAGAGGAGATGATCCCCCCTGCGACGCCCCCCACCAGCGCCAAGCTTTGAGCCCCACCACTAACGCCGTCGAGGAGCCTCGCAAACAGTTCCTCCATCCCTGCTCTACCCCCCGGCCGTCGAGGAGTCCCGTGCCCAGGTCCTTCCCTTCTCCACTGCTCGAATGGCTCGTAGGAACCCAAGCCCCCCCCCCCCACGCCTTCGCCGATGGAGTCCCCCTCCCCAGATGATGCTCTCTGCGCCCCCCCCCACGCCTCTGCCGATGGAGTCCCCCCGCCCCTTCCCGATGATGCTCTCTGCTCCCCCCCCCTCCGTCGATGGAGTCCCCCCCCCTTCCCGATGTTGCTCTCTGCTCCCCCCCCCCCACCTTCCCGATGCTGCTCTCTGCCCCCCCCCCCCCGCCCGCCCGCCTCCGCCATCGTCCCCCCCTTCTGATGTTGCTCTCTACTCCCCCCACCTCCGCCGATGGAGTTCCCCCTGCCGTCGATGGAGCCCCCCCCCCCATGTTGCTCTCTGCTCCCCTCGCCCCGGCCGATGGAGTCCCCCCCCCGCCGCTGCTCCCTGCGTCGCCCAGCCTCCCAAGCTCCCTGCTTTTTTCTATTCTTTTTTATTATTATTATTATTATTATTTTGGCTAATCCTAACTGGTGGATGGTAAATTGGTTAGGTTACCTCAAGACTAACCCAAGTAATTGACTCAAATATAGTTAAAATTGACGGCAGGGTTTGTTGGGTAAGACGGAGCAAGTTTACAAGGTCGGGAGAGGAATTAGGATGTTTTAAAGGTCGTAGAGGTAATTGGAAAAGATTTTAAGGTTTGCCGGGTAAAAATCCCTAAAAAATAGTGCCTAAAAGTGTGAAGGGGATCTTCCTTGAGAAGATCGTCCACTTTTTAATCTTAACTATTTCTATAATGGAGTGCAAACTTATATGTATACGAAACGGCATATTGATAAAGAGAATTTATTTCAAAGTCAACTGGTAACAAAGGATCTTTAGCTTTCTCTGCACAACTACAAGGTGGATGCACAATAAAAAATTCCTTCAAAAAAATGCTAAAGTAAGATATGACTACCTCCATAGAATCGAATGCCACTGAGGACTCCCTTTTTATTGACCCAACTTCGTTAGATGCAGAACTAGGTTGTCTAAGAGGGGCAGCTAAAATTTGATGCATATTTTCATAATTGTTGCTGAATCCATTGCTGTGGATATCACCAAATAGTGTTGCTGTAGTGTCACGAGCAAATTTGGTGACAAGAGAAAATTTTTCCAAGACTTGCATGGAAAGATCATGAGCAGGATCTTGGGATTTCTGTTTGGGTTTCACCCTGTATTCAGATGCACTTGAACGTAACTCGTTCAGTGTTGTACTCAATCTGTCAGAAGTTTCAGCTGAAGATGATGAACTCTGTGTGTTAGGTGCAGGTGTGCTATTCGCCACAGAAACCACTCCTGGCAACTCCAAAGAAGAGAGGCTTCTCTGTAACAATAAGAAAAATGTGACAAACATACCTAAAGAACCAAAAATAAATTTTCTTGTTTAGTTTATTCAACAAACTCAATAAATAATTGTATTTTAGAAGTTACAAATTACCATAATCAGAATCGACAGTACATTAAAACACAGGAATCCTTTCTCATTTATTCTATAGGACTGATGAGGATCAGGCTCTATGTCCAAACTTCTCATCGTAGTTTTATTTAATAGTACTCATCGTTGAATGTGTGACATGCTGACATTACTAGACTTAATCCAGTCCAACCGGCCTCAAGCACTCCAACTAACCGACCAAATAGCTCTCCGTTCCATCTTATATATAAAATGGCGAAGCCTTCTCCCACTATAAGTAGGGCCTTCTACATGGATCCTTGTTCAAATTCATGTTGAAAGATTCGACTATTTTTTACGCCGGTTGTCGACTACTTAACGCAACTCCCACAAGGAGGGGATTTGAAACCTGGTCTTTTGGGTGGTAAGCACTCTCCATGCCATCTTTTATATAAGCATCCAAAAAATAATGTATAAAATCAGTTAAAAAACATCCAACGCCAGTAGCATCCTAGACTGACTTGCTATGCATGGAAGGACATATCGATATCGGTATCGATATCGGTACCATGTCGATACCGATATATCGCTGATATATCGACGATATATCTACGCCATATCGCCGACACCGGACCGAATCTCGCCTTTTTTGCCTGTCGATACCCGATATCGGACATATCGGTGACTTGTCGATACCGATATATCGCAGATATATCGCCGATATATCGGGATACGGCCTTCCATTATGCACCCTCTTTAAGTCCAAGCTGAACAACAGGATTCAAGAATTACATTAAGAAGCTACAGTAAGAACGCTTCAGATTATCATGTATGCAAACAAGGCCAGGTTCGACTTAGCCCAACTTAATTGAATTCATTCAGATTGAAACAAGCAACCAGGAAAAGCATCTCTTATGATAATTATGCGAGAGTTCCAAGAAAGATGGATGAGGCTGTCTGAATCCCTTTTTTTAGAACTAAAAGGGAGGACCTCCAAAAGAGACCTGTCCAAACTTTGTATATTCATTAAGCGTCTATTTTCATATAGAGCCTTGGCGTGCACAACTCTCGTGTAGAGCCATGACAGAATGTATATTACATTATAAGTATCAACTCACATCCTTGAAAATCAGTCCGTTCCTAGCCAGCCAAATGGCCCAGATGTAAGCAACCACTCTCGTTGTTCCCCCAATCGACCGAATCAGGAGCATTTTTATATTTCTCCTTTTCTTATGTAGTCACCCTAGGCCCTCACATAGATATAGCATTAAATAGTTGCCTTCCTACACTTCTTTCGCCTTTCTTGGGGCCTATCGTTCATTCTATCACATCTTCAATTGAGACACTGATTGGGCTTCTTGGTACAGGACCTAAATAAGTAAATTTTATTATTGATGTTTTGGTATGTAAATTTTCTGATTGAGGGAAAGTCCAAACATACAGCTTGTAAGTTCATGGTTGATGAAAGAACTAGCATTCATGGCCTCAAATTTCAGCGAAATTCGGTCGAATTTCTGTCGAATATCGATATACAGTCGAATCGAAATTCGACCGAAATATGGGGGTCCTAGTACAAAAAATGACCGAAATGATCGAAATTTCGATCGAAATTTGACCGAAATTCCATCGAAATTCTGTTTTGGTCGTCACCGAAATGGTGACCAAAACCGACATTTAAGGCCTTGCTAGCATTCCATTGCAAGATTCTCAAATAGAGAGGAGCTTTACATGTTATTTAAGCAAATAAGATATCTTTGAAGACAAAGATTAATATATTATACAGTAGCTACTGCCTGCTATGTAACATAGAATAGACCTATAATCTATTATCCAAAGTATGCTGGAACACCGCGTCAAACATGAAGATGCTAGGGCATGCAGAACAATTTAAACAAGTATAATTAGGGAGATTAACAAGCCAAAAAAATGGTGTGACACCGAGATAAATACATGAATGGGGTTCATGGACTAACCTACTTCAATGATAGCATCATTTTATTGCTTATGGACTAGTTAAGTAGTTATCCTCATACCATGAAATATGTTTCAAGCCTCTGCAAGTTTATCAGGAATAATAAACATGTTCAAAATTAATTCATTCTCACTAAGGTCATTCTAGAGTTTCATGTAAAACTTTTGAATGGTTAACTCCCAGCCAGCAATGACTTATTCAGCATGTGTAGTGAGTTCAGTAGGTAAAAGTTTTGAGGCATTAATTTTGTCTAGTTAGAAGGGCCGGGCTCACTAAAGAGAGTTGCTTAAGACTGCATAAAAAAATCTCTCGCAATATATGACAACCACTCAGTGCCGGATCATATTTGCATTCCAGATTTTTCTATATTGTATGTCTCATGATAGCATTTGCATGGATAAGGCACGGTAAAAATTCGCCATTCACATGAAAATCTTTACAAGGTTCATCTAAAAATATTTGACAAAAAAATCATCAAAAAGCACCTCGATTTGCACAAATTCACTTTAATCAACTTTTAAAAACTCGTGCCACTTGAGGTTCGAAAATTCGTCATGATAGCAAACTTCCAGGACAAACAACAAGCGTCAAAAAAGGTACGTGAGATATACAGCTTTTAAGGTTTGACAACAAGGATATCTACCCACACACTTCCTCAAGAAAAATGAAGACAGGTGTGTGATTAGAAGTAAATTCTAATCGCTTGATTAATCTGATGAAATTTCATAAGTAAATAGGCAACCATTCCTTATATCCCACGTTCATAAGACAACACATTGCTAGTACAGAGTGCGCATGAAGATAAACTAAGGCATACAGAACCAACTTAAATGGCCAGGAGGTAGTGTGCCTACCATCCATATGACCATGGTTCGGATATTCCTATTACCATTTTCTCAAAAAATTGAAGGCATACAACAAATATAAGGTGTATTATAAATGTAATATGAAGACTGCTACACGAATTAGAAAAAGAAATATCAAAATCCCAAAGTGTGGTTCAGTTAAGTAAGATGCAGAGAAAATAGAAACCAGTTAGGCAAAACACCTGGAGTGGATCTGTGAAATCATTAACAAGAAAGACATTTGCATCATCTGCAGACCTGGAAAGAAAACTGATACGTCAAATAAAGTGAGAAAAAACTTTCATTAGTTCTACTTCTAACTATCTTTAACATGTATAGACTATTACATTATTTTGTCTGTTTCAACATGATTCTTCATTGATGTGGACTGTTGTTACTATCATTAGCATCTGTACGGTATCACTTTATTTTTTTTCGTATTCTCGTAATCACTTTGTGGAAATGAAAAATGAAAAGTTCTCGTAATCACTTTGTGGAAATGAAAAATGAAAAGTTGTATTCCATCTAACCCTAGAGCTCTTTTATACAGGAGAAAAGCTATACGGTAAATTACATAAACCATGCAATAGAAATAACAATATGAAAAAGAGACAAAATAACATAAATATCTTAACACTTCCCCTCAAGCTGGAGGCTGGAGCATATATATCTATCATGCTCAGCTTGGAACAACAATGACGAAAAGGACCTCTAGCCAGGGCTTTAGTAAACATGTCCGCAATCTGATCTCCTGACGCCACATAAGATGTCGAAATAAGCCTCTTTTGGATCAAATCACGAGTGTAATGACAGTCCACCTCAATGTGCTTTGTCCTTTCATGAAATGCTGGATTATTAGCTATAAACAAGGCTGTTTGATTGTCGCACTTGAGATGCATAGGAAGAGGCACTTCAATCATTAAATCAGTCAAGACAGATTTGACCCACATCATCTATGTACTACCTTGGGCCATTGCCCTATATTCTGATTCTGCACTAGATCGATCAACAACAGTTTGTTTCTTACTCTTCCATGAGACAAGTGAGCTGTCAACAAATACAATGAAGCATGAGGTAGACTTCCTGTCCTTAGGACACCCAGCTAGGGCTGCTAATCGAACAGAACATGTTCGTGTTCGATTAGAGTTCGTTCGATAATAGTTCGAAAATTGTTCGTTCGTTTCTTAATGAACCGAACATGAACTTTAAAATTTAGTTCGATAGCTTAACGAACCGAACATGAACATAGTATAAGTTCGTTCGATAAATGTTCGAGTTCGATAATATATATATATATACACATATACATATATCTTGTGTGTGTGCGTCATTAGGTTTGTTAACATAATCATGTTGTACAGAGTTAAGCTGCACTGCAAAATTACCCCTCATTTCCTAATTACTCAACGAAGCCCTAAGCCAACCCTAAAAGTTTCCTCTTGTCTCTAATATCCACAAGGACCACAACTTCCCTGCCGCAACTGCCCACTTGCCCAGTGCCCACCTTCTTCCCCTTCCATCCGCCACCACCGCACCCATCTGGACGTGCACGAATCCCTCGGCTCCCACGCGAAGCCGCGCCGCCCACCTTTCTCTTCCCCCCGCGCCGCTGACCTTCCTCTCTTCCCTCGTGTCGCCAACCTTCTCACCTCCGCCATTGCCAGACCTGCAAGATCTGATGGTACGATTTTATCATGATTTTTGTTCACATCCCTGTAGCATACGTTGTAATCACACATTTCCCTCCTGTCTGTAAATTGTAATCACGCATTGGATCTTAACTATATTCAAATCACATCTTCCCATTCAATCCGGAAGGCATATATTTTGAATCCCAGTATTATAAATGATTATCTTTTCTATTCATTTATCCTTCTATTTAATAAAATTATCTCTCAATCAACTCGTGTAAACCTTAACAAGAAGGAATATGCTAAGAAATCATATCCTACACCCATGTGTGTGCTTCAGAGGGCATCCACATCCCTACGTGCACAACTATTTGAGGAGAAACCATTGGGCTCTAATCAAATCAACTGCACAGTATTATGTTCCTGAAACTTTCTCCAACAGATACCATACAAGATATGGTATTATCATATACATATCCTGACATTGGTATTGTTTGTATAGATACACCAACACAACAATGTCAATCCCCATCTCGGAACAAAATATTATCAAAATTGAAACAACAAGTGGGGTTGTGTTTAATGGGATTGGGAGGGGGCGACGACTGTTCCATTAGCTTTGCAATAATTGAGGGGGAGTATATAAGGGCTCATTGGACAAGAACTTGCCAATAAGGAATGGGGCACAGAACAGATACTGTTGTGACTGGACTGCAACACCCCAATTTGCAGAGGTATTGTTTATCATTATTTGGATATGATCCAATCCTGTAGATGGCCTCAAAATTCAAATTCATGTGCGTGAGGCATGTGGACACTAAATTGACTGGCTATCTTTTATTAAAAAAATCCTGAACCATTCTCCAGTTTGTCAGAGAGAATTGCCTTGAAATATAAGTAAAAGCAGGACTTGTTTCTGAGATGTAAGTTGCAAATGGCTAATATGGCTAATATGAAGATTACAAAGATGTCAAAATGTCTGAATTTATTCTATTACACCTGTTTGCTAAAAACTGAACAAGATGAACTTAATTGAATTGTTTATTTGCAAGCTTAGTTCTTCACCTTTCTTTGTTATTTCATTTTTTGAGTCCTGAATGTTTCTGCTATTTGACTTGGTTATCCATTGGATCAATTAGATTGCAAAGTTTGGAAGAAAGAAGGCGTAACTAAGTGTCTCTAGCGATCCAGCCAGTTCCACCTTGGACGTCTCTCCGTTGGTTGTGGTAACGAATGCTTCCCTAACATCAATTATATTTTGTGATTCTAATTGCATTTTTGCATCATTTTTCATTTTTTTATGACACTAAATTATAACTTATTTGGTATGAGGAATGCAAACTTATGTGAGTCAATTATTTTACATGTAGATGTCTGCTTCAAAAATTCCTTCTTCGCAAGATAGTGCATCAGTTGTGCCTATCCAAGTAGAAGGTGATATTGATTGTGATGGCATTGATAATAAACAAGATGAGAACCCCGGATCTAATGCTGATTGCTTGCTTGCTAGAAAAGGGAGAAAGAAAAGATCTAGAGTGCATGAAACATTCTCCCAAGAGTTAGTTAGAACTACATCTGGTTCTGAGTTGAGGTGGAAGTGTAGAGATTGCCCTAAATCATTCAAAATTATTGCTTCTGGAACAACATCTCATTTAACAAGACACATCAAGTTCGAGTGCGTAGGGAGGGAAGATGTGGATAAAAGACAGAAAACATTATCTTTTGGTGCACCATCTACACAGTCTGATTTTTTGAGCACACTTGCCTTATCCAGCACTAAGTTTGATCAAATGAAGGCCCGTGAACTTATTTCAAAATTTATCATTGCACATGAACATCCTTTTAGTATTGTTGAAGAGTTTTGGTTCACCATCCTTCTTAAGTATTTCAATCCAAACTTTACAAAGGTGTCCAGAGCTACCATCACGAATGATTGCATGAAGATTTTTCATTATGAGAAAGAAAATTTGAAAAAAAAACTTCTGAATGTACACATGATTAGTCTTACGTCAGATACATGGACATCAATTCAAACAATAGGATACATGTGTTTAACTGCTCACTATGTTGATTCAAACTGGAAGTTACAGAAACGCATTCTCAATTTCTTTGACTTGGAGCCGCCACACACGGGTATTGTCATTGCTGATGCTATTTTGAACTGTTTGGTTGAATGGGGAATTGACAGTAAAATCGTTAGTATCACTTTGGATAATGCTTCTAGTAATGATGTTGTTGTGAGGACATTGGTTGACACTTTTAGAGGAAGAGGGTGTCTATTTTTTCATGGGAAATTCTTTCATGTGCGATGTTCTGCGCATGTATTAAACTTGATGGTCCAAGATGGACTAAGTACGCTTGACAATGCCATTTCTAATATAAGAGAAAGCGTCAAATACTTGAAAAAGAGTGCTTCACGTCTAAAAAAGTTTGGCGAGATTGCCAAGCAGTTGAATATCCCAACTTCAAGGGGATTATCCATGGATGTTCCCACGCGCTGGAATTCCACTTTCTTTATGTTAGATTCTGCACTTTCATATAAGTCTGTATTTCAAAATTATGCGAGAAGGGATGATAACTATAAATGGTTGCCATCTGAAGAAGACTGGGAGAAAGCAGAAAAAATTCGGCCTCTTCTAAAATTATTTTATGAAGTTACACAAGTTTTTTCTGGTACTTCATATCCAACTGCAAATTTGTTTCTGCCAAAAATATGGAAAGTAGCTGAAATTTTAAAAGAGAAAGTGCAATCAGATGATGAGTATATTAAGAAGATGGCTGTTGCAATGAAGAAAAAGTTCGATAAATATTTGAAAGACTGTAGCCTTTTGATGTCTATCGCCACTGTTCTTGATCCTAGATACAAGCTGAAGTCAATTGAATTTATGTATGACAAAATTTATGATTTCGTGGATGCCCAAGAACAAATTACGAACTTGAGAAATGACATGTCATGTCTCTGTGATGTTTATGCTAAAAGAATTGGTATGAATGATAAAGAAACCAAGTACCTTGATCAGAGTGGAGAGTTCACTAATCCTTTCAATAGTGAAATGACAAGTGAGGCTGAATTAGATAGTTATTTGGATAATGTGGAAAGCGAGCCTCCTGAAAAGTCTGATTTGGATAGATACTTGGAGGAGCCCACGCTGAGATCCAGGAAAGGTGATCCCACTTTTGATGTATTGGATTGGTGGAATAGTAATTCATTGAAGTTTCCAATCCTTTCGGTGATGGCTAGTGAAATTCTATCGATTCCTGTGACATCAGTTGCTTCAGAGTCAGCTTTTAGCACGGGAGGAAGAGTTCTTACAGATTATAGAAGTTCTTTGTTACCTAAAACTGTTGAAGCTTTAGTATGCACGGCAGATTGGATTCGGAATTCTCAAGATGTTGGTAAATCTTACAATGTAAAAATTTTAGATATAAATTTATTTTGATTTTTTAATAATCTTAAATTAATATTATTATTTTTTTTCATAGGTTGACATATCTCAGGATGAAAGTTTGAATGTTGTCATACCTAATTAGAGCCGGCCGTCTTTTGAATACAAGCAGGTTAACTTAGATATTCAAATTTTGATTCCTCTTAATATGCACACCAACTTCTATGCTGACTAATAGTATTGTTTTTTAATGTTTTTACAGGGACTTTGGAAATCCAATTAACCAAGAAACTATCTTCTGAAAAATTGATGCATGGCTCCAGCTTGGATTTTGGAGTTGTCGTATTTTTGTTGCTAATATGTTACTTGCTACTTGCTAGTGTTTTTATTGTCTTCTATTGTGATACTCGTTACTTGCTAATATTATTTGTTGTCTATGTTTTTGGGATCATATCTTTGCAAGAAGATGACATTGTCATTGTCTCTGAAATTTTTATGAAATTATTTTTTAACATGTCAATTCTTTGGAATCTATATTATTTGGTTGATCTTGTCATTTATTACAATAACTTCTTTGATATTGACGGACTAGTGGCATATTGGCTTGTAGACTCTGGAATATAATTAGGAAGTATTCAAGCAAATGAGCAATGTATGTACTCCTCCTTTTTCTTTTTTACAATGTATAGCTATCAAGTGGAAATTGTATTAATGTGTTCGAGATGATATATTGTCAGGATCATGTGGGCTTCAATGGAATTATGATCTATTAACAATAATTTAATTATCCAGACATCAAAGATACTAGAGGTAAGTATTTTTTATTTTTTCGTTATATTGGTATTTTAATAACTTTACTATGCAAAAATTGTTAAGATATTTTTATTTCAATACAAATGAAAAATTTTAAGGTAGGTTTATAAATTGTGAAATATTAGGATATTGAACACAACTGAAAATTCTAAACAAAGAAAAAATCATAACACGTCAAATTTAAGACTATCGAACTATCGAACTTGAATTTCGAACATGTTCATTACGAGTTTTGCTTAAAAATACAGGTAACGAACTATTAACAAATCGAACTCGAACGTTCGTTAGGCAAACGAACTCGAACTCGAACATAACCTACCGAACCTTTATCGAACCGAACTCGAACTCGAACACTCGATCTTCCTTAACGAACCGAACTCGAACTTAGGTATGTTCGTTGCAGTTCGGTTCGATTAGCAGCCCTACACCCAGCATAATCTGCATCTGCACATCCTGTGACTGAGAGAGACGTATCTCTTCTAAACAGAAGACCTGCACCTAGAGATGACTTCAGATATCTCAAAATCATGAATATTGAATCCATGTGTGCATGTTTGGGTTGCTCCATGAATTGACTTACTCTACTCACATCGAAAGATATATCAAACCTGGTAATGGTAACATAAAATAATTTCCCTACCAGCTCTATGTATTGTCTCTTGTCCACCTCCTCAATCCATCATCATGGAGCTTCGCATTAGGATCCATCGGGGTCGAGCTGGTCTACATCCTGTCATACATGTCTCAGATAGAAGATCAGTAACGTACTTCCTTTGTTTCATAACCATACCCTGTTGATTCCGTGCGAACTCCAGGTCAAGAAAGTAACGAAGCGTGCCAAGGTCCTTGGTAACAAACTGATGTCCAAGGAAATCCTTAGCTGCTTGAATGCCATGTTCATCGCTGCCAATGATAAAAATGTCATCAACATAAACCAAAATGATTACAATACCTCTCTGGTTTCTCTTTACAAAAAGAGTATGATCTGCAGTAGATCTGACAAGGCCCTTCTGTTCGATCAATTCGGAGAGCTTCTGAAACCAAGCCATCGGACTCTGCTTAAGGCCATAAATAGCCTTATGAAGATGATACACCATACTGGACTCCCCCTCAGCAGCAAACCCAGGTGGTTGCTGCATGTAAACCCCTTCCTGCAGATCACCATACAAGAAAGCATTCTTGACATTCCAATTGGAAAAGAGGCCAATCACGTACTGCCGCCACAGCAATAAGAATACGCAAGGTAGAATGACGCGCCACAGGAGAAAAGGTGAATAGGTCTGAGTGAACCCACGAGCAATCAACCTGGTCTTGTATCTGTCTATTGTACCATCAGTCCGATGCTTCACAGTAAATACCCATTTGCTTCCAACAACCGACGCACCAGAGGAGCATGTACCACACTCCACGTACCTCGTGGCTATAAAGCTGCCATCTCCTCCTCCATAGCCAGATGCCACTGACTGCTTTACAGGGCCTCCTGATATGACCGTGGTATCTCTATAGCAGACAACCCCACACAAAGTGCTGAAAGTCCTTGGATAGACGCTCCAAGGAAACATGAGAACCAATGGGGTGCATAGTGCATGCTCTTTTCTGATGCCGAAGTGCAATAGGCATATCCAGATCCTCAGCAGGAGTAGTAGAGATAGTATCTGCACGCTACGCCTCAGTCTGTACATGCAAATCACCCGAACCATCAGAAGAACTCAAATGCTCAGTACATACCTTGGGCGTGTTAGATGATGGAGGAGGCGCATGAATATGGGGCCTTTGCTGGTAGACCTGTGGAAAGAAAACAGAAGACGGTGGTGGAGGTGGTGGTGGTGGTGGAGATGGAGGCGGTGGAGACGGTGGAAGTGGATATGGAGTAGAACATGGTAATGACGGAGGAGGAAGCATACAGATCTCTTCACCATCCTCTGAAGAAGTAAGCATGTCACCTATGGGACAAAAATACATAATAGACTCAAAGAAGGTGACATCAGCACTAACATAATATCGTCGTCGAACAGGGTCAAAACAGCGATATCCCTTTTGGGTTTTGGAATACCCCACAAACACACATTTGACGGCTCTGGGAGAGAGCTTATCAAGACCAGGAGAGAGTTGATGAATAAAAGCAACAGACCCAAAAACACGAGGCGTAAGCTAGAAAAGATCCGTCTTGAAAACGCAATCAAGAACGGGATCTTCTCTCCAAGTACCGAAGAGGGCATACGGTTCACCAGATAACAAGCAGTTAGAACCGCATCTCCCCAATAGGAATGAGGAGCACGACTCTGAATCAAAAGAGTTCCGGTAACATCCAAAAGGTGGCGGTGTTTCCTTTCAGCCACCCCATTCTGTTGGGAAGTATATGCGCATGATGTCTGATGCACAATACCATGAGACCTAAGAAATTGAGAAAGTTGAGCATTGCAAAACTCTAATGCATTATCAGAACGTATGAACTTGACTTTTGCATAGAAAATGTTCTTTATTTCACTAATAAAAGACTGAATCACAGGACCAGCATCAGACTTATTCTTAAGGAGAAACACCCAAGACAAACGAGAAAACTCATCAACAGCAACAAGATAAAATATGTGTCCCTGGTGATCTGGGACACGACTAGGACCCCAAATATCGAAATGGAGCAACTCAAACAGACAATGACTACTTGGACCCTGACGACTCTGGAAAGTAGACCGATGATGCTTCCCAAGCTGGCAGACTTCGCACTGAAAAGTGGAGCGAGGAGAAATCTGAGGAAGAACATAAATCAGCTTTTGCAGAGGAAGATGACCAAATCGCAGATGCCACATATATGGATAAACTGATCCAGTGTGGACAGAAGAAGAAACGTCAGCATACTTAGACTGCACAAGTCGATGAAGGCCCCCTTGCTCACGGCCAGTTCCAACAGTTCCAATCACTCTGCCCGTGAGTATTGTTAGAAAATCGGAAGCAGAAGCGAAACATGGAAAAATGATAAATAACAATAAGAGAACGCAGGATTTTACGTGGAACCCTACTCCGTGAGGAGCAGGATGAAACCACGGGAAAAGCCCTCAAAGGGGCATATGCTTCATTGCTTTTTCTCAATGGATACAAGAGGTCTGGGGCTCCTTATATAGCCTCTCCAGAGCCTCCAAGTCCCACCACTGGACAATGTGGGACTAAACACTGGATGGGGTAAATGGATCTTCTCCAGGATCCATTTACCCTGCTACAACTCAATATGGCGCATACACGAATGCTCCAACACTCCCCCTCAAGCTAGAGCATGCAATGCTCAGCTTGGACAAACAGAAAGAAACTCAACTCAACGCTACATGACACTACGGACAATATCAACCCAACGTGCACATTGCTACAGTCGAGGATGTTGCTTCTCATGCCGTGCAGGTGAGGAGGACGAACGGGCTGGAGTGTGAGTCAACTGAAGACTCGGAATCTTACCATTGAGTCTAAAACTGCGCCTGAAGTCTCCTCGTTGGAGAACTGGGTCTCTCTCATCTGGCTTAGAGAATGATACTCTACTCTGGAGTACCTATGATACCAAATGAAAACCCTTGCCCACATGGCATAGGGAATGGTCCTTTGCTCTGGAGTCCCTATGGCTCACATGAAAACTCTAGCCGGAACAACCACAAGAATGATGGAGACCTCGAACAAATGATGGCAACATATGCTCATCTGAAAGCAAACTCGTGCGTGTCTGAAACTGTACTCTGAATCAATCGTCGAGTATGATCATCAACTGTAGAGTCTGAACAATATCTGGCTGGTCTGAGGAATTTGCAATTTGGAGAAGACTTGTGACTCTACATATACACTCCCCCTTTCTCCCATACTTGTCGGAAAACAGAGAAATCGACAAAGTTGGGAGAAATAATAATACAGAAAATTGGGGAGAAAATAAAAAATAAGCCGACCACTTATTTTTCTTCGGCTTTTCTTGTAGATTTTCTTTTTTCTTTTTTTTCCTCTTTTTTTTCAGCTATTCCATTTTTTATAGCCGTGCAAACTTTTTTTTTGAAATATTTTTTCTCTTTTGTTTGGACTTTAGCGTACGGCTTTTTACTTTGTACGCGCCTCTTTCTCTCTTTCTTTCTTTTTTTTATTTTTTCGTAACTTGTGTCCCCCTCCTTTTTTCCTGAACATACAGTCCATTGGGCTTTACATAACTGTAGTTTTTTTAGGACTTTCAAGCAAATAACCCCCTCCCCTTTTTAAAAAAAACCCACTTGGGCCGCTCATTTCCCTCTCAGGTTTCAGCCCATTCGGATTTACAAAGAAAACTTTTTTTAAAGGAGGGACTCGATTTGAGCCCACGCCCTCTGTTTAGGGTTCCCAACGAGGAACCCCCTCTCCAACACGCGCGAGAGATGACGCCGCCTTGCGCCTAGGAAGGTCGAGAGCTCGCCAGATGCACGCTGGGGGGCACGATGGAGGCGTCGGCGCCGCCAGCATGGGATTCGCGACGGTTGGAGGGTGCACGAGCTTCGCCAGGAGAGAGCTTGAAGCCCTTGAACGGTGGTGCACTCGCGCCTGAGGGGAGGAGTAGGCGGAGGAGGGGCTCGCCGCTGATGGGTGCCGCTGGACCGCGAGATGGAGATGTGCGATCGGAGAGGAATGTGTCGCGCAAGGGCTCCTGCCAAGAGCTTGCTGGAGATGGGCGATGTGGCCGCGCCTGGGTCTTGCGCGTGCGAAAGGCGCCGCCTGGGAGCATGGAGCGTCGCGCGGCCTGGTTCCGCGCCTGGGAACTGCGCGCGGGAGTCGCGCCTGGAGGGGGAAGCCGCCTGGAGAGCCATCGCGGAAGAGAAGGGCGTCGTTGCGCGTCCACTGGAGGTCGCCTGGGCTCGCGTGTCGCGGGACCTGCGCGATCAACTGGGATAGGAACTTGGGCGCGAGATCTGGAGCGGAAGTGCGCCTGGGTCGCCATTTGGGTGCTGCGCGCATGGGTCGCCGCTAGGGGTTGCGCGATCTGTTCTTCGAATGGGGCTCGGAGGATGAGGAATCGCCATGGCGGCTAGGGATGAGAGCACCGCCAGATCTAGATCTCTTGCATGGAAGGGAGATGGCATGAGGCATGCTCCTTCATCGGCTGAGAGCATCGTGCCTAGGGTTGAGAGCATGCCCAGCCAAACATAGGGTTTCACAAAACCCTAGAGTTTCACGAGCAACTTCCAGAACTTAAAAACAACTTTAATCTTCAGGAATCGAATCTCAGAAATAAAAACAAATCTTCAACAATCGAATCTCGAGAATGAATAAGAATATGAAAATTTTTTCCGAGAATCGAACCCGCTCTGATACCATGTTAGAAAATCGGAAGCGGAAGCGAAACATGGAAAAATGATAAATAACAATAAGCGAACGCAGGATTTTACGTGGAACCCTACTCCGTGAGGAGCAGGATGAAACCACGGGAGAAGCCCTCAAAGGGGCATATGCTTCATTGCTTTTTCTCAATGGATACAAGAGGTCTGGGGCTCCTTATATAGCCTCTCCAGAGTCTCCAAGTCCCGCTACTGGACAATGTGAGACTAAACACTGGATGGGGTAAATGGATCTTCTCCAGGATCCATTTACCCTGCTACAACTCAATATGGCGCATACACGAATGCTCCAACAAGTATGTCCTGAAACACAAGAGCAGATGGGTCAAATATGGCATGATAATGTAAATCTCTAGTGATTTGACTAATGGATAATAGATTCATAGAAAAATCAGGAGCATAGAGAACATTCGGAAGTCGCAATGTAGAAGTCAACTGCACCTCCGCTTAACCAGTAATGGGGGAATGTGTTCCATCTGCTATCATAACTGATTGTCCAGGCTGAGTAGGACGAAAAAACACTAAACTGACCTTTGTCACCACAAATATGATGAGATGCGCCGGAATCCATGATCCATTCAAATGAGTCTGCCCTGTAGCAACTAGTAAAAGCATATTCTATACCTGATGTGGATGCATATGCCGAAGCAGCAACCTCAGAAGATCCTGAAGGAGAGCCAGTGGATCCAGATGT
This sequence comes from Ottelia alismoides, assembly GCA_037367405.1. Lineage (NCBI taxonomy): Eukaryota > Viridiplantae > Streptophyta > Magnoliopsida > Alismatales > Hydrocharitaceae > Ottelia > Ottelia alismoides. The sequence continues at coordinate 176,969 of JAZKJV010005358.1, read as the reverse complement.
GCCAGGCATAATCTCTCTCAGTCGTACTACAAGGTCGTCAACCCTCTGATCATATGCAGGAGATGAACTCCCAGTCTGTTGTGTCTGCTATGCAACCCTAGCTGATGCAGGAAACCCATACTTAGAATAGCAGGTTTCCTCAGAATGGCATGTCATGTGGCAGAAGGTGCATGGTCGACCCCGACCGCGTCCTCCTCTGTCGCGGTTGGAGCTTCCTCGACCACGATATATTGTATGGTTGCCTCTACCACGTGAAGCTGCCATAGCTGAAGATGTATGGTGTTGTAACGTACTACCAGAGGATATTAATAGTCCACTCAATCTGTTATATGCCTCCTCCATAGGAGGTATGGTAGCATCAATGAGGATCTGGGCACGAGCTGCATCATATTCCGGATCCAGAGCTGCAAGAAATACTCTAGTCATCACGGAATCTCTGTATGCCTTGAGCTGCTCAGGTGTAGCAGTCAAAGGTATGTAGCCATGTAACTTCCCAATCATACCCCTCAAAGAAGTATAGAGGGTGTGAAGAGGGCGACCATTCTGCTTCGGTGTGAATATATCATGCTGAAACTGGAGTATCTTCGACTCATTCTTTGCCAGAGAGTATGTCGCGTCAAGAATGTCCCACATAGACTTTGGAGAAGGCTGACTCGGTATATCATTAGCTATTTCCGTGGATATAGTCTCAGATAGCCATACACGAGCATATGTGTCATCTGCCTCCCATGAGGCATTTGTCCCAGTCTTGTCATGTGGCTCGTCTGTCATAAGAATGTGCTTCTTGCCATTACACTGCATCAAACTCATGAACTGCATGGCCCACAGTTCATAGTTAGTTCTATTCATCTTGATAATGGTGCAGGACCTTTGAAGGCACCCAGGGATGGGACGTCAACTTTGTTGTCGGACATGATGACAACAATTTTCAAGACTGGGCTAGCAACAAGAGATACCAGCGTCTACACCGACATACATGAAGATCGTTATGGGTGTAGACTCATAACACAACCTCTTTCATCCCTTCTTGGAGAGTCCTTTGGGTAACTAGAGTGTTTAGGGCTTCACTTACACCCTTAGATACCCAACGATTCACTGGAAGACTACAAGGGCCGAGACGACAAGTGCAGCGGTAGCCCAAGAGAGATGCACGTCCTGGACGCGCAAGGGACGGCGAATCTGCAAGGAGGCGTGTGGCGACGAGCACGCGCAAGAGGGGCTGGGCGGCGAACCCGCAAGAGGGGATGGACGAACTCGCAGGAAACGAAGAAGCAGCGAACCCGTAAGGAGGGCTAGGAGGCAACAGGCCTTCAGGGAGCGGAGCACCGGCAAGCCCACAATGTCGAGCCTACGGCGAACCTGCAGGGGAGACTGGGCGGTAGCACGCCCGTGAAGGGCTAGGGTTTTGGTGGGGATAGGATTTTTAGGGCACAGGCTCCGGTCTAGGACCGTCGCTCTGATACCATGTGGAAATGAAAAATAAAAAGTTGTATTCCATCTAACCCTAAAGCTCTCTTACATAAAAGAAAAGCTCTACGGGTAAATTACATAAACCAGGCAATAGAAATAAATAATATGAAAAAACAGGGTTGTAAAAGTCGTCCGACTGGACCGACTAGTAGGTCCGACTAGTCTATTCAGTGGGGTGGTCGATCGAATACCGACTAATTCCGACTAGGTACATTAGTCGACCATTTTTTTGCTTGGAGATACCATATTCTTATATGTTTTGCTTTTTTTATAAACAAACTCATTATAATATGCTCAGTGTTTTATTTAAATTCAATTACTTTTTTATTTTATTATGATAGTATAAAAATGTACAAAATCTATGTAAATATATGTATAAAAATGAGTTATATATTTAAAATAATCATAAAATTCAAAGCTGATTAAAGTCCGACTAAATCCGATTAGTCGTCCGACTGCCGGTTAATCCTTAGTAAGTGACCCAACCGACCGAGTATCGACTACCGACTTTTGCAACCTTGTGAAAAAGAGACAAAATAACATAAATATCTTAACACACTTCAATGGCTTCTATTAGAAAAATGCCTGTGATTTTCCTAGAAACAATTCTAGAGAAGATGGTTGAAAACCTCCGTTGTAAGTAGATCAATTCTTTCACCAAAAAAACAAAAAAATGTGTAGAAGCCGCATCATGGTGTGGCTCCCCCTCGAATTTCCTATGGATAAAGCTATACATAAGGATAAACAATATTTGTAACAGCATCCTATCACTCCATATTCCATAACGCTTGTGTGGACACAACATCTACATGCACCAATAGCAAGCCTTTTTCTTTCTCGTAAAAAGGCTTCAATGCTTAACGACAAGTGTGCAGGTTAAACAAGTTTTTATGAGGTTTACTCATCATGACCATCATTGTGAACTTGGAAATAGGCTGGTAATGTATCTCTTGGACCCCAATATCTGCCAGAATCCCCTACCTCCTTAATTCCCAAAATTCCCACACATTCCAAAGTACCTCATTTATGACAAGTGGTTGTCAGACTCTCCATCACTAGTTCCCTCCTTAACCCCATCCCTTCTACCATAGTACCATCTCCTCACGTGCTCATTCATCCTACAAGGTGACCGGAGCCTTCCCTTCCTCCATGTCTTCCCCAATAAAACCTTTGCCCCATAAATAATTAGGGCATGTTTGGTCATCAAGTTATCCCGAGGTAACTTGGGGTAACCTGGTCTACCCCTCTGCATTCCTGGGTTGGAATTCCATCACAAACCAATGTGACATTACATCACATTTCTCATTCCAACCCTCTCCAACCCTCCCAACCATCCAAACAACTACTATTCATAAGAGGATACCCGAACCCACCCCAACCCAGTTACCAAACAGGCCCTTAACATCCACCCTTTTCTTTCTAGCTCCACCAGATTGCCTCCATGCTACCAGCCATGGATGTTATTACTTAACCCTGACAAACCGGTATTTCATCTTGTAGACCAGCCACCGCAGAGGTAACTAAAATAATTTCTGCCTTCATGCTCCTTTCATCAATCACCCACATAAAGATGAGAGGATCAGTCCTCTCCCATCCTACATTGACATCAGTACATGGCAAACAGGGCAGGCCTCCCATCAGTGCTGCCAATGAGGCCTATGAAGGAGGATCCAAATGGCAATGCAACCCATTAGAAAACTCACCAACCCGATCCTGCATAACACCATTAAAACCACATTCACACAAACTATTAAAGTCTGCCACTGTTTTTACTACCTATTGTGAAGATGATTGGCAAAGAACAGCAGTATGGAGGCCATGATGCTATGCCTACCAGGAAATTCCCAAACCTTTTGCTAGCGGTAGTGCCATAATTCTATACATCCATGGCTACATGATGTCAGCCAGTTATTTTTTTCGTATTCTAAATCAATCTCGTTATCTGACAATTTCTGGAGTTGAAAAGTGACACATGACACCGAGGAGAGTGCCACATAACGCATCCACTCTCGGAAAGAAGAATCAGCTTCTAAAGCTTTAAGCAACATTCATCTAGAGATTTGGAGGCTAGTCAGCAATGTGAATCAAATGCCAAGAGTTCCCAAACTTTACCTTTTGATGGGGATTTATAAAGAGCTGTATGTTTATTGGAAAACCAAAACTAACCCTTCTCCATGAGGGATAATTACATGGATTTGGTTCCCTCAATAAAGTAGGTTTCATCTCAAGTGAGCCCAAGCATGCTCCACGGTCTCCTTCCAGTACTCATCTAGCCAATCTTTCTCGAAATACCCATCCTGCAGCTTCTCACTTCCAAATTGGCTCCCAAATTTACCTTATCTGAAGATACCCAAACCACTTTTAAGGTCTATTTTTTGACTTCCTGTTGGTGCCATGGCAATTCCGAGATGACAAACCTTTTTGTGAATTGCATTTTGTGTATATTATTTGAAATGATAATAACATTGTCACCATGGTGACGTTAAGCCATTTGGCGATTAATTAACAGAAAGAAATATTAACAACTCATTTAGTTGAGATTTATCACTGGGAATAAAATTTAGTTAGATGCTATATATTTCTATATGTAGAAGGTTCGATGAAATTAATCTATAACACAGTGGAGGGAAAGTGGGAAAGTGGAAAGATGATATGTAGGAAGGAGGTGGAATCAAAAGCAACCATGTGTTTTAAGAGATTCGTGGTCTTTCTGAAAAGTGGTGTATAATTCATATTATAGTTTTTTAATGGAACTCAATACTCTTTTCTCAGTAAGCTACTGTACATGTAGTCATGAAATTTTTTGTTCCACCCATGTCATAAAATCATGTAAACACGTTAAATACTGTTGACTACATACAAAAAGTGCACCTAAATACTAAGCAAATAAAATGATACAGACCTCACAATTGAAATATAATGTTTCAATACTGCAAGGAATTCACGGACACCTCCATTGTAGAAGTAAAGAGGAGGATACGCCAAACCTGTGCACATGTTATTACCTAGTTAAAAAAACCACACGCTTTGCACGAAAGCAGAAATTACTAACCGGAATATTCAGCAAAGATATTTTGTTTTATTTCTTAAAAACAAACAGCTATCTTACAGGGATGTCTGACATCGCAAGAAGCTAAAGTACGTTACCCGATGATAAAACCACAATTATGTATTGCCAGCCAATTGAAGGGGTATGCCGACGTATAGAATGTACATCAGTCAATGGCAAATCCTTGATTGTGTAAAGATTCCTATCTGAAATCAGAAAATAACATGAGCACAAAATTACGCACAAAGTCAACATGTAGCAAAGCATACCAAAAGCTTACCCTTCTCCAACATCTCACTCTCCGAGCCACGCCATCCAGCATCCTCACCCTTAGGGTTTGGTTTGTAAGGAATCCAACTCTACAAATACAAATGCCAATGAATATCGGAAACTACCACAACAACAAAGCCTTCTCCCACATTAAGTATGGCCAGCTACATGGATTCTTTAAATACTTTAAATAATTCAGGACAAGAATTTGAAGCAAACTTTCAATAATATTTACAAAAAAAATAGATTTCCTATTAGACGACACATGCCCAGTCAAGCAAACATCTATATATTACAAAGACCGAAATCATGGCAAAATCTAACAAGGCTTATAAATCGTACATTAGATTTTGAGTGAAGCCAAAGGATGATCATTCAACATGGAATGTCATTCAAATTTTATTACAACAGAATGAATCCAATAACATGTTACATAACCAAACACACCTCCTTTCAACTCCAACTTCAACATCACGACGCCCACGATGCATACAACACCTTTGCATTGTGCATCACATTTGCAATATTACCTTTGCCCTATGACGATCACCGGATTCATTCCAAATCGTCACCACTAGCAGTACACTCTAGTCACAAGGTTGGAGGGGGCTGCTCCTTTGTGGTGGTTATAGGGAGGTGGCATCACTCCTTTGTGATGGTGACTATCATTTTCAAATATGTGATGAACCTATGAGTCAATGGTTTTTGCAATGAGAATGAACAGATGATGTCAACAAGTGATAAATGTCGGTGCAACATGTAACACCTCAAGGAAGCAATAGATGAGGGGTTAGAGGCAGAGAGCCGCCAGCATGTGGCCTCTCAAGGTCACAAACTCGAAGAGTGTGCCTAGTTAAGGTCGAAGCATGACTAGTTGAGGTCGAGTTGCATGGCATAAGTAAAGTGAGACGGAGATCACAGGGCATAAAGTTATAAGTGGCATGAGAGGTGCCCTATTGTAGGTGGTGCAACATTGTCGTTGCAGAGCGGAAATTGACCAAAAGAGAGTACCCAAAGGCAACTACTGCCATGGGAATAGAAGAGGTCCAAGAAATGTTGCGACAATATGGTGGTTGGCAGATGTCAATTCATGACAAAAAGATCAACGAGAAGATGATGATGAGTCAGTGTATGTCGATGGTCGATGAATTGATGAACAATCAACAAACCATGCAACGACTGTGATGAATATGATTAGGCTTTAACGAAGAGTTTAATATGATCAATTCATTGGAAATGTTGTTGTCATTGTTGTCTTCCTTGTTATATTTATCTCAAAATTTGTGGTGTCTGTTGTATATAATCCAATAAATTCAACATGTTCGTATACATTCTGAGCAGTTTCAAGCAAGAATGTTGAACTTCTACACGAGCGTTGTGGCTATTTGAGCGAGAATCCATCAATAAATTTGCAACAATAAAAAAACAATCGGCTATCTCATCTTCTTTCTTCCATCTTCCTTGAGCATCTTGTTGTTTCTTCAAATCAAGAGAATGACTCGATGATCATGGTTCGAAACCATATTGTGGAACCAAAGATTATGGATGAGAGGAGAAGGGAGAAGAGACGTAACTAGCCTAGATAAGAGGGTCAGATTCCCTAGATAATGAGGGAAGAGTGTGCATCGCAGTCAAACTCTAATGTTCTTTAGCACATATATCTCATTTTATACACAACTCTACCATCCCATTATATAGAACATGTGGGATTACAAAGGAAAGTGAACAGAACAGAATAACTCCTACTCAACCTTTATTAATAGACTCAAAGTCTCATGATCGGATTGTTCTAACTTTATTTACTTCATTAGTTAAGGTTGTCTGTCAACTTGAACGAGTTAAATTGACACTGGCTTAATCTCAAACTTAATAAGTTAGAGTTGGCTCAAAAATTGCTCAACGAGCACGATGCACCATGCCAGTAATTTCTAATTTTATTAATAGGGAAGGGATGATCCCTATTATATTCCAAAACCCGCATTGAAATTGAAGAGCATTTTTATAGTCCACATGTCTCTTGTTAGAATTGGGTGATGATGTACCATTTTTCACAGAAACCAGATAATTGCATGGAGTGAAGTAACCAATGTTTGAGAAAAACGAAAGGCGGAACGAGACGTTTTCTTCGAAATTGAGGCGAGGCGTAGCCTCAAGGCGGTCGAGGCGTAAGCCTCATTTTATAGAGAAAAGGATGCATAAAACTATGTTTATATGTATATATATCAATGTAATTATATGTTCTATGCCCAACAGGTAATACTTAGCACTATAAGAGATATGATGAAATGATAGAGATAAGAATCCCAAAATAGAAGATAGAACAACATCATTATCCCTTTCTACACATTTTCATCCAATCAGAGGAATTCATTGTTTATAAATGTTGTGAAAGAATTAAACAATACATATCTATTTTTGAAATGTTGTTGTAATTAAAAGTGTGATTAAATATACGTCAAAGAATTTATGCTATGCGTCTAACATATAATATATGGCCACACAAGAAACTGTGTATCCTATCCATTTCGAGCAAATCTTTGAAATATTTGTGTAATTAAAAGTACGATTAAATATATGTCAAAGAAATTTACTTATATGTCTAACATATAATATATGGGAGCATGAGAAATCGTGAATCCGATCCATTTCGTTTTGATTGATATATTGCAAAGCTCGTTGAGTTTACGAGTATTGTTGGATTTGATATTTATGAATCCATTCATTAAGAGTGAAATAGTAAGAGTTTGTTGAAATAGTTGAATAATAAATATGAAGTTATGGGCACGAAAGAAACATCAAATTTAGGCATTTATCTTGTATAATCATTATTTTAAACAAGCAGATATTTATAAGCTTCTCAAACCACCAAGTAAACCATTAAAATTATAAAAATGTGCTTCAGAAAAAGCAAAAATACCTTGCAAAATGCCTCGACTACCTCGAGGCGGAACGCCTCAAGGCCAAGCCTCGACTACCTGAGGCGCACGCCTCACTGGACTAGACTGAGGTGCATGCCTCGAGACTAAATAGGATCGCCTCGTCTAGAGGCATACACCTCGGGTGCCTCGAAGCTAGTTTTTTCATACCATGGAAGTAACACGGATTGTCAACTGAACTACTGAGTTGACTTCTCGAGTTGAGCAACCCTTGGCTAGGACTCAACTCGTTAAGAAAATGAGCTCAGATGCCACATTTGAGCTTGGCTCATTAGCTTGTTAGCTTAGCTCACGAGCCCATTAGCTAGAAGACCCTAACTCGAGCATGTCGAGCTCAAACTTTCCTAACACCACGATCACTAACTGATTTCTAGATTTGTTATTTTGATTTGCATCACGACCTCACATCGTAGATTGTCGGAGTTCGAGCTCCATAACAATAAGAGGATCACAGGGTACAAATGGTGCTGAGGTCATGGTAAGCTACGTCTTTGATGGGGTCGCAACTCGCAAGCTGGCAATGCTACCATGGTTGGCTGAACCTATAGTGTTTCCTCCCACTTTCGGAAATGAGCGATGAAATCCATCCCTCTGTGCAACACACTAGCCATCTAGTTGGAAGTTGTCTTAATGCAAGGTGAATAGATGGGATCAGTTAACATCCAATTTTCAGTGGTTGGATGGGCTAAAGAAGGCTCTCTTGCAATAGACTCAGAATTCCGAACTTTTTGGATGAGAATTTGTAAACAGCCATGATCCCAACACCATCCCTGTGGTTATACGAAATTCAAACATCGTGCATAAATCAACACGCAAGCAGACGGTATTTGTAGGACTGCCTATCAGTGTTGTCACTGTACAATCACACATCCCATTCCAACTACGATATTACTATATCCCTCCTCTGAATTTGAGGAAAAATTATCCGAGCATACCAAGAACAGGGACGACTCCTGCTTGGCGAGCCTCAGCCGCCCGCTGATACGCTCGGACGCGAACTGCGTGGGGTGGATGGCGACGTTGTCCTTGTGATAAACAGTCTCCAATCCGCCAAGCTTCGGAGAATCGCCGTGCATGATGCTCCCGAAGCCCTGCAATGATGCATCCAGAGGGACCAAAATTGTGAGCGGCGGATGAGGAGGAGGGAGGATCGGATCGGAAGAGGAGGGCGTACGATCGACCTGACTCTGAGACGCCGCGTAATCGGAGTCGTCGGAGAGATCGTGGGCGTCTGCTTCCAGCATCGTGATTTGGGGACCGGGGAGGGTCGCGGGAAGAAATAACAAAGAGCGGGCGACGGAGAGGTGTTGGCTTTTGTGCTTTGATCTGCCTTCGCAAGTAAGGCACGGGGAAGGGGATTTGGATTATCCTCGGCACGTGGAAAAGATGCAAGTGGTTCAGTTTGATGCCAAGTGGTTGCCGAACAACATAACAATTCCTAGGGCTCGTTTGGTAGGAGAATAAGCAGAAATAAGGATTGGGAATAAGGGTCTATTCTTCGTTCGACTGGAGGATAAGAATAAGGAGAATAAGGTGAAGTAAAGGTAGGTAAGGTGGGATAAAGATAGGAATAAGAGTGAAATAAGATGAAATAATGGGGGATAGTCGTACCACGCGGAAGCGTGTTGGGGGCGTATTCCCCTTATTCCATTCCTCCTTATACCCCAAACGAACAGGGCTTAGTTTAGAGGATAAGGGGGAATGGAATAAGGGGAATAATCTCCCAACACGATTCCCCGTGGTACAACTATTCTCCATTATTTCATCTTATTTCACTCTTATTCCTATCTTTATCCCACCTTACCTACTTTATTTCACCTTATTCTCTTTATTCTTATCCTCCAGCCGAACGGAGAATAGACCCTTATTCCCCATCCTTATTCCTGCTTATTCTCCTATCGAACGGGCCCTAAGGGGGTAAAGGGAAATAGGGGCGTCATTCGACTCATTCCCCAAATTCCAAAACCCCCACAACCCCAACACTGCCCACCCTCCCAACCCACACACACACCCGACTTCTCCGATTCTTTTGTGGATGTGTCCGTGTATGGCTTTCTTATTTGTCACCTTTTGCAGCATGTAGGTAGCTGCAGAACCAACTTTTTCTTGTTTTTCATGTGATTTAAATATGTCGTTTTAGAATCAATGGCTTCGGTGGAGGTGTGCATGACCCTATTTCTTTAGTACGAGTTGTACATGCCGAGGAGGTGTATAGGTAGACATTGTATTGTCCTCTTCCATGTCACGATCATGCACATCCATGATACTCAACAACTATTGTAACATCACATTTACATTCGGAACACATGCATCCAACATATTATTTCAATGCAGGAAATAGGTAAAGTAAAGAACAGAACCGCGTACACACACATTTACATAACTATATGATATAACAATATAAACAAGGAAGCACCATGTCTGCAAAATATACACAACATGTAATTGTCCATCAGAATGTATAAGTACAAGTCTATCCCTCAAAGTACAAAATGAAAGTAAATAACTCACAACAAAAACCACAAGTACGCATAATGTCATGTATTCTCATCAACAACATAATCGCTCCTTGTCGCGGTGCTGGGTCTAGATAACCTCTTGGACCACCCGGAAGAGTGTGTCGTGAACAATTGCTCAATACATATTTACTCTATTAAGAGGTAAAGCCAATATTTTTGAAAGCAGACCGGACGGTCGGTCCGACCGATGAGCAGGTACTTATTTTTGGCCTGGTTATCCTGGTTTCACCAATTCGGTTCAAATATTCATTTTTTGGGTCCAACCAGTGGTTCAATTGGGTGTCAAAATTTAGGTTCAACCAGTTTCAACCGAATTTGAACCGGAATTCAAGTTTGATTTTATTTTAAAATAATGTCTTTTGTGGGAGTTGAACCCAAACCAATTGATGACACTACACCGCGTACTAATCAATTCTGCTACAATCACTTCTTGTTATAAAATGGTTCCAATAATTATTATTCTATAGTAACATTATACGGTATTTAATTTAAATTATATATGCATTGTATTTAATATTGTATACATAATGTAAGATATTTACGTTATGTGTGCATTTTTTATAGCTATATGTAAAAGTATGTATACCATATATGTATCCGTACAGATATTGCATATGTTATGTATCTATAGTATATATTTTATTTATTTACAAGTGTTTTCTTATATCTATGTGGTTATTTTTGTATATGTATATATACAACATCCGTAGATGCAAAAGTCTATGCATATGAATACATATTATTTAAGAAAAGATTTATATGCTAGTGCAAACAATTATAATATTATAACGTTGCTAACTTTTTATGCATATGTCCAATTTCATTGTACCCACTTTTGAATGAATGTACACTTAGTTATCTATAAATCAATGCCAGATTCAAAAGAATCATAGTTCATTTGTGAAACTTGGATTTTGGAACCTAATTATATATGTACATATTAAGTGATCTTTTTGACTTATTATTTCATGTACATACATATTTGACTCCTTTTTTATTTATTTATTTTTCATATCTTTATTTTATTTCATGTTTAAATTGATTACATAAAAATAAAAATCCAAAAAAGCAAAAAAGCAATGAAAAATGATAAATTTTGACTTCGGCACATTGATCTAATTCACGCGTGTATAATTCACTTCATTCTTTTATTCTGATTGTTTCTTAACTAATAGAAATCTAAAAAAATTACATTTATGTCCATTGTGTAATTTTACATCATATTGTATTTTTGCATACATTGTTTATCTACAAAAAATCAAATGAAAATTACAAAAGTAAATTTATGTACATAGTATATTGATCGAAAAATCACATCATGCATTGTTGAGTTCATATGCACTCGAATCCTTCATAAACATTGTAGAATGAATTTAGGTCTAATTTTTTTCTTTGTGGTCATCTTTACATTAGAGGTCATTTTCTATCCTTTTATTTGTTTTTCTGTATTTACTTGCATTGGTCAACTGTCACCATTCCACATGGCGCCACACTACTGGTCCACTTCAGCTGCAGATCAAACTCACCCCCTTCCAGGTCATACCTCTTTGTCTCGTAGCACCCTTGATCTGGGTCATTGGAACAAACTTGATCCAAAGGCCTCTATCATTTCCTCATTTTCTCAGCACCCCCCACGCCCACATCACATGCTAACCTCCTGGATCGTTGGATCAAGCCATGATCCAACGACCATCCTCCCTCCTTCAACCTAAGGCTCCTCTCTGTTACACCTCTGCCTCTCCCTCTTCTGATTACCAGCCAACCACAACTACTAATCGTCGATGATCGATTAACCTCCTTCCTTTGTTATCCTCCCCTTTCCCCATTCATCTCTAACCACCCAATCCTACCTCCATGTTTTTCGCAAGATCAAACCATCTAACCAGTGACCCTCTTCAACCTATCCTCTTCACCGACCAACCACAACTCCCAACGACCACCTTCCAACCGCATGTAGCATTTATGCTCTATCTTCTTTGATCTCCCCCTTTTGTCTCATTCTAACCCATTATCTTTTCCCTACAACCAACCACCTTATCTCCTTATCCTATCGCCTGCAACAACCATACACATCTTCTTCGGACCAAACTCGCACCTGCACGCCTCTTCTCCTTATCCCTTCCAACGACACGATCCTCTATCATCTTCCTATAAAAGACTCGACCCCCATTTCTATTGAGATTATTCGTCGTCTTCATCTAAAAGCGAGAAGAGATAGAGAGTTGTGAACACAGTTGATAGTAGCAACAGTGTGCCACTGACGAAGATCCCGACTCAACGAGATCCACAGAGAAGAATCTATGTGCTGCTCTAAACCCCTGGAGTAGACCAAGTCCCTGTCTTCTTCATCGGACGTCGAGATGATCATCGAAAGGTAGCATCTCGCTCCTCCCTTCAAGGCAACACAATACATGTATATTTATTTCCCTTTTCGTCATACCGATTTCTCTATCCTTCTTCTTTGTTTATTTCTTATCCTTCTTCTTCGTTATCCCCATCAACACCCCCTCTTCTTTACTTCACCTTTATTCTTCTTCTCCTCCTCCAAATCTAATCGATCCAATAATCGATCAATAGAATCCACTTCACCATCATTTTCTTCCCCTTTGCATTCTCCTTCTTCTCCTATCGAAACCCTTCGCCGACCATTGTTCATGCCTCCTCCACGTCCACTAAGAGTTACCGTTCATCATCCCTCTAGAGCTCTCACGACAGGGACCAAGCGATTAGCTCGAGACCTGATGACCGCAAAAACCGACTAGGGTTAAGTGTAAAATAAAGGTGTCATTGTTACCCAATCAATCAATGTGATTAACGAGAAAATAAACCACTAATGAATCAAACAATCAAATCGAGCGGCTTTGCTACTTTTATTAACCTGGTATAGCGACCGGGGTCGAGCCCAAGGAACACAAATATACACTAAGTAGTTGATTTCAAAATCAAAGGATTTTTATTGATATTTAGTGATTTTTAATTTTTTTTTTCAAATTTTAATTTTTTGATGTAAGAGAATATGCACAACAAAATAAAAACACACACAAACACTCTTTTTCTATTTTTTCAAATAGATCAAAAAAACTCAGAAAATCAAAGTAAAAATATTTTTGGGTTTTGTGCATTTTGTAGTGTTCTTCATAATTTTTACGTATTTTTCAGATGTTTTTATGGTTTTCTGAAAATCAAATAGTGGTAAAAAACTTTGTACATCTAATATTTTTTGTAATTTAAAATAAGTAAAAGGATCGAAATTCTTGGAAGTGATTTTTGTGATAAACTAGAAAGAAATACCTACATGCAGGAACTGAAATCACAATTTTTGGGTTTTTCTATGATTTTATATGATTTTTTAAAATGTTTTAGATATTTTTACAAATTTTTAGGTTTTTATAAAATATTTTCAACAAATTTTGTACATAAGATAAAAGATGACAAAAGGCAACTATTTATAGAATTTTTAAATGATTTTTCAAATTTTTATGTATTTTTAAAAGCAAACGGGGACTTTTTGGGGTGTTTTTGAATTTTTAACAATAGAAAATGCACGAAAATCAACAAGAAAAAATCACCATAAATAATACATGCTAGCAAGAGTCACATACAATTTTTAGGCAATTTTTGGAGTTAATTTGATAGTTATTGCAATTAATAAAAGACTTGTAATTAAGAATAGTACACAGGGACCAAACTGCAAACATTCTAAGTCCTAAGGCATAGCATATAACAAGAAATAAAAGTCCAAGGGCCTCAAAGTAATTTATCCGCAAAAGTCACGCGCAGCACGCGAATCTAGATATACAGGGATATATATGAAATTTCTCAAAACATTCCATTCATTTCATAACAGATAATAAGTGCAGGAGAAAATGTGCAAACACACCAAAAACCATGTGTGGATACACGTGACTACAACTCAAGTGGACTGAAATGCAAATATAAAAACATCAAGGTCCTTACTGCAAAAGTTCTTAACTACGATTTATATTTATGGGATTAAAACAAAATAAAAAGACATGCAGGGGAAAATGAGAAATATACCCTTGAGGTACGTGGTAGGCACGTGAGACGATAGACGGTTCTGATGGAGCTCTGAAAAAGGGATCTGACAGCCAAAGGATGTCGAGGACATGTGGCTCAGATCTGCTACACCAGTACGGATCTGACGGTCGAAAAGGCTGATGCTGACGAGTGGCTCAAATGTACTAGGGATTTGATCTGATTGTTATCAGTTGGGCGTGGTAGAATGGTCCGGATCAGATCTAATAGAAGAGGGGTGATCTAAGGGCGAGGAAGGATGCTAGAAGAACTAAAGCCTGGTGAGCTTCTGTCAATCGTGGACAGCGATCCACAGGTCCGATGAACTCGCGATGAAGCCCAGCACCTTCGTAGGGCTACCCCACGTCTAATGGATGGCTCCGATGAGAAGATGGATGGTCGGATGGTCCTAGTGAGGGTGGTGCACCTGGAGGTGCCCCGCCATCTCGACTGGAGCTTAGATTATGCCTCCTTACGCGAACATGCATCTACGAAGGGTAAATGGACTCGGAAGCTTTGCTCCAGTCAGGTTATTGCATGTAATCGTGAAGAGAAGCAGCGGGGAATTGGAGCTCTGGTTTCTGATGAAGGCGAAGGGGGAAACATATCCTAATCCTGCTTTGGTGAGTAGGATCCAGGGGGATCACGTTGTGTTGGAAGATGGAGGGCGAGCAGGGAGTGTGATCGGAGCAGATGGATGAGCGGTACAAGGCTCTGACAAGTTGGTTGGAGCAAAAGAACTGATGGCGGAGCTAATGGACGAATCGAGATAAAAGGGAAAATGCGGGCGAAAGGAAGTAATACCTGAAGCTTCTAATGAACTCAGTAACTTCGAGTGAGGGGAACGATGGGGTATTGGCCTCGACCGAGCTGCGGAAGGCCTGTGAGGTTGCACACGACAAAGGAGCTCTAGCCACGTTTGAGCAATCAGCCAAACAACCACCAAATTAATCTCTGAAGGTCTCTCTGGAAGCATGCCACTCTTCTGGAGGTGTCTAGGGAGGAGTTATGTGGCGAGGCACGAGATGAGGAGCATGGGTGGCAGAGCGAATGATTTATAGGGATACTTAAGGGTTTGGAAAGATCGATCGAATGAGCGAAACCCTAGGTAGATCCGACCCTTCTTAGGGATCCGCGAGGATCACGAATCCTAGGAGAGGAACCGTGCGCTAAAATCAAGGTGATTGGTGGTCAGATCTGATCGGGAAAAATGTGAGAAATCGATCCGACGACACAATTGTCGGTCGGGTATGGCGGAGGAGTAGGTTGACCCGGGTCCGAATCAGGAAATTCGAAATAAATAAATCAAAGAAAAATAAAATAAAATAGTATATGAATATAAAATAAAAATGGTAAAAATAAAAAATGTTTATTATTTTTCAACCTATTTTTATGTCATTTTTAATTATTTTTTTGAAATTGTATACACTGTATATACATTATAGTGTACTATGTATAGGTATAATATCCCTATGTATTTTATCCTTTTATTTTAATATTTTTACAAATAAATCTTTTATTTTATAGTTTATTTATTTACAAAATAAATGGAGGAATATAAAATGATTTTTATAAATTAATTAAAGTGTTGAATAAATAGGTGTTGTATGCAATACACACATGTGGCTTTTGTACATTGAACTTTGGATTTTATTTTTATTTTATTTTGTATTTTCTAATTTTTATTTTATTATTAGGACTATGTACAAGTGTTTAAATTACAATATGTATAAATTATAAATTAAAGTAATTAAATATAAATATTTACAAGTATAAGTGCCACATGACTATACAATGCACCCAAAAAGCCAACGTAACTCCAAAATTTATGGAACCACCCTCATTTTAAAATAATTATAGTCCAATAAAGGTGATTTTGAAAGAATTTGAGTTCATATGGAGTCGGAATTAATCTTAAGTTCTTGTTGTGTGGCTTCTCATGAGTGGTTTATTGGTATTATGTACAATGATTTATTTCACAAGTATTTTATTATTTAGAAAACATTTTTATGTACAACTTTTATTAAGAAAATAATTGGATTTGAGGTATTTTTATTGATAAATAAAATAGGAGAACTAATATGTAAATGGAGTGCATAGTGAAGAATAAAGAACCATTACTCCCCCTACTTTATTCCTTGTCAATCAGGTCAATGATTAACCTTCTCTCGGGGTTTGGGTCAGTCTGTACTTATTTCATAATTACATCCTTCTTTCTTTTTCTTTTCTCTTTATTTTTTTATTTTAGGAAAACGTGTATTAATTATGCAATATTAATAATGACCTGCACAATGATAATTTATTGTATTTGCACATATTTATAGTTGTTTCTGTTAAAAGATAAAGCTAAAATAAAAGAATAAATAATGAGAATCAGATATTCATCAATACCCATCTTCTTGCTTGCAGGCCCATGATCGAGTGCCACCTTGACGGAGTAGGAGCACGAGAAGCCTCATCGGCGTCCATGGCTATGTGTCGGCCACCAGAGGAGGAAGGACTCATGCAGCTCTTACCTGAAATCGAAGAAGAAGAGGTGGTGCACCCTCAACCTACAGGCGTCGCTCAATTAGTCCCTACCTCTCATCCAGACTATCTGCCCATCCTCGTGTCCCAGCCGTCAGACCAAAAGAGGACGGATGCCCTAGATCACCCTCGAACCTCGCTACCCAAGCCTCGTGACTTGGGCACCCCGCAAGAGTCATATTGAGCCATGTATAGGTTTGGGAACGCACCTCCAGCCGAATCGAAAACCCCTGTGTGCCATCCATGTGACGTGAGAAATATTGCAGAGCATCCCCCTCCAGTTTAGGATATTCCCAAAGAAGCCCAGTCACATGCGACTTGGGTAATTTTCACTTGTACCCTTCCGTGTCATGCCACCATGTTCCAGAAACTCAACAATATACGTCCACACATACGATTCTGCATTCAAAATAACAAACACTGTAATATATGCACGATGGTGGTAAGAAGGAATAACAATCAGTAATTTTTTTCCATTCATGATCAATGTCCACAAAAATAAATACATTGTCATACAATTATAGCCACATGTACATACACATCATGTCTCTTAAAAATGAGTACATGTACAATAAGATAAAAAAATAGACACCAAGTGTACCATACAAAGATCTAAGAAAGTCTACCATGAGCCGTCTACTATTACGGCTGCTTCTCCTGCAAACCTAACGAGTTCACACAAATAGGTTTATTAGCAAAGCACCCAATACATATATAAAACAACAACTAAAATGGTAAAAAATGTGCATAATTGTAAGGAAAGCAACTACCCATAAGAAACAAGATGATTACTAAAAAGTGCTCAATAGGAAGTGAACAACTTACGATGTAGCTCTGTCATTTAGGTTATCACGTTTAAATTACTGAAGAACTATTATTGTTATTTATATACATCCTAAATAAGTTTCGTACAATGATGAATCAGTGATTCTTAACTCTAATTAGATGAAAATGGTACTTCATCCCGAGAAATTAGGTTCATTCACATGTTAATATCATAAAATTAATTTTCATGCACTTGTAACTAATTTGCATAAATAAGCATTTTGCATTCATATTCATCTGTAATATTTCATCTAATTTCATACATTTTTAATTAATTCATGCTAACTCCAATGAATAAAACTAACTTAATTGTGTACACATCACTAACCTTAATTAGAGAAAAATCCTAAAAAAATACTAACTTGTACGTGTTTGAAATAAACCCAACCCTAATTTAAGGACAAAAAACTGCAAACACTAATATCTCTCTCATATAGTATCCAAATTCACAAAAGTTGCTTTTGAATTAATATACATTCAAATATTTACAAATCGAGATCAAATTCAAAAGAATCAGAGATCATTTATCAAAATTGGATTTTTGGACCTAACTGTGCATTGTACACATTCAATGATCTTGACCTGTTATTTTATGTATATATTTTACTCTTTTTATCTATTCCTTTTTTGTTTCTTTATTTAATTTCATATTCTAACTAATTACACAAGAATCAAAATCCAAAAAATCTGAAAAATAAAGAAAAAGATACATTCTGACTTGAGACCATGGACTAATTAATCTATATATACCTCTCATTTTATAATTATTTTTAACTTACAAAAATCCAAAAAATTTACATGTGAGTCCACTGCGTTGTTTTACAACATATTTGTGTTCTACATGTTGTATTCATACATGAAAAATCAAATAAAATTTACAAAAGAAATTTGATATTTTATACATAAAATGTCACCAAAATGCATCCCTTGTATTCCACATTCCATTTGCATCTGGGTCTTTAATGAACATTTTAGAATGCACGTCACATTTTTCATTTTTGTCATTTTTGCATTGGAGGTTATTTACTATTTTAATTTTAATTATTTCTGCATTGGTCAACATTTGGTCAGTCAACATCCATGTGGCGCCACACGGATGGAGCCACATAGCTCCAAGTCGGCATGTCCTTGCTCGGTCTACTCTGTTTATCCTCTAACACCAACGATTTGGGCCCTTAGACCGCTTTCGATCCAATGACCATCATCAACTATGCTGGCCCATTTCCCTCTCACATGCAACGTACGTGCACGCTCTCCGCCTTTGGATCACGATGGATCCAACGGCGGTTGTAGGTCTCCCTCCATCTCCAGTCGTGCCACCCTCGATCGACCAATCGTCTTGCCTCTGCCGCTGCACTACCATTTCCTCCATTTCCACCCGATCTCCCTTTTTATTCACCACCTAACCCCAACGACCATTATCCTCTCCACTGATACCTTATTCCCTTATCCCCATCATCAATCAAACCCAACCTCTCCCAGGTCCTTATCCCTTAAAACCCACAAACCCATTACCTGAACTCCAACCTTTATCCCCACCTCCGACCTCCAACTAATTACAGATGTCGGAGACTGATCAATCCTAACCTCCAGACACTAGGAAACCTAATATCCACCCCATCATTGATCTTGATCTTCTCGCACCTCTATCATCTCCACCTGGAACCCAACGAACAGACCTAGAACGATATGTCTCCCCTCTCCTATTTAACCTTTCTCTGATCGACCTTCAAGGACCATCCGCCAAATCCACAATTAATCGAAAATAGAGAGAGAGAGAGAGAGAGAGAGATGAGTGGTGAAAGCTCTCTTCTTCGTCGGCGATAACCTCCTCCCCCAGACGCGATCCATGGCCCCCACGACCGTGCAACTTCTCCTTCAGGCGAAGACAAGCTTTGTGCTTCACACCAAGCACTAAGGCAAAGATCAGGAGAAGGCCTTAGTGCCTCCATCTCCAGACGAAACCAACAGCCACCTTCACCATCTTCTTCTTTTCTATGTCTCTTCTTCGTCGCATCCCCTCTTCTCTTCTCCATTTTACATAACATATGTTATCCTCGACGAATTCCCATGTCACCTCTAAATAATATCCCCTCGCTTCTGATTCTACCTCCACAGCCTTCCATCGCCAACAGCTTCGCCCTTCTACCAACATGGAGCCATGCTTCACTCACTCCTCTCATTGAAGTAGCCACCTCACCTTCGAGCCGTACGTGTCGCCATCCAGAAGGAGCATCGGAGAAGACGAAAGGAGGAAGGATCCATCAAGCTACAGGCACCGTTCAATCAAGAACGATGCCTCATTCGAATCGTTCGTCATTGATGAATCTATTATTCATCACTCTAAAAGTTGAAAATAGAGCTTCGTTCCTGAGTAATTAGCTGCATATCTCCATTTATTTTGCATTACTCTCATTCATGCATTTAGAATCAATGTCTGCATTTTAGCATGCATATTTGCATTAAATAAGAAGCTAAATTCACATGCAAATATCACATGTATATTCACACTATTTTCCTTATTTTTTTATCTATTTTTCTCTAATTCAGAATTAAATAAAATCAACTCTATAGTGTATATATTATTAACATTGATAAAAGAAAATATCAAAAAATACTAACCCATATAATTGTCTAATAAAATCCAAACCCTGGTTTGAGACTAAGAGACTAAAATGTGGATATCTCTCTCATACAGTCTCCTATGGATCCCTACTCACTTTAGAATTAATGAACGAACAATTATTATAAAAACATGATCAAATTAAAAAAACGGAATCCTATGTGAAACTTAGGTTTTGGGTCCCATTGTATATTATACACATGTCCCCCTTTATTTATTTATCGTATTTCTTTATTTTTCTTAATTATTAAAAATCTAAAATATAGATTAAGTTGTAAATATTTATCTTATATTTTCTTTGATTTTATTTTGATTTTTACCTTATTTTAAAAATGACAGAAACATTGAAAAACACAAAAAAATCGGTATTTTATATCTATAAGATATCCCCAAAAAACTTTTTGTACAGATGATTTATTTTGCTTTTTAATCCTTCACAAAAGTTGTAGATCTTGTCGAGACGAGCAACTTTTGTGTTGACTACTTTTTTATTTAACCCCTTTGTTATTTCTTTTTTATTTTTTTCTTATGTCTAATTTTTTAATTTATCGTAGAGCAACATGTGGTCGCTCTAGGAACCGCCATGTGTCACCCCGTTTTATTTTATTTTCAGAATTTATTTTTATTTTAGTTATTATCTATTTATTTATTTACTTATTTATTTAATAATTATTTATTATTTATTTATTTGTCTTATTTATTTATTTATCTTATTATTTAATTATTAATTATATATTAATTATTAATTATTTTAATTAATTAATAATTTATTTACTTATTTATATTTATTATTTATTTATGTATTTTATTTTATTATTCATTCATTCATTCATTTAGTTTTTTAATTACTTATTTATAATTATTTTTATTTTTTATTTATTTTATTTAATTCCATTTTTTATTTAATTTTTATTATTTTCCACCAACTCCAATTCTCTCCACCTCTCCCACTTCTTTCCCAACTTCCACCCCCACTTCTTTTCTAACCTCTCCATCTTCCATCTCCTTTTATTCCCTTCATCCTCTTCATTTTCCCCTATCTGTCGTTTCGAGAGAAGAGAGGTCGAGCCCCTTTAACCTCCAGGTGACAGTTTTAGGAGATGAGTTGAGGGACGACAACCTCAAAGGCAAGGCCTG
This sequence comes from Ottelia alismoides, assembly GCA_037367405.1. Taxonomy (NCBI): domain Eukaryota; kingdom Viridiplantae; phylum Streptophyta; class Magnoliopsida; order Alismatales; family Hydrocharitaceae; genus Ottelia; species Ottelia alismoides. The sequence continues at coordinate 155,579 of JAZKJV010005358.1, read as the reverse complement.
CGACAACACCGATGCCGTGTCTCGAGCTTCCAATCAGTCTCGCTTAGCTTCGAAGGATTCTGCCATCCTTCTCGAGGCCACGACACGAGTTCAGCATAGCTGCTCCACAATTCCAGTGAATTCCCAGGTAAGTTTTCCATCTTCTTTCCTCAATTTTTTAATCTAATACTCATTTTTATTATTCTACATTCATCTTCTATACGACGTCATTCACCATCATTCATCATTCGTCATCACTATTTTATTCCTTTTTTCACATCATCACCAAACCATAGTGATCCATCACCATCATTACTGCATCAAACTCCACATCAAACATCATTACCACTACCATCTCATCATCTCCCTTCACCACCATTCATTTTCATTTCGTTGATCTCTTGTTTGAAAATAATAAAAAAATAAAAATAAAAAAATCAAAACAAAAATAAAAAAGTTGTAGCTCTCCGAGCGGCCCCTCCTGTGCAACAGCCATTTGCGGCCGCCCACCTCCATAGGCCCAGTCCTTCCACCTTCACGACTGCTTGCCGACCTTGGCCATCGCATCTCCATCTGCATTCCAGACCCGCGATTGCCGCCCATCTTCTGCCACAGCCGTGCCCCCAACCGATGTACCACCTGCAACTCCAGCAACCTCGCGTAATCGCAAGCACTCCGTGGTCGCACACACGTACAGCAACGACCCGCAGCAGGTTGCTCCGCCTCTGTGTAGCCCTCTGCCACCATAGATGTGTGTTGCCCCATGTGTTGCCTTCCTCACTCCTTCAGCAATCCTCCTGTGCGGCCTCCACCCGTACCCCCGCGCATGCGCCTCCAACCGCAGCGCGCGCCCACGCCCCTTGCGCGCACCTCCAGCCCATGCACGTTGACATCACGTTCCCAACCGACTGTGCACCCGCGCGTTGCCCCAGCTGCCGTCGAGCGCGGTTATCACCATTGCCTACTCGTGGCTGGTGCACCTCCATCTGCGCCTCGCGCAGCCCTCGTCTCCAGCGACTCTGACGCCTACCGTCAGACCCCCCTTGGGTCATGCCATCTCCAACAAAGACTCACACGCCACACTCCGCCAGCTGCTGCGTGCGCTCCCTTACACGATCTCACCATCGTCTCCGCCCCACACTTCTCCACAACCGCACTATCGTCTGCCAACCTACACGGGGGTGCGCGGCCATCCGCCTCCTCGTGTCCTAGTCATGGGTCCAAGAACCCATGTTCTCCACAAATGTTTCATCTTTTTTTATTTTATCTTGGAAAAACTGCATGTTGAGTCCTTTCGTGTTTTTAAAATTGTAAAAGTGCCCCTAAGCACATTTTATTCGGGATTTTTTTTAAATAATTATTAAAAAATTCGTAATTAATTAAATAAGCATCAAGGGAAAGAAATTAAAAAAATAGGCATCAATCGGCACCTGAGGTGCCGATTTGGGGCGCCCCCTCCAAATCGGCACCTCAGGTGCCGATTTGGGAGATACCCGTTGGCGTCCTCTCCAAATCGGCACCTCAGGTGCCGATTTGGGAGGCGCGCCAACGGATACCTCCCAAATCGGCACCTGAGGTGCCGATTTGGGAGAGGGCCGTTGGAAATTTGCCAACGGTCCCCTCCTCCCCATTTCCTATATAAAACGCCCCCCTCATTCCATCCTCCTCACAATTTCCCCCTCTCCTTCTCCTTCTTCATATTCTCCCCATTCATTCTCTCTGGTTCCCTCATTCTGTATTCTGAAGTGCGATTGCTGCTCTCGATCGACTAATCTTATTCAAGTAAGAATAAGATATTTTTGTTTGTAGATTTTGTTCTGCATTTTTTGCAGGGTTCTATCAGTGAGGACGCTATATCAGTGAGGACGCTATATTATTATATTTTGGATAACATTTCTTGTAGAAGACACGCATCTTTCAGGTAATTTTATTCAAGATTTTTTATTAAATTTAACAAGTAATTAGTTGTGCAAAATTGATGATTAGTTAAAACATATTTCAAAATAATTATTGTTTATTTTTAATGATAAATCATTTGTCTATGAAGTAATCTAATGATGTTGGACAATAGTAATTGTAAATGTAATATGATTTTTTTAATGTCACTCACATTAGACATTTTATGAAGAGATTTTTGTAATAGTTATTTAAATCGAAATTAAGTAAGTAGGGGACAGTAGACATTTTATTAGGAGATTTTTGTAATAATACGATCTTGTGGTGATGCACCTACCTGATCGTGTGATGCGACAATTTGGGATGCGTCAGCACCTTCCTGTTTCTGTGGAGAGGATAAATGTTATATCTAGACGTAACAAAACCCGAAGTGGGGACATCCTAAACTGGGCTACTATACATCGACAGTACGTGGATCATTGGGCTGATAGGGAAGCCACAGTTGTTCATGAGCACCCGGATTCCGATACCGATCTTTATATGCAATGGTATTGGAATATAACAAGAAGATGGATCCAAACACAGATTCCTCCTCCTGTAGTAGCTTACCGACCACACGGACCAATGGAAAGACGTCTGGTATGTTTAAAAACTCTACTTATTCTATTGAGATTCAATTAAATTATTCTTAACATATTTGTAAATGGACTAGGTGGATACGATTGTACAAGGAAGAAATAGTATGGAACAACTTAGACGATCAACAGACTTACCTACCGACATGAGGACGACAGTCGAAAATACAATTAGCATGTTCGATGAAACACTGAACATGTTCTCCTTGATGTATCCCTTCCACCAATATGGGCATCAACAATTCATGCCATCACAGGAGCATCATACTTCGGGAGCATCAGGTTTTGTAATTTTTTTCTTGCAAATGTAAACTAATTTCTTATCTTAAAATCGTGAATTTATAAATTTCTATGTTGTAAATTGTACAGGAAGGGAGTACACGGAATATGGTGGGGAGGGGACGCAACCACCACCGATGTTTGCTAGTTCAGGTTTTAGTTATTTGTTTATGTATAGTCAATTCTTATTCATATATCGATTTTTAGACATATAAATACAGCTCCTCATAAAATATAGCAGGACTCGGTGAGCAGGCTTTTTCCCAGGGTCAGACAATGGAGGAGTCAATATTTGGCACCTCAGGAATGACGTCTGCAGGATATGGCGGGCAAGGGTACTCATCAGGTCTTCAAGGACTCGCATCTCAATATGACCAAACTGGATTTGGAGCTTCAGGTAATAAAATGACTAAATTAAATAACTAATTTTTATCTTATGTATTATTTTCTAAAAGTTGAATATCTAATTCTTGCAGGATATGGAGAAACTTTTAGTCAATCTCAATTTGCAGGATCATCATTTGCCGGTCCTTCGAGTCAGGGATACATCGGACAGGAAGTTCCACCAATTCAACCAGGATTTGTATCTACAGGTAAAATTGTACTTAATTTATTACATTGCATTCTCTTCTTACTTATTAGGTAATTTATGTGACATATAATGTAATTAACATCTTTCAGGTATGAGCTATATCGAGTATGGATTTAGAGGGTCTCAAATCGGTGAAGCCGGATTTAGAGGTTCAGGTATAAATATATTATAGAATATACAAACTCGATTCAATACGTTATGTTTAAATTTTGTGATACTTATAACAATGAAAATGTCTAAATCTTGTAGGACCATCACTTGTTGGACCTTCGAGTCAATTTGACTCTGGACCCTCTCAGCTCATATCGTCTACTCAATACAGTTCAGAAGATTTGCAATCGCAGATATTTGATAGTGTTCGGCAAATGGAGGTAACTGATTTTGATAGACAGTTGTTTGGTATATCCACGATACCACAACAACGTCCGGAGCTGCCTCGAAGACCTTCTCCCGGAGTAAGGATCACTGAGCCTCCTCCATCAGAGCCGCCTCGCCATTCAACAAGTGTACGAACGTCAAGGAATCAGGAATCACAAACAATCGAACCGCCATGGAGGTCGTCAGCTAGACCGCATCCTCCAGGGCACGTTCCAACACATTCAGAACAAATGTCCAAGCAGAAGAAGAAGAAGACAACACATGAGGAGACCCACAAAAAATTAGGAGATGGAGGGAAAGGAAACGACAAGGGAGGTGGTGCAGGAGGTGGAGGAGGAGGTCTGAAGGGATTTCTGAAGATATGGAAAGTTTAAGTTATTGTATATTTTTTTCTTATTATTTGTAAACTCATATTTCTTCTCTTATGAATTTAATAAAATACTTGTAATTTTTTTAAATTAATTCATGTCAAGTTGTACCTTGTTGAGTTCACATATATCAATGATAAATGATGTTGTTCACACTCTCAATTTCTTTATATTTACTACAATATTGTTGACATGTTAATTATAAATATTCTAAGTATGTATCAATAATGAACAATATACTAAAATAATAGAGATATACTTAACATTTTACAATAACGTTATCGGGAAGAAGATGAGACCACGAAGCTCTATTGATAGATCAAAAATAGTGTGATGAAGGAAAATATTGATAGTTTATTAAATTTATTTATGTAATTCCTCAAATGTACTCAAATGAACATAAATATAATTGTAGAATAATATTTTGTAAAATTATTTACATAATTCCTCAAAATATTTTTAAATTATTCATATCTAATGAACATAATAATAATTTGTAATCTCCGGCAGTACTGAACTTAAATTACATTGTTAATAAGGGATTGGATTTGTAAATTGCCCATCCCAAATCGGCAGCTGAGGTGCCGATTTGGCACCTCTGCCCAAATCGGCACCTGAGGTGCCGATTTGGAGGGGCCGCCCCAAATCGGCACTTGAGGTGCCGATTTGGAGGGGGTGCCCCAAATCGGCACCTTAGGTGCCGATTGATGCCTATTTTTTTAATTTCTTTCCCTTGATGTTTATTTAATTAATTACGATTTTTTTAATAATTATTAAAAAAAATTCCCCATTTTATTCCGTTGAATATTTATTTCTAAATTGCACGGATACTCCTGTGTTTGAGAGTCGATTTGGACTGCATTTTGGCATTGTTTATATAATTCAAAAATAACTTATCGTAGTCAATTAATTTTGTGTCCCTTGATTATTTATTTATAATTTTTTGAATATTGGAAAATTAGCTAAAATTGTTTTAGTAAAAAAATACTTAGTTTACCTAATTTATGATCTTAAATTCATATTCAATTAATGCTTGCTCCAAAAATTGTGAAAAAATTAGAAATGATGCTTCTAAATATTTTTTAATTACTACCCAGATTTCATCAAAAATGGATGTGTCTTGTGCATAAAATAAATTGCAGAGTGATTTCAGTAAATGGTTTTTAATTAAATCCACGAATAATATTTTTGTGATGGATTGCTTATTAAATATCTTTTTGAGATAAATCTCTCTCTGGATAAATTAAATTCATGGATTTATTTGAAATTAAATACTCACAGTCATTCTGTTTATATTAAAAAATCATAAAAAATTCATACACTGTCAGAAAATTCCAAAAAATACTGTAGCTTCATTTCATCATGTCACTTCAGTAAAAATTTCATAATTTTTGCATTCTGTTTGTGTGAAAATTTGTAGAAACACCCATAAAAGTGTACATTTTTCATTGTTGCATTTTAATCACAAAAGTTCCAAAAAAATACATTCACATTCATCATTGGATTAGGTTTCCAGGAAAAATATAACTTGGCTAAATTGGATTAATTTCGCGTTAAAACTAATTTGGCTAAGTTGCTTGATTTCTTAATAGCCTAATTCAACTGCATATTTGCATTTGTATTTATTGTGTATAAAAATTATTTAAAAAACTAGTTTGAAAAATCATTTTCTTAGTGACCTAAATAGATCCTAGTTATTCCTTTACCTCCTTGAGTCGACCCTGAGGCTTGTCCTGGTAAAATAAACATAAAACCACGCATTAATAAATTCATTGATTTTTCAATTCACGTGGTTAATTTTTAATCGATCTTGATTGCTCGACTACAACAACACGACATTGTTAGCTAAGGTAATTCGAGGCCCATCAGTCATCTCCCAAAGCTTAGCCAATGGATCAATTCCAATCTAATGGTCGGATATTAGCACCAAACCTCTTACTCGAGCATGGTGCCTCAGGCAGAACGAATTAAGGCTAAGCAGACACGTGGAGGTTCGGGTTCCAGCACCCCATCATCGCCCAAACCAAGCATTACGTGCCAAGCACGTGTAATCGGGTCATTTTGCGCTCCATACCCCGCACTGGCTGGAATCGGTGAAGAAGACCACCACGTGTGTTGCGCACGTGGTCTGGGAAATTTTGCAGCATACACCCCTTTGCTTCATGGAATTCACACATGTGCCCCAACTAGGGGAAAATCACAAGGACATACCGATGGCTTTGGAAATTACACAAAAATCCTCCAAAAGATCCATTTTGCAAACATTCTATTCTTTTTATTACATCTAAATCCCCCCTAAACTTCAATTGATTACAACTTGAGCATTTTGTACCCGATTTTTGCGGTTTTAGTGTCATTTTGAACCTTGATTTATTTTTTTATCATATAGAACACTTAATTATTCATCTGGAGACATTATTTGTCATTAATATATTGAGGAGTTTATTTATTATTTTGAGCGCATATATTCTCTTTCATTGATTTTCTATTGCTTATTTAATTGAAAAATCATATAATTACATTTGGGTTTAATTTGATATTAATTGAATATTCATTTTCTAAAATTCATTGGCTCTCTAGATTGAATCGGTTGGCTTAACTGCTTGCTTGCACCTGCATTTATCATTGCATTCATGCTCATCATTTAAAACTCTTTGCATTTGTTTCTATATTTCTCACAACACATAGCATAGCATTATTTCTTTGCATTAAAATTATTTTTAAGATTCATTCATTGTACTTATTTTAACAATTAAATACATCTCTTATTTAAAAATGATAAAAATACAGAAAATACAAAAATACTAGAAAAATAATTCTTCTTACAAAACCAAAAATTCTAGATTAGTTGGTGATTAATTCTAAACCCTCATATGACCTCATTGTTCGACCTTGGGACTTACCTAAGTAAAATAAATTCACTGAGACTCGATTCTTTGTATCATTCTCTCGGTGCGATCCTTTTTGACGACTCTAGAATTGCTCGGCTACAATATCAACAAACTAAATTAAAAGGGTGGTTTTAGGGCTCGTGAAATGGCACAGTTGCTGAGGAGGTATATGATTTAGGGATAATTATTAAATAGTTCAGACTTTAAGCTTTCCATCCCCGAGTAGTATGACACTTAATTTTATTGTAATTATTTTATCTATTTATTTTTCAACATTTTTATTCATTTGAAATTCTTTATATATCTCATGTAAGTTTCTATAACATTTGATTTTTCCTTTTCATGTGAGGCCCCCGATGGACTCGAGGTGGCTTTTTCGGAGGCCAATGCAACTCGGAGCAATCGGAGGCGGGCAATTTTGGCGTGAAGAATTTGTTATTTATTTTATTTCGAGATAGAGCATTTTATTCATTTATTTTTGTAATTAATCTGTAATATTTTTTTATTTCCAACAGTTCTTGTTTGGGTTCTCGCGCTTGTACCCAAATATTAAACACTTGGTCTATCGGGCCCATTATTTTGGGTACTTGACGTAAATCTAAGATTACACAACGGTTATTAGAGCTAATGGGTTTCATTTATTACGCTCGTAGTCATAGATATACACTTCACATTTAAATGGACAGACTAGACATTCTACTTAGCCAAAATTAATCTATTCTTCGTTCGCTAATAGAAATATCTATCTAGGAGCGGTTTTCCGGTGCATTCATATAGATTAAATTTCAATTCTTTTTAGCATCTGCGCGGAGATTATGAGGATTAATGTAATTATTTCTACTTGAGCACACATCATTGATTTATCGAATTGCATTGGCTTTTTTAACTTCTTCCTCTATGTTTCTTGCTTAAGAATAAAAGGAAATTGGGACTGAACGATAGACGTGCTTGGTTCTGCACCTCGAAGAAAGTGATCACTTAATAAAATTAGGTGATTAATTTAAAACCGAATACAATTCAAAATTTACTATGGGAGAGCAACCCCATCCTTGTCCATAGGTACATACTTCCATACTGTGAGTGGATGAGGACGTAGCTGCAAGGTTAGAGCTGAAAACCCTGAACATGCACCCTAAGTCTCCAGATCTAGATTTTGCAGGTTTGGAAGTTGCAAGTGCTCGCCTCCAACCATAGTCGACATTTTGAGAGTATCCGTCTACTATCTCCTTTAGGGGTGTGTTATAACCCGACAGCCTGTGCAGATCACTCCTTTGATTGAGGACTAGTGGATCCATATTTGGGTGTCTGGGCGACACATCTGTGTGTAAAGGATTCCAAGATTGATTTATCATCAATTTAAAATTGAAAAAATAATTGATCAGAGTTTCACGACCTTCACTGTGTGAAGTTGGTGAACTTGAGGTTTTGCATTGCATATTGTATTGTGTGCGTTCAAAGTTCATTGCACTTGCATATTTGTGTGTATATATATATATATATATAGGTTCATGAATCATACTCCATCTCCCTTTTCAGAGATGATGGAATATTGGTATCCATAACCAAACTCTGTGGGACAATCTTACATGACCATGTTCCAACCATTTTCGCCATCATATTCATATCAGGAGAACCCTTCCTTTGAGTCGGTTCTTCCTCAGCCATCATTTCCCTCACCCTCATGCCCCACTTCTTCCTTGGTTGAGTCTTTAAGTTATGAGCCACTCTGAACTCAAATGGATATTATGTGGACACAATTGGAGCGAGCAAAATTCGACGATGGATATGAGCATAATCGAATTTGAAAGAGAAACACGATTCCCGATTACGATTGATAATTCACGGTTTGAACCATTCACTACTCAAGATGACTCTAGTCCCAAGTGCGACCACTTTTCCTTTGACCAAACAAGTTAGATTCAAAGTCAATGAAATAGGACTCATGACCTAACCATGACTGCAGAGAATAACCATTACTCGACTCAGGATTACATGCTGGAGTCACGACATGATGAGTACAATTATTCATCTTTGAGTCATGAGACGATAGCAGATGTCATTGCTTGAATTAAATGAAGAGTTGATGCTTTCGTTGAACAACTTCATAATGTCATCCAAATGATTAAAGAAATAATCAACAACTAAGGAGGAGTGACGGTCCTGCCAAGTGAACATGAGACACGTCGTGTGCAAAATTTCAATACAAACACCACATGTACCTTACTAGTCCACTGACCAGTCTATTGACTTTAATAAAAACACCAGAAAAATTAAAAAATCACAAAATTCGAAAAAAAAAAGACAACACTAAAATGGAAGTATTTTGTAAAAGCATGATCTTAGAGCTTCCATGAATCAAGGTCATAAAGTGTGTACCCGATCTTTAGAGATTTGTGAAGAGTCTATTATCACCTAAGAAGATGGTAAATGACCTAGAACTGAATTTCATTCAATAACTATGGTCATCTCGATGGTGATGACCAAGAAAAGCAAAAGCCACGTAATCAAATGGTTGACTAGGGTCACTTGTGAGAATGTGGATACCGAGTTTACTCATGTTCGGATAGATGATGACTCGACCATGAACGTCCTCTCAAAGTATGTGTTTGACCGACTCGAACTTGGGCCACTCAAAGAGGCTAGAGTGATTGTTCAATTTCTACATCGATACATAAAAATATCGAGAGGAATTGTTTTTGTCATCGTGAACTTTTGATGTGTCAAGCATAGATGGACATTATTATCTTAGACATTGAGCATAGAGGAGAGTTCTCTGAGCCTCTCATCATTATGGGAAAGTCGTTCTTAGCCTCTGCTAAAGCAACTATCGATTGTGAGATTCATGACATAAAGTTCATGAACTTATAGATCAAATTGACCCAACTCTCGATTACATAACATGTCCCAAGACAATCGAACAAGAAACCAACCATCGTGACCAAGAGGAGGGTACATAGCCAAACACTTCACATGATCAGACCTCTCCTCCAGAATCATAGACTCAAGATATGACTCAAGGAGAGATACCCGAGGACCTGACTGTTGAGGCTACCAATATTGCCACTAGGATTACATCCAGTTCACCGAATTAGGACACATTCATTTCATACTCCCTTGATCAAAACTGTGATCAGACACTTGATATGACAAAGCACAAACCAGCTTAGAGCGATTTCATATACTCGAGACGTGTACTGACCTTATAGGAGATATACAATACACAAGGTGATTCATCTGATGGTGAACCTATGGCTAGTACCTCACCGATTCAATATAACGGGGCCACATCCCTTTATATGGTTGCTAGTGGAGAGAAGAAGCACTCTAGTCCACTTCTTGTCACTGCTTCAGGTTCTAGCAAACCCACTAAGTACATAACTATAGACATGGATTTTTCTGAGGATGCCTCTCCAAGGTATGGTAAGCATATTGATGTAGTCAGATATTACCGGACGGATACCTCTTCACAAGAACGTTCATCATTTGAGGTTGAGTAGGTTGACCATGGGATTAAGCACATTTTGAGTGAGCAATTTAAGAATAAAAATAGTTGGAGAGCCTTTGCCTTATATTCGCCCTCATGTGAGGAGAGACCTAGCCCCTACCTTTGCCTTTGTGATAGGAAGAGAGAGAGAGAGATGGGAGAGAGAGAGAGAGAGAGAAAGGGAGCAATGATCATCATACTACTCCAGCTAGATCCTCGGGCAAATTGGTTGTGTTGCAGTCAAGTTTAAGGTTGCTCGACGATGGCTGGGAATCTTCTGAATCTGCTTCTTCACATTCTTCACATCCATATTCCCCTCCTCCACGTGCCCTCAAGAAAATTTTCCGAAAACCTCCTTGAACCTATGTACATTCTCTCAACCCTAGTGGAACCCTTTGTACTCCTTATATACTTAGGAAAAATCCTAAGTATAGGGGGACTGATTCTCATCACGTTTATATCCATATTCTCTCCTCTTCCCTTGACCGCCCCATTTTTTGCTATATTCTATACTTAGGCTAGTGATGAACATGGAAATCGAGAAGGAATCTTGGCGTCCTGTCTTGGATGGTCTGTGGTGCCCGACAAGTCGAGCCCGGCACTAGCTATGTCAATCGCTTTCACGATACTCAGATATCCTCAATCTCCACGCATCAACAATTACCCCACATTAATGCTCAAACAATGAATAATAGTGAGCTAACATTTATTATATCCAACGTAATTATATGCATAGTATGCAAGCGTAGGGGTCGATCTACTAAGGAGCAACAAGGACAAATTATACAAATTGACTAAAAAGAGACGATAAATGTTTTTGTGTTTTTGTAGAGATTTTTTATTTTTTGTGGATATTAAATATTTAATTTTTTGGATCTTTAATTTACATTTTTTATTTTGTTTTTAAGTTTATATTTTTTAGTTTTTTTATCTTTTCTGATTTAAAATTTTCCTTTTTTATATATGGAATATGTATATAAAGGATATATAGATAATATATAAATATATATGAGATATAAAAATATACAAAATATAGAAAAATCAGAAAATACCCTAAGTACGGTTCTTTTTATTGTTTAAGGGTTTTTAAAATATATAAGGTATTTATAATAGTAGTAATAGTAATATTAATGATAATATAAGTAAATATATCTATATATAATATAGGCTAATATATAGCTAAAAATACTCAAAATAAAGAAAATAAAATATTTTTATCTTTTTATATTTTGTTCTATTTTTATTTTTTTCTCATAATTTTTGCCTTTTGTATTTTAAATTGAATAAAAAGGACAAAAGAGGGAGCAATAATATAGTGTCGAATTGTTTGGAATTTAAAAATAGCTAAGTAGCTCAAAATTTCTGAAACTATTTTTAATGTATAACATATATAATAGATATGATACAGAAATAAAAATGGATTTCTTGGATTTTTAGTACATGTTAATAATATGTATAAGTTTATTAGGGTTTTTCAATTTTTATTATTTTCATTTGAGATTTTTAGTGATTTTTTGTTTATAATTCAAAAAGATAATAATAAACCTATTGTACTTTTTTTGAAATTTTCAAAACATTTTCTAATTTTCTGTATTTTTAATGCAAATAGGGAATAAATTCAATATTTTTAAATTTTTAAATATATGAAATATTTTAAATGGCCTTACTAAAAATACATGTGATTTTATAGTATGTCAGGCCCTTGAAATATTTTTCTTATAAAATTTGATGCAAAATACTATTTTAATACAAGAAATACAAGAAATAAAATTAATAATACTTATAGGGAACTAAATGCAATCAAAATTAACTAAACACTCATTCCAAGACACAAAATATAACTATAGGGGCCTTTATTCAAAAATTCCACGAATATTTGATTTAACATACCTAGCAGGTTATAAATGCAATATCCAGAAGGTTGCAGGGCATACATACAATTTTCAAAAAAAAATAAATTGGAATGCAAATTTTTTGGACCAAATAATAACCAAAACCCTTGAGGCAGTCCATGCAAAAAGTCTGCTCCCTCACGCGCACATGCACGTGAGGTGACGTAGTAAGGGACCTTTCTACCATTGAAACAAATATGGAGGCTCGTATGGAAATAATAAAAAAGATTTTGAGATTTAGATTGAACATTATGGACTAAATAGCAAATACAAAAATCAGGGGGTATAGTGCAAAATTACACCCACTAAGGCATGAGCGGACGACTGCATGGGCTTCACTAATGCATATGTCTGCTCATGAATGATGGATGATGCTTCGTTGGAAGGCTAGGATTAGATCCCAGCGGGTGATCGTGCGGTTAAGGATGGTGCGATCTAATGTCAGTTGGATGACCTGAGGGATGCTCCTGATCGGATGGCAGTGAACCCCCTAGAAGAATAGGGAAGAACACAACTCCGTCCGAGCTTCGATCTAGTACTGCTCCCTCATCCGGCAGCCTCAGGTGCTCCTCTAAGGCGCAAAAACTACCTGGATGCCTTGCACAGCTACTGTTAGGCTTAGACAAGATCAAGAAGTCCACTGTGAAGCTTCCGAGTTTGAAGAAGGTTTGAGGGTCCTGACAATTATTCTTGGACGAAATCTGACTTAGAAGGTTCCTCGAGCACTCAAATCTGCATGGTTAGCATAAGAACACAATGACGGAATCTAGGGCTTGATTTGGGAAGAAATGGACGAGGAATGAGTCGAGGAGGAGGCTCTCCAGCGAGCGGTGGAGATTGAGATCCAATCTCTCGATTCTGATTGAATCGAGGGGGATGGGAGTGCCTAGGGTGTCAAAAAAATGATAGTGAAGAAGAGAGATGTGTCCGACGGGTCAGAGAATGACGGTAGATGACGGAATGACTGACCGGAGCAGAGCTCCGACGAACTTCGAATCAGTGATTTAACGTAAAATAGAGCAAAAGTGACTTAAACTAAAAGCTAAACTCAAGAATGAAGAAGCTGGTCGGAGTTCCTCCTGGTGGTGGTCGGCGAGCTCAGATCGCCACTTCCACGCCTATTCCTCCATGCCAACAATTCTGGCGAACATCCTGATATCTCCAAGAAGATAGTGAACATGAGAAGTCAGGTATTTTTTGGGTAAAAGTTGATCAAAATTCAAATGGATGTCGGAGCTAGATATATGTAAAGGAGGGCTTTGACTTGGGAAGAATGCACGATTCAGAATGCCATTGATCGAGGAATCAATCTGACAAAGGGCTAGAATCAAGCTAAAAAATCTGTAAAGGAATCGAAGCAAAAGAGCGAAAGAATCTTGTGGGAAAAATTGAGGAAGACAATGGGTCTAGAGTCTGATAGAACAGACCTAGGGAGACAGGAGAGTTGACCGAGGTCAACTCAGATCGGTCTCCCATTGGTCCACATCAGCTCACTAGACATCAAACCAGAAAATAAATCCCTTATTAATTCAAATTAAAATATTAAATGATTTTATTAATTTTTTCATAAAACGTGAAAAGTATTTTTTTGATTAGTATTTTAATATGATACTTATTTATTTTTTTGAGTTGATTTGTTGTATGTTACCTTTTGCATGCATATTTATATACATGTTTACCTATATAACATGTATTTTAATTTTGTTCTCTCTTTAGTTATCTACTTAATTTTATATATTCATAGCTTATTTAAATACACATAAATTTATTTTTATTGTATTTTTCCGAAGTCATGTGTACACTTAAATAAATATGTGTATTTATTATATATATGTATGTATAATTCATCCGTGTATTTTAATATGCTTATTTATTTTAATGACATTTTTATTTATTTTATTTTAATTATGTACATTTATTATAAATAAGATTTACAAAATTATAAAAATATAAAAGAGTGAAAAATATAAAGAACAGATATAATGAATAGAATATACATGTATATTGCACAATAGGGGCCTGAAACCTAACTTTTGCATCTTAACTTCAAATTAAATGAAACCACCTTCATTAAATAGAAAATTTAATTTTAAGAACAATTAAGTGAATTTAGTAAATTTTGAGTTCATATGGAGAAGATACAGGTTTGGGAAGTTTTGATTTTGACTTTTTATTCCGAGTGTCTAGGGCACATTGTGTATTATTTTTAGATGAAATAAATTTTATATTTTTCTAATATTTTTACCAAAGTTTCATGTTCAAAGTTTATGAATTTGAGTTATGAATAATAAAGAATGAAATAGGTCCCAAAGTGGACTTATTGATGTAGGATTTTATTGTCATTTTTGGCCCTTATCTCGTCCTACTTTATTCCTCGCCGACCCAGTCATCATAATGCCTAGGTTTCAGTGTTTAGGGTCATTCAATACCTATGGTATTTCATTTATTTTTCTTTCCTTTCTTTATTCTTTTATTTTGGCATTTAACAGAGTATTTTATACAATATTTATCGTGTAAATAATGAAGGTTATTTTATATAAAATAATACTATATGCTTGTATTTAGATAGAGTTTAGAACCTAAAATGAAAGAATAAAAATGATGAAATGGAGATTCATCAACTGACCAAGATCCTAAGTATAGAGGGGGGGTCGAATTCTACCTCTCTCATTTCTTCTTTTGCATGCTTCTATACTTAGCATACGCTAAGTATACGGGGAGTCGCATTAGTGTGCATACTCTGCATTGCATTATACTATATGGTATTGTATCTTCTGTATATAAACTAACATGGGGTATGGGTAATTTTTGTAAAACATGTAAAAATATGTAAAATATGCACAATGCTTGTAAATTTGTATGATATGAGTATAACCATATCAAAAAAGCATAAAAAACATAAAATACAAAATACAAAACAAAAAATATTTGCACTTCATGCATCTGCACTTCATTCAGCATTTCATGCATTTACGCTGGTGAAAAGCCTTTTTTTTATTATGAACCGAGTTATGAGCAGAAATTGAAAGTGGCCTTGACTTGACCTTAATCCACTTAATTTTCAATTGAAGTTCACCGAGAAAAACGATTTTAGAAGCTTCAGGTCTTGGACTTAATTCTTCGAGTTACACATGACAATGTTTAGACTTCAACTCTTAGTGTCTAACATGGTCGCGTCATTTTGAGTACGCCTCTTGAATAGGGAATTAATCTATACTCTAGCACTATGCACTTAGATCAACTCAGACATGGTGTTGGAAGACTACGCGAGTTTCTTTTTCTGGTAGCATGGACATCCAAAGATTGGAGTACATATTGAAATAAATCTTTAAATGAGGAATGATCTCCTAGCATATTTTTTTCTAAGACTCCAAAACATGGGTGGAACATAAGATTCAATATTCATCCGGCACAAAAAGATCCATGCAAAGCAACTAAGAATCCATACCAAAAGAAGCCAATCCCCAAATACATAATTGACCACAATGGTCCAAGCTTCAGTTAGCCTGCATATATCGGTGGAGACTTGGTTACAATGGCCAAGCTTCGCATGAGAGGTGACTACATTGGTCAAACTCCGGTTCTTTTCTCTTTCTTCTAAAAATGCATTCCCCTATATTCATTGTGAACTAGCACGTACCTAAAATTAGAAGGAAATACCTGGCCTCCCGAGGATGAGTTACTAGAGGAGAGGTTTGTGCGGTAGTTCGACATTTCAAATGGGAGGAGCTAACGCCCTTCACATTCATGAGACAATTGTTCAATGTTCATGGGTATGCTTTGAGAGGAGCATGATCTAAGATGATTTCTGATTCTGAACCTGTAATAATGATGTGTAGAACTTAGAGGTTGTTGATTTTAAAACCCCAATTCTCACAGGAGTTCCACCAAATTATTAATCTAAAGTTGGGTCGAGCTCGATTTTGACTTTTGTTCATGATCTTAGTATGGAAACCCAATCTCATTTCACCTTTTCAATTTTATTTGTTTAGAGACAAGTAAGGTTTAAGTATAGGAGTTCACGAATCTGTGATTCGTCACACTAATTAGATGAAAATAGAGTTTCGTCCTGAGAAATTAGGTTCATTCACATGTTAATATCATAAAATTAACTTTATGCACTTGTAAATATTTTGCATAAATTAGCATTCATTTATGCATTCATATTCATATGTAAAATTTCACCTAATTTTATATATTAATTCATACTAACTCCATTGACATGAAACTAACTTCGTTGTATACATATCACTAACCTTAATCAAAGAAAATCCTTTAAAAATACTAACCTGTATGAAATAAACCTAAACCCTAACTCCAGGATAAAAAAAGTTGAAAACGCTAAGATCTCTCCCATAAAGTATCCAAATTTACCAAACTCACTTTGAAATAATGTACATTCAATTATCTACAAATTAAGACCGAATTCAAAAGAATCAGAGTCCATTAGTGAAAATTGATTTTTGGGACCTAATTATGTGTTGTACATTTTTGTTGATTTTGACCTATCATTTCATGTGTGTATTTCACTTATTTTAAATATTTTCTTTTTCATTCCTTTATTTTATTCATAACTTTAATAAGTTACATAAAAAGCAAAATAAAAAATCAAAAAAAGGAAAAATACAAGTTCTGACCTATGCTTACCAACCCAGACCATATGTATATAATCCACTTCCCTAATTTTTTAACCTATTTCAGACCCATAAAAATTCAAAAAAATGGTATTCGAGTCCATTACATTATTTCATAGCATGTTTGATTTTTTCCATCATTATTTGTCCACATAAAATTAAATAAAAATCATAAAGCCAAAAAAATGGTATTTATGCATATAAATTACCACAAAAAAATCATATCTTACATAGATCATTTAATTGGAATATGAGCCATACATGTACATTGTAGATTGCATTTATATCTACATTTTCCATGTTGGGCATTTTTCTATTTGAATTTATTTTCTATTTATTTTCTAATTATATTCTGTATTTTTGCATTGGTCAACAATCTGGTCAACCTACCCATGTGTCGAGCACTCATTAGCCCAACTCATTCCTACCTATCCTTTTCTCTCTCTACGTGTTGTGCACATGACTCTCACAAGTCCCCTCGCACGTGACTGGCACATGACTCCCATCTCCCTCCTTCTTACGTGCCATGCACGTGAGGGTTTGCTCCTCCTTTCCCAGCACCGCATTGCATTGAGCTTCGCGACTCGATTCCTCTGCTGCGCCACCTTGCTCCGGCAATCGTTTCCTCCTCTCGCTGTCGCGCCACTGCCACACTTCTCAACCATTTCCACGACCGACCCATCTCCGACATTTGGCAAGGACCATCTCAAACGTGATCCGGAGCCTTCCCCATGCACTGCGCAACCACTCCAACCTTCGGAGTAGGCCATGCTTCATATCCTTCGCCGAACACTAAAGAAACAACCGGAGAAGAGTCGTCGCTCCTCCAAGTTAGGCACTGATTCCAGACCTTTACCTCCACCTCCTTTTTCATTCTTCTTCCTCTGACACCTTCGCATTGCATATGCTTCAATCCCTCAACTCAGCACCATCTCTATCCTCGGTCGCCATAACCATCTCACCTCTTCTCCCTTCTAGTTCTTCTTCTCCTTCCGCAACCCATCATCGATTACTCCTTCCATCGCCTCACTTGAGCCTCCACCCATCCCCCTTCCACATTTGCAGGTCCTAGGCTTTGATCCAACACTGGAGCTCTTCGCCCCACCATTCGCAACAACAGTCATTTGTCAGTCGAAGAGGAGAAGCCAGTTCATCAGACCCATAGGAGGAGGAAGATCAACTCCAGTCTACATTGTTCGATCAAGAACGGTGCTCATCTGAGCCATTAGACCTCACCCAAACTGGAGCCCATGGATCTTCGTCATCAAAATTCATCGTATTCATCCAACGAGTCACCTGAACCTCGTGCCCTAGGTATACCCGAAGCTGCCAAAGCCTCCACGTGGAGCCTTGGTGTCGCGCTGCCATCCAAGCACGTGTCGCACTTCATGCGCACGTCACGCGCAGGAGGGGCAAATTATGCCCCAGCTTCACCCAGTTCCATATATTACAAAACGACCCTCATCGAGGTTAATTACACGAGAGCTCAAACATCTTCTGGAGATAGCATTTCATCCCTGGCAAAGGTATAAATTATGAATAATTTAATTATTTTATTTATAGATTGGTCTCTAGACTTCATTTTTTCATATATTCTGAATCGTACATTGGATTTTTGCATTCGCGATGTCGAATTGATTGATGAATCTCATATTCATCGTGCTAAAAGTCAATTATTAAAACACCTTGCTTATATAAATCAATAAAAATCACTAATAATTCCTCTTTATTAACTTGTACTATATTATGTATAACTAACCTGCAATTATTTAATTGCTTAATTTGTAATTATTTTATTATTAAAAACCCATAAAAATTAGGATAAGTAATTGTCTATAATTTCCTCACCCTTAAAAGAACTAAAAATACAAAAACAACTCAAAACGAAAAACATTTATTTCTAGCCCTTTAAAAATACCCCTAAAACTCACTTTTGTACAAAATAACCTCTTTTGGCTTTTTATCCAACATGAAAATTGTAGATCTCGTCAAGATCTACAACTTTCATGTTTTGACTTTTTTCTAATTCTGCTTCTAACTAATTCTTTAATTTTTCTTTGTTTTTATTATTTATAATTTTTTGTGCAGTCGCGTGGCGCTCTCTGGAGCCGCCACACGGCCGCCTTTTCCTTCCGCCACCCAGCGTCCTTCTTGGCCCCTGGATCTCCTTCACCCACCGCCATCTCCACCGTTGATTCCCTCTTCATCCTCAACCGCTCGATCATCCTCCAGATGTCATCGCCGCCGCTCATTTGCGCCTTATCCACATCCGCTTGATCCCATCTCTCATCCTACGGTTACCTTCACTCCACGTCTGCCATCTAACCCCCACCATCTGATCTCACTTGATGGATCCCATCTCAACCCTTCGTCCCTGCTCCAATCCCAGCTGCCTGATCCCACTTATATCCTACGGATGCTTTCGTGCCACGACATCCTATCTTCATCTACCGTTGGTTAAGACCCCATCTTTCCATATGAATCGCCCGTTAGTACATATATCTCAACCGTAGGATCAGATCCTATGATCTGATCCCTACCCCTCGCCCACGCCTCCATCATAGCCGTTGGATTACAAGATCCAACGGTTGGAACTTCATCTCCTACCATTCGTTAGCTCCGCTTCAGACGTTACACCTGCGTCATCCACCACTCACTTCCTTTTTTGGAGACCTCTTCTGATCGCCTCTCCGCTCCCTCAAACGGTCCCTCATGTAACCCTATCCTCCGCCTTCCTTGCGTGGCCATCTTCACTACGCCTCCTTCTGTCCTCAGCGTCATTCCATCCGTTACATCCTCGCCGGCTATTCCCTGTAATGCACCAACACCTCTTATTTAAACATCCCCTCCGCCCTCGTCTACAACCATCCACCACTGCACAGGCTATGGCCCAGCTTCTTCCACCCTCCGGTGACAGCAGAGGGTGGTAGTCTCGAGGCAACGACGAACGTATGCCTCCGGTGAGATCCATGGTCCTCCGACCATGTTAGCGTCGCAGTAGTACACCGGTGAGCTCGTTGGATCGGCTGCCCAGCACGTGCGAAGACCTCGAGCTTCCTAAGATGCTCACCCCAGGCCTCTTCCTCCACCAATCGCCTAGCTCCGACCAGGTACCCATTTATTTATTTTCTTTCCAATTTGTCTGAATTTTTCCGCTGATCACCTTCATCTTCACCCGTGCCTGACCACATACTAAGCTTCGCCACCCATCAGTCATCCACGCTGACCCCCCTTCCCTTCTCCAGAACCACTCCGCTCTAACCCCCCTTCTTCTTCATCTCGCCGGAGAAGAAGCTCCTGGGCCATCGCCTCCCATCGCCCAAGGCCCTCCATCTCACCCACTCACTTCATCTTGAGCACGCTTCGGCTATTTCTAACGCTTGCATGTGCAAATTTTATCAATGGTCGGAGCCCGCTCGGCTGCTCTGATCTGTTGCTCCGCCACCGGTGGCACTTCATCAATCAGCCGATCCATTCGCTCCTAGAGGACCGTCGCACCTCCAACTCCTTCGAGAGAACCATAGCATTCTTCTCCAACCTTCAGAGGACCCCGCGGAGCATGGAGGAGGAGCCTCACAGTGCTCGCCGGAGCCCCGCCTTCTCAGGTGAAGTGCGGCGGAAGAAGGAGACGTAGATACCGTCCGATCCTCATGATTGGAAGGTACATATGACGGCGTGTGGCTATCCCGAGCCTTACACAGAACTAGAGGCTCGGGGTTCCCAATCCCTTCACTGAACCATCAACACCAGCCACATGTCCCCGAGCCTGCTATGCGCCCCGAGACTGGCCCCCTCATGTGTACGTGGGGCCTGGATAAATTGCAAGAAAGACCCTGGACTTTATGGAATTTGCAGTTTGGTCCCCATGCGCGTGCCCTGCATGTGCGTGTTTGGTATTTTATGTGAAGGCCCTCATAGGTTTCAAGAATTATAGATCTGCCCCGCGCATAATGGTGAAATTTCAATGGGGCCTAGGCGGTTTTGCAGAATTGCACATAGGTCCTGATGAATTTCGGATTCCTCTCTCTAAATCTCATTTATTAAGCTCAAATCCCTCAAAATCAACAGCATTTCTGCATCTATTCTTCATAATTAGCATTTATGCATGTTTTAATAAGAATTGCATTTTAGCACTAATTTATGCACAAAATAAGAAGCCAAAAACCTTAGCTAAATTTGACCTGTAAATAGCCCAACTTCCCTGATTTTTAACTCATTCATGCTAATTCCGAATAACCCAAACCACCTCCACTTTGTACATATCACTAACATGAATAGTAGAAAAATACAAAAAAAAACACTAACCCAAATGAGTGGACCAAAAACCCAAACTCGAATTTAAGGATTTCCGGACTAAAAGCCCCATATCTTCCCCATCCAGTGTCCATTTTGATCCTACTCACTTTTGAACTAATGTACATTTAATTACCTTCAAAACAAGACCAAGTTCAAGTGAATCAGAGCTCATATGTGAAAGTTGGGTTTTGGGCCTCCTTTGTACATTGTGTATTTTAGTGGTTTTTGACCTTATATTTTATGTACGTATTCTAACCTATTAATAAAAATCCAAAAAACTTAGAATAAGGTGTCTTTATTTATCTTTGATTTTACCATATTTTTCTGGATTATTATCTGGTTTAAAAATAATAAAAAATTACAAAACCCAAAAATCAAGGTATTCTTTGTACATGGGATACCCCAAAAAATCACTTTGTGCATTTGATCGATTTTGATTTTGATGTCTTCATGAAAGTTGTAGATCTCATCGAGACGAGCAATTTTCGTGAAGAAAACTTTTTCGATCCGAGTTCGTTTGCTTAATATTTAGCATTTTACAAAATATTTCTTTTTTGATTTTTCTGGTGCTGACACGAGGCGGTCCCTAGGGCCTCCACGTGTCAGTCATTTTTCACATTTTTATATATTTGTTTAAAAAAATAAAAGACCGCACGTACGGGGCACGTGCCTCCCTCGCACGTGCTCAGCACCTGCACCGCTTCAGCCACGCCCATCGCCACGTGTCGCATCCTCGGCCGACCGATCTCTACTGATCGGACGGTCGAGGAGCATCGTCAACCTCCCGCAATTTCGCCACCACTCCGTAACCTCCGCCGCGATTTTTTTTCGCCGGAGATCTCACCAACGGCCAACCTCCTCCTCCGCATATCCTGCCCTCGCAACCCTATTTAAAGGGCATCGCCGCACCCTCGTTCCATCATCAGCTGATAGCTCAACCTTCGATGAGGAGACGGTGGTGACAGCGCCGCTCCTCTCCTTTCCCGGCGAGATCCGAGGCCCTAGGCCTCGTTGCAGCACTGCGCTCCCAGACCCGCTGCTCTTGCTCTGGCGTTCGTGGTTGTCCCTCCAAGGACCTATTTGTGATTAATTATCTTTTATTTCCTGCATTTTATTTAGATTTATGCCCCTGCATTATTTTCTTCATAACTTGAGCATCGTAAGTCTAAATTGCATGATTTTAGTGTCGTTTTGATCCTTATTTCTTATCCATCTTATGGCATATTTAATTTTCTCACCTGACACC
The DNA here is from genome assembly GCA_037367405.1 of Ottelia alismoides. Taxonomy (NCBI): domain Eukaryota; kingdom Viridiplantae; phylum Streptophyta; class Magnoliopsida; order Alismatales; family Hydrocharitaceae; genus Ottelia; species Ottelia alismoides. The sequence goes on along the minus strand of JAZKJV010005358.1, from coordinate 133,009 downwards.
ATTTTAAATGAAATGAATTTTAATGTTAGATGATGTCCTTGCTCTATATGGCATTGCCCTTAATAGATGTCTGCTCATATTCTAGTGCTCAATTCGACTTTGATTTCAAACCATATTTTGTTGCTCATTTATGTAATCTTTCTAGGGTATATTTTGCTTGCATAACCCTTGCATTCATTCATATTTCTCGTGCATCATCTTATAATTGCAGGAAAACCAACTAAAAATTACATGCATCATCTAATTGCATTGTATCCCGCATCTGTATGAAGACCTTGGAATTGAGAAGTTATTCACGCATGTTCTTAATTGACCAGAATTTGATAAATAGATAGAGTAGCTCGTGTCCCTGTGTTCAACCTTGGTAGACTTGCCAAGTTAAAAATACTCTACAGCATTCAAAGATTGTGGTTTTTGACGAATTGAAGAGTGTCTCCTAGAGGTTTTTGTGTTGAATATTTTCAAAAATCAGAGGTCTTCTTTTCATGCATTATTTTTGCATCAATTCTGTTGATTAATTTCCTTATTATTTTTCTAACATTTCTCTTTTGTGACAGGGCCCACGAAGATCGAGGATGCTTGATCTCCCTGGAGGCAAGGAGTTGGGAGCTCCCTCTGAAGAGGCCACAAAAGATTTGACGAGAATTAAAGGAACTTTTATCAGCTCTGCTTGCATTTCCATATTGTAAAAAAATATTGCATGTGCATTTTTAACAGTCCTCATTAGAGGGCTTGCATGTTGTCAAAAAAAGAAAAAAAGAAAGAAAGAAAAGATCACTAGATGATATACCCCCCCCCACTTGCACATATACACTCCCACCCCCCATCTCCCTCCTCTTTGTATATTTCACACAATCACTCTTCCCCCCTCTCACACTTTAAACTATACACATTGCACCCCCCCCCCCTTTTCTTCCTCTGTAAAAACATACCCCTCCTCCTCCCTTGTATTTTAGTGTAAATGCTTCTCCCAACACAGACCCCCTATTTCAAATCCTTTACTAAGGCTAATATTAGCCTAAGTATAGGGGGACCCGACTCATTCACCCTCCCTCTCTGAGTCTCCTTGTACTTAGGTCAATTTTTGACCTAAGTATAGGGGGCCCTCCTCCTCAGTTCCGCTCTATCACCCTATATTTAACCGAGAATGGCTTCATATCACTTGTGCTATGAGGATATAACAAATGTTAAGTATAGGGGGTATACCGTATATTACTGTATACTTACTTTAGCCATAGCTCGTATTTTTTAACTTTTTGAAAAATCTTTTTCAGCTTGATTTAAGTAAACATGTGAACTGAGTTTTGTAAAAATCCTGTAAAGTTGTTTTCTTAACAATTGAGGTATTATAATTTGTATAAATAAACTCTTTTTCAAAAAGTCCATAAAAATTTGAAAAATTAATAACTTTCTTTGAATGAGACTTTGACTACTAGGCAGAGTAACTACTTTCAGTGAGGGAACCTTGGTCTCCCTTAGCAGAGTGGGTGGTTTAGAGGACATTGTATATGGCTCCGTCCTCAAGTAACACGGATCCGTCTAACAGCCCGTACTTGCACCCATACTAGTTGAGAGTAGATACATCTATTCAGACGAGTCTGGACAGTCATTGTCTCTCAAAGGAATTAAAAAATAGAAATTAAAATCCATAAAAAATGCAAAAACAAAAATCACAAAAAATCACTAACTTAGGAGTTGGTGTATTCCTAGCACATTCACTCAAGGCTTAAGGATTTTGAGGACACTTGATTTATGTGGTCTTGAGAGTCTGAGTTAACATGCCTTAGTCATTAAGGTTTTTAAACTTAATTATCCACACTTCCTTAGTTTGAAAGATTTGAGCACTATATTACACTCTTCATCTCTACCTTCTAAAAGAATATGATCAGCACAACACATTTACAACTGCATGATTGATGAGATGAGTTGAGTTATCACTTGAGGAACTAGGACTAGAGATTTAAGTCTAGACCTGATCTAATGATATTCGAGGATGGGATAGAGTTAATAAAGGGTTTAAGAAACCTGAGTGTCAGCAAAACCTTAGCCAATATGTGAACAAGCTCATATGCTATCTCTTTACTATTTATCTATGTGATAGGGTGTGATGAAACTAATTTAATTGTTGATTAGTGTGCATCAACTTTTGGTAAAAGCAGTGGAGCTAGCCAAAAAAGAAAGAAAAGAAATGTTCAAAGAAAAGCTCTATCCTCCAAAAGTCAAAATTACAAATGAGCTTCCACCAATGGTGAGTGCTCCCAACCATTTTCAAAGTGTCCACTTGGACCAAGCGCTAATTAGGACCAAGGAGTTGGGCTAGCACCAAAAAAGGGCTCCGCATCATAAGCGATACAAGTCTGGGTGTCGAAGGTATCTTAGATACTCAAAAGAGACACACTCAGGTGTACTCCCGGAAAAAAAGTGCAGACGACTCCGAATTCTCTTGACAAAAACATTGATCAACAAGCTAAAAATCTACTTGTGTTGAGTAAAAAGGCACTCGAGAGGTCCCTTGTTCCAATGTGAGGAGAGAAAAATAAACACAATCCTATGCCCTCCATCATCTGGTCGTCCATCTACATTTCAAGTCTGACAAACTAATGAGACGGTTGACTGGAGAAAGAATCAACTTATTCCTTAGTGTTGAGGATGAGGTCTAGAGGAGAGTCTTCTGGACAGGAACTTCGAGTGATGCCTCGACTTGACTCTCATGAATGCAGTACACTAAATTTCATATCCTTACACTATATGTACAAAAAGAGAGTCTGAAAATTAGAGAAGTTGGATTCCTTCTAAATAAATCTTGATTAAGCCTGGAATTTTAGGATTTCTTAATTTGAGGGTCTTCGAAAAAATTGAGCCTTGAAACATTCACATGCACTGTCAGGAATTAATCCGACTCCTTCATTCTTTAGATGCTCGAGGACGAGCATGGTTTAAGTATAGGGATATGATGAATCTCGTATTCATCATGATAAAACTCAATTATTAGAACTCATTGCTTAAATAAACCAATAAAAATCACTAATAATTCATCTTTATTAACTTTGTATTATATTATGTATAATTAACATGTAATCATTTAATTATTTAATTTGTAATTATTTTATTACTAAAAATCCATAAAAATTAGGATAAATAATTGTCTATAATTTCCTCACCCTTAAGAGAATTAAAAATACAAAAACAGCTCAAAACAAAAAAAACAAGTATTTTTGACCCTTTAAAAATACCCCCAAACTCACTTTAGTACAAATGACCTCTTTTGGCCTTTTATCCAACATGAAACTTGTAGATCTCATCGAGATCTACAACTTTCATGTTTTGACTTTTTCCTAATTATGTCTCTAACTAATTCTTTTTTATTTTTCTTTGTTTTTATTATTTCTAATTTTCAGGTGCAACCACGTGGCACTCTTTGGAGTCACCACGCGGCTGCCTTTTCCTTCCGCCACCCGACGTCCTTCCTGGCCCCTGGATCTCCTTCACCCGACGCCATCTCCACTGTTGATTCCCTCTTCATCCTCAACCGCTCGATCATCCTCCAGATGTCATCACCGCCGCTCATTTGCGCCTTATCAACAACCGCTCGATCCCACCTCTCATCCTGCGGCTACCTTCACTCCACTTCTCCCGTTTAACCCCCACCATTTGATCTCACTTGATGGATTACATCTCAACCCTTCACCTCCGCTCCAATCCCAGTCGCCCGATCCCACTTATATCCTACGGATGCTTTCGTGCCACGACATCCTATCTTCATCCACGGTTGGATAAAGCCACATCTTTCCATTTGAACCACCCGTTAGTACCTATATCTCAGCTGTAGAATCAGATCCTATGATCTGATCCCTACCCCTTATCCAGGCCTCCATTAGAGTTGTTGGATCACAAGATCTAATGGCTAGAACTTCATATCCTACCTTCCGTTAGCTCCGCTCCAAACGTTACACATGCGTCATCCACCGCCCCCTTCCTTTTTTGGAGACCTCTTCCGATCGCCTCTCTACTCCCTCAAGGGTCCCTCATGTAACCCTATCATCCGCCTTCCTCGCGTGGCCATCTTCACTACGTTGATCCAGTAGACGGTACTAAGGCCGTCGGCTTCTCCAGATGCAGAGGGTGGTACTGATGCCACCACAGATCCAGATGCTGAGCCAGAGTGCGGTGTTGATGCCGCAACACCTGATGTCGTGGGTGGTACTAAGGCCACCCCCTCTATTCCAGTAGTATTTTCTCCAGTTTTTGTACCCCGGGACCTTACAGAAAATACCAAAAAAATGAATAAAGGAAAGGGTTCTTCATCTTTGAGTCCATATGTGATGCATGATGATACATGTATGGATTATATTCCTTCTCAGCAGAGGAACCCATTCCTAGCCTTCTATCTGAGGAGGGCCCAGCCATCCCCTTCCCTCAAGCACTTTGCCTGATGAAGGGGAAGAAAAAGGAAAATCCAAAAAAAGATCATCAGCTAGAGTAGATTTCAGATTCAGCTGACTCTACAGGAGGCACTTGAGCACATCCCCCTCTTCCAGAAGAACTTGAAAGAGAAGACCACTATCCGCAGGAAGAAGAGGAACCATAATGCAGAAATCCATGTATCACTCATGCCACTTGCTTCACCATCCAGAACTGTCTGCCACTGCCAGGAAAGAGGCCAGATGCAGGAGCTCCCTATGTCAGATGCCATATTTATGAGCAGAGATTTGATCAGACTCTATTAGACAGCAGCTCTTCCATAAACCTTATTCCGGCAGCCTTGCTCGATCGATTCGAGTTTGGCCATCTTCTACAGAGCAGGACATCCTTCAGTTCACAGATAGATCTGTCAAGAGGCCGAAGGGGTTGTTGAAGGATGTGGTCGTTACAATTCAGGGCCTGAAATTTCCCGTGGACTTCGTCATGTTGGACATGAAGATCCCTGAGTCTGTGACCGATACCCCCATCATTCTAGGACGTCTATTCTTGACCACATACAAGGCGGTGTCCGACCATGATAGTGGGAAGGTATACTTTCGTGTTGAGGGTGAGAGTATACAAATAGAGACGATCGACGAGACCAGAGCACGAGATTCAGCTTTCTCAGAGCAGCACAGTGATACAGTGCATATGACAGAGGCAGAGCGAGGCATCCACCCGGAGTGCGACTTTGTGATCACTGATGATGAATCGGCTTGGACTGATCCCTTTTCACGAGTCCTCCTCTCACCTTCAAATATTGCAGATTCACATATCCCAGCAGAGGAGAGTTTGGAGAGCACACTCTTGGCATAGGACACATTCGAGGTTGAAGACCTTGTTCAGGACAGCGAGGCATAGTACATTTCATGTGATTCAGATTCAGATCCCTCGGATTTAGACATAGATTGGGCCGAATTTAATGAAAGTTGCCTTGTCTGATTCCAACAAAGCCAGCAGCAAGGGTGGAGACTGAGCCGATACATATTACAAATACACCAGCAGGGCCAGCTTTGCCAGATATTCATGATCAGCGAGAGTTCTCACACGCAGGCCTGGTCGCATTCACTCATACATTTTAGAAGCCAGATTTGCCAGCTCGCAGTTGTCCAGAACTGAAGCCTTTACCGCAGTCGCTGAAGTATAGATTCTTTGCAGGTGAGCACGAGATGTACCCAGCCATTATCTCAGTAGATTTAATTGGAGAGCAAGAATCTCATTTGATGGAGGTTCTTGAAAAGAACCGCAAGGCAATAGGATGGGGCGTAGCTAATCTACAGGGAATAAGTTTGGCCCTGTGCTCCCACCATATCTATCTCAAAGAGGACGCTAAGCCATCGCATGAGTTCCAGTGGCGGCTGAACCCGAATCTTCGAGAGGTAGTCATGAAGGAGATTTCGAAATGGTGGAACATCGATTTTATCTACCCCATCTCCGACTCCAAGTGGGTTAGTCCATTACATGTGGTGCCCAATAAGATGGGCATCACTACAGTTGTGAGTGAGTCTGGAGAGGAAATAGCTGCCCGGGTACCCACTTCTTGGAGGGTCTGTGTGGACTACAGACGATTGAACCAAGCCACCAAGAATGATCATTTCTTGTTGCCTTTTATTGATCAGATTGTAGAAAGCTAGCTGGGAAGAGTCACTGCTGCTTTCTTGACGGGTACTCCGGCTACAATCAGGTGTCCATTGCGCCCGAAGACCAGGACAAGACGACATTCACCTTTCCGTTTGGGACTTATGCTTTCAGATGGATGCCCTTTGGTCTATGTAACGCCCCGGCGACATTCCAAAGGTGCATGTTGTCCATTTTCTCGGACATGGTGGGTGACTATTTAGAGGTCTTCATGGATGACTTTTCGATCTATGGCGATGGGTTTGATACTTGTCTTGACTACCTAGATCACGTCCTTCAGCACCGCATTGATGTCCATCTTGTTTTATCCTGGGAAAAGAGTCACTTCATGGTGACTCAAGGGACAGTGCTTGGTCATATCATCTCCAACAGGAGCATGGAGGTTGATCCGACCAAGGTGGATATCATCGGGAAACTCAATCCACCGTCCAGCCTGCGACAGTTACGATCTTTTCTGGGGCATGTCGGTTTCTACCGACGGTTCATTCATGATTTCAGCAGGATTGCCTGACCGTTGACTGATTTGCTGATAAAAGACACCGAGTTCATTGTAGATGATAAGTGTCTTGCATCATTTGAGACTCTCAAGAGTCTAGTTGTTGAGGTTCTTGTCCTTCAGCCGCCTGATTGGTCTCTCCCATTTGAGATCATGATGGATGCCTCTGATTTTATCGCATGGACCGTGCTAGGACAGAGGAGGGATGGAGTACCATTTTCCATTCACTATGCTAGTCGTACATTGGATGTCGCACAGCTAATGAATCTCCATTTCATCACCTTTATTATATCATTTTGGCCTTAAAACCCCCAGCAAATGCATGTAAATAGCATCAATTTATACATAATAGCATCCATTATTTATTGTATTAATTGTACATAAAATAAGGTTTTTAATGCCAAAATTATAGAATAAAGAGAAGAAAAGAAAAAGGAATAAAATATTGCAAATATTTTATGACCCTAACCCCGAGACCAAGGACAGTATGGAATTGGTCGACAAGGAATAAAGTAGGGGGAGATAAGGGCCAATTATACAATAAATACCTCATTTATTAATGCATTTATTTATGCATTTTTGACCCCTATTTTGTACTTAATTATTTATTCATCAAATGAAGAAACTTTGTTCATAAAAGATATAGATAATAATGTAAATAAAAATACAAAATTGAGTTTGTGCAAAAATAATACACAGTGTATATTTTATGCACAAAATAAAAAGCCAAAATCTCAACTTCACATACCCATATCTTGCAAATAAAAACTCCAAATCACCCAAACTCACCTTTAATTGTATATAGCATTCCAAGAACTATTTTATAAAATTGGTTTCATAATTTTTGGAGTCCATCTGAGGAAGTTAGGTTTTTGGCCCTCCTTGTATATAGGACTGATTAAAATATTCATTTTATTCAATATTCATTATCTTTATAAATTTATATTTCTAGTATCTTGTAAATAATGTATGTAATACTTGTACTTATTGAAATTAATAGAAAACCAAAAAGAATTTGTAAAATAAAATAAGCTTATGTAATACATTGGCAAAATACCTATGTTAAGAATGTACATAAATAAAAAGGAATTTTATTCTTTTGGTCTTTATTCATCTATATTTTTATAATAATGTATATATTATATATAACTTATTAAAAATACAAATCCAAAATAAAAACAAATAAAATTCATTAAATAAATAAAATATATATAATATATAGGTAAAATACCTGTGAGTATACCTACATATACATATACCTATTTATTTAAATATGTATATAAACTCATAAAAATGAAATAAAAATATATTTATATTCAGAAAAATAAGTTATAAATTTATAAAATAAGAAATAAAATAATAAAATAAAATAAACAAAATAAAAATAAATATATATAAATATACTTATAAATACATTATTTTAAAAAAAGCGTAATAAAAGACTTCAAAAAAATAAATAAAAATTGTAAATAAATACTACATTAATTTATAAACATTTTTCATTTTATAAGTAAATTCTAATTAATTCATTTAATACCTGTAATAAATGGGTCAAGATCAGCCTGACGTGGACCAATCAGGGGCCAGGGAAAGTTGACCTCTGGTCAACTCCCCCTGCGCCTCTGACTGACCCGTCAGACCTGTCGCTTCCCCCATTTTATTGCCTTTTTCCCGCTCGATTGATCGCTCCATCGACAACAGTCTCTTCATGAGAAATATTCTCTGATCATCCGCGATCCCCGCCGTGATCCTGGATCTTTTGTACATAGCCCCGATTCATCGATTTTAGCCGGCCAAATAAGGGTGCTCGTTTGTGTATAAATAAGGAACCATCTCCTCCTCCGCAAAATTTGGTTAGCCAAGCCCCATTTTCTTCCTTGTATTCAGTCCCAGGTGTGCTCCTCGTGACAGGGGGATGCCGCCGGCACCTTGAATCGGCTGGAGATGGCGATGGTTGCACCCACGGCGGCGCTCCGGCAGCCGCCCTGCTCCCTGGAGTCTCTCCAGGCATAAGAGCTGCGCCTTTACATTTCTAGGTAGATTTTCGTACCAGCATTTTATGTCTGTCTTTTATTTCGCATTTAGATTCTTAGATTAGCGTAGGATAGGTAATTCGAAGTTCGTCGGAGCTCAGCTCCGGCGACTTCTCCTCAGTTCCCTCGTTGTTGTCTGACCACCTTTCCACCTTCATTTCGTTCCCCTACACCTTCTCCACCTCCCAGCCACCTTGTTCAACCGGATTCCCATCTGGATCCGCGAATCGAAGCTCCTCCACCGCCTTCCGCCGGAGCTTCTCTGCCCACCATCATCCGCTTGCTTTCAGCTTCAAACCCCGGGTCGAGGGTGACGCCCTCGAGCTCCTCTACCTTTCTGTGCAGGTTAGGTGAGTTAAAATAGGCCAGGAGATGAATCAAAAGCAGGCGGAGGTACCTGGAGCTCCGCTTCTTCTTCGAGCTCGTGGCGGCGCTCTAGCGTGCCTCCGACCGACCCGACACCTCTAGGCGCAAGAGGATCCTGCCAGGAAGCTTTTGGGACACCTTGGAGCAGCAAAGGTCGACGGAGACGTGAGACATCATTGGAAGAAGCTCGCCCAGGCGAGCGTTCTTCCCCATTCTTCCAGCCGTCGTCTCCGCCGTTGGATGGAGAGCAGGTCCCAGGTCAAACCACAGCCGTCCGATGAAGCGAGCAGCCACCGTAGATCTCAGCCAGGAGATCTAATCCTAGCGCTTCATCGGCGAAGCGGTATCGGGCACAGAGGGAGTGACGTGTGTCAAGTGACCCACATCCAACCGTCCATCAGCGCCCACTTATGGGGTAAACTTCACCTGTACCCCCGCCTTTTTGTATATTTAATTTTTATTTCTGTAAATAATTTTTAACATTGTAAAATAATTGTATATTTTGCTGAAAGGACCCTGAGTTTCTTAGAATTACGTTTAGGTCCTTCCGCGCCACACGTGCAGTCCCACGTGAGGCGCGTGAAAATTGCATGTACCCCCTGGCGGTTTTTGTTTATTGTAAAATAGTTCTAAAAATTAAAGTAAATGTTTATTCCAGTGTGTATTTTTGCATGTATGCCCCTGGAACTTATTCTATTTGCAAAAATGCCCCTGCTAGGCTGTTTGATTTTTGTATCTTTTATACATTTATTAAAAATACCTAGATGGCTTCTAAAAATCCAAAAAAAATAGGATAAATGCTTCATGCCTTGCATTTTCACGCCCATATTTTGTTTTGCATTTTTTCGCATTTTTCCTAATTATTAAAAATGAAATAGGAGCCATTTTTGCACTGTCTAATTTATAAAATACAAAAAAATTATAAAAACATTTTGAAAAATTACAAAAAAATTATATATGGTATATTTATATCTAGATGTAGTCCAGAAGATGAAAAACCCTAAAAATATGAAAAAAATATAAAAATCAGAAAGCTCCAAAATCCAACAAAAAAATAGAAAAATCCTTTAAAAACCTCAAAAATATATTTTTCTCTTTTATAATTATCTATATATTATTATTAATATGTTAAAATTAATTTGGGAATTTTTGGAGTTTATTTTACATTTTAAAATCCCAAATTAAATTCGGCTATTTAATTAATCCTATATTGTGGACGTTTTTGATATTAAAAATACATAAAAATTAGAAATATTCCAGAAAAATAACAAAAAATTTAGAAAAATATTTAAAAAAATTATATCTATATATAATTTAAGTATTTATATCTATGTTTATTTATATATTATGTCACTCCTCTCTCTCCTCTTATTTATATATCTATATATATCTACATTTATATAACTAAAAATATAAAAAAAGAAAAAAAATATATATATAAAATATAAAACAAAATAAAAAAATTATAAAAACAAAAATATAAAAAAATATATAAAATCCAAAACCCACAAAAACAATAAAAGGACATGAACAATGGATTGAATAAATGATGCATCACATACATTCCCTTCGCCTCCCAGTGTTCGACCTCTACCTGTACTTACACCTATACACATTTGCATGTAGAGTTATAATAAATTTTAACTCCACATTTTTGGATATTCATTGCATATATTATTGTGGGTTAATTGTTGATCGATTTGGGATTCTTCTGTCGGTCGCCTCAGCGACCGCGTCCCCGTGTGTGTGGAATGCGAGACCGATGGAAAACCCTTGTCATCAAATGGCGCCGTTGCCGGGGAGGCAACAGATTCTGTATGATTTTGTGAGCTTATTTGTTCATTTATTCAATTATTTGCTCATGTCCATGATTCAGTTATTTGTTTGGTTTTTATTCCTATTTGATATTACTTGATTGACTGCTCTGACCATTTCTTCCCTTTGTCTTTGATGCGAGGGACCGCCAAGCGAAGGAGGACCTCCTAGGAGGACCTATGCACCCAAGCAAGGCGGAGTTGGCTCTTCTATGCCGAGCCAACAGGAGAGAGCATCATAGGGAGATGAAGGAGAGGTTTTGAAGACAGTTTCTATTTTTATGCATTTTATCTTATTCATTTAATTATGTATATTCATGTGAGAGAGTGACACTTGAATCTTGTAATAATACAGGACTCTTACAGGTACACTCCAACTCCCGAGGTCCATTGCCCGAGGGATTGTTCCCTTGGGGGCCTCGATGATTTTTGACGCTTTTCTTTTAATTTTATTTTTATTATTTAGTGTGAATGAGCCTTAGCTTAGGAGTTGCTTGCTCGTAGAGTTAGGTCCAAACACCATAATATTTGCATGTACCTATAGTTCGCTTTGGATCTAGATCAAACTCTAAACAGCCGTTCATTCATCTCTTAGCCTTTGTGCCACAGCGAACCCCGCAAAGCGCTTTCTCCTAAGCTCAAGTGTGTTGAGCACGGAGGAGGGGTGAGCCAAGACCGGACTTTTTGAGGCTAAAGATTAATGAGCGACTTGTGGTGCTTCACGATAGTAGCAATTTCTGAACCTAGGGCGATTTCTTCGGTTTGCATTTGCATATAGCATAGGTTTCAAATTCTGTTATGCATCCCGCATGGAGAGAGCTGGGAGGCACTGTAAGTCTTCTTACTTGGCATGCATCATCGTTTTCCAACTTGAATGGCTTTTCCGATCTTCTCCCTCTGTTTTTGCCAACCTAGGATGTTTAATGGAAATTGGAACCTCGATAGGCACGTACATTGAAAATACCCAAAAAAGTGATAACTTAAATAAAATCGGGACTGCTAACTCTATTGGACTTAAAAATAAAATGTAATGGATTCCTTGTCTTGGGGAGAGCAACCCCCTCATTGGATGCGTTTTAAATTGCTCACGTACACACTAAGGAGTAGAGCCCAAATCCTATCAAGCCTCCTATGTGATTGTACAAATTTTGTGGTTCTCACCTAACTCTAAAATTGAAAAGATAAATGACCGTCACCTGATGGTCTTCACTGTGTTGAGTAGGTGAATCGGGGGTTTGCCTTGTGCATTGATTGTGACTTGGAGTTCATTGTGTTTTTCTTTCATTCCTAGAGTAGTCGGTCCCACCGTGTGAGTTTGCATTCTTATCTTTGAGTCTATCTATCTCTCTTATACATACATCTCTTCATTTTTGCATCGAGTCGTGATATTGGCACTTGAGCTCAATCATTCTTCGCCAAATCCTTCGTTTCCCCTCTTCTTCATCACTTTCCTCGTATTCTCCGTATCATCCCCATCTTCTCCGGTTCGGGGAGAACACTCTCTTCGGACCACCATTTTGACGGTGTTCCCACCCTGTGTGGAACACCCAATTTTGTCTGTGTCTCGATCTTCTCGCCCGCCCTCCTCGTACCCTCTGTATCACTCTTCTACCACCCACTATATTGGCACGCCCGCTCAATCAGCTTCTCCACCCCATTGTGTACCCTTCTTACCCATCTTCCTCGTGTACCCCGTATCATCTCTCCCTTTACCTGGGAATGTTGTGCATATTGATGAAGCCCGCATCGAGGATTATTTATACAGATTATTTGTGTAGGTCGGGCCCATGATGTTGAGGTTGCTGAGATCGATTTGGTGGATTTGTCTTTGATACATGCATATGGGCTTCTTGAGGATTTTTGCTGATGCATAGAGCATAGGTGTGATGCATTGTTGAGGAATTTCAGTTCTCGCACACCGGATTAAGGATGTGATATGATGCGATAATTCGACGAAGAGTTCATGAGTATTGATTGACCTATCTATCTTGAGGTTCCACCCATCTTGATTTTGAGGATTGAACGATTATTATAATTTGGACTTCCAGATAAGGTGTGCGGATCCTGCATGATCTCTCATCTTCCTATTTGACCCCATCCTTGATCTCCTGACTCTCTAATCCACCCTGGCACTTAGAGGATTCCTGACAATTTTTTGTGCCATCTCAGCTGACTGGATTGACCCAAGGGATGTTTGGTGAATGACATGATTATTTGCTCCCTTGCATGATCTTATGCCCTCCAAATGATTGAATGATTTAGTGCTTTTGAGGACCTAAGATGACTTGCCAACATTCCCATGACCTACATTGACCTAGCTCGCATTCCTCCCCGAGGACTATCTGCGGGAGAATGCGACAATTTCTAGGACTGCGGTTTCACACACTGCTTGGGTCGCCATTATGATGGGACCTGGAACCGAGTCAAATGATATGCTTGATTGGCCTCCCCCTGTGATTGTGTGCCTGACCTATCGGTACACGAGGCCCATGTACTAGACTCATCTGAGTCTGCTCACCTTGACGGCCCCCGCAAGGCAGAGCTCCACTTTTCTGATTATTCCATGCCTAGCTCGTAGCCCACCGAGGGTTATCTGCGGGAGACTATGACATATTTCAGATCTAATTGGTCTCTTCTGTTGGTAGCCGCCTTGTCGACTACTGAAACCACTATGTGGGTCCGTCTGATGGATCCGGCTCCTTTGAGCCATTCTCTATCCTTGAGGACCCTCGCAAGGTAGAGACACTGTCTGACTATTCCTTGCCTAGATCGCAGTACTCTCCGAGGACTATCTGTGGGAGACTGCGACACTCTCTTTACGCTCGGTTCCCACTTCTGACTGTGTCTCCGATCTGCGGAGCACGAAACCGAGTCGTCTTATATACATGACTTTTGGCTCCACCTTGACTTGCCTATCCGATCTGAGGATCATGGGACCCATCTGATTAGACTCCTTTGAGTCTGCTCGCCTTGACGGTCCTCGCAAGGTTGAGCTTCTGATATCCGCTATTTTCATGCTTAGTTGGCAGCACGTTCCCCGAGGGTTATCTGCGGGACGCTGCCACACTTTCCTGATTTAATGGTCTCTTCTGTTGGTAGCCGATATGTCGCCTACCGAGACCGTCTCTGTGATCCGGCTGATGGATCAGGCTCTTTTGAGCCCGCTCACCTTGACGACCCTCGCAGGGGTAAGCTTCTGTTCTGATTATTCATTGACTAGCATGTACTACTCCCCGAGGGTTATTTGCAGGAGGGTACATCACCTTGAAGGTACTTGGTTTCACTTCTGGTGTCTCCTATTTGTTGGAGCACGAAGCCGAGTCTTCTGAGATTTTTATTCGGTCTCCTTCCGATTGTGTCTCCGATCTGCGGAGCACAGAGATGATTTTCCTGATGTGTACTTGGTCCCCCCTCTGATTGTGTATCCGATCTGCGGATCACGGAACCAAGTCTTCTGATTATGGTCTGATTCCTGGCTCCTTTGAGCCTGCTCACCTTGACGACCCTCGCAGGGTTGAGCCATGTCTTGCGGAATTCGGTGTGTCTCCTATTATCTTCCGACCTCATGACCACCGAATGCCGCAATGTCTCTTGCTCTTTACCCTTCCATATATTATTGAGACTCTGATTGACCGGAGGAGTCTGTTCTGCTCTTTCTTCCTCCCGGTCTCACGGTATCGACCCTGTTCCCTCATGTTGACCCTATGAGCCGATTGACTGCTTCATGCTACCGAACCTGATATCTAACCTTTCGACATGCTGTCCCCGGTAGCTGACACCCACTTGACTGCATATCAGGGTTTCTTTTCACCTTCTGACTGCGTCCTCGTTCTCACAAGGAGACGACGACAAGAGCACGGTAGTCGCTTACCAGATACCGTCCTGTACTTCACTAGTTTCGTCACCACTTGTATGTATGTGTGCCTTTTTCATTCTTTCTCCCAAATGTTCTTGTGTGCCCCAGATCTATCGCCATACCTTTGTGTCTACACTTAGGACGTACCTTGTCCTAAGTATAGGGGGCACACACCGAGTTGTTCTTTCCTTGCACATTTTCGTCACTCCTGTTCTTGCCTATACTTAGGGATATCTCACCCTACGTATAGGGGGAGTGATGCGTATATTCTACACGATCTTTTCATCTATCTGTATATATCTCTTCTTTTCTTCTTTTCTTCTTCTGTATCTAAATAAAAGGTGTCGCCACTTTGTATCTTCTTTTCTTCTTCTTTTCATCTATATATTCTACATGATCTTTGTGTCAGTTTTATGTACTTAGGACGTACTTTGTCCTAAGTATAGGGGGGTACACCACTGATTTGTTAATTCTTTAATCTGTTTATTCCCACCCTTGGCCCTCCCTGCTTGGTGTACAGTCTGCTATACTTCGGATTACTTGATCCTAAGTATAGGGGGGACGATCAACTTCTCATTCATTCATCTCTTATTCGTATATTCTTTAGACTCGTCTATACTCAGTACGAGTTATGTCTTCTCTTTTCTTTTCGATCTATGAGGACATAGCTCAAGCTAAGTATAGGGGGGTCGTATATACTATGTATATACTTTAGCCATAACTCGTACTTTCGTATTCTCTTCATAATATGGCTAATAATTCTTTAAATTCGTTAAAAAACCTTAATAAAAAGATGTGATCATTCCTTAAATTCTTTTTGTATATACTGATTAATAAATCAGGTGAAAATATTTTTTGCAAAATGTTTGAAAAATAGTTTGAAAATCTTCGTGAACATCTATTGAAAACTATTTTGAAAATATTTTTTTACATGTTTTCAACCTGTGTAAAAAAGTGTGGTTTGTAAAAATTTATTTCCTTTGTGTGAAATAAAATGTTTGAAAAATGATATGCAAATGGTTTGAAAAATGGTTGCAAAAACATTTTGAAAAATCTATATATACTGTTTTGAAAAACCTTTGCAAAATGATTTTCAAATGTGTGTACATGTTTGTAAAAATGATTGTAAAAATTTTTTTGGACTATAGTTTTCAAAAATTGTTTGAAAAATGTGTGTCAAATAAGTTTGAGGAATAGTCACATATGATAAATAACTAAAATAATATATATATTATTATAAATAAAAATAAAAATAAACAAATTTCTTTAATAAGTGTACATATCTACCTATAAATAAAAACTATATTGTAAATTCTTAATTCTTGTAAAATAAAGTGGCACGCCCGTGTAAATAGCTGTACATATTTTATACTTTGATTGCCAAAATTATTTTATTTGTAAAAATTCTTCGTGTAAAATTCTTCTCGTTGTTCTCAAATTCTTGGAAAAATTGCATTATTCTTTGCATATTTGTAAATAGCATTTGCATAGCATTCATATTCTTTCATTGAGCTTGATGATTGAACTAGTCTAATAAAGTCAAAGATTGGAGCTCGGTTAGACCTTACCACACCTAACTGCACTGGAACCTTACGGGAACTAGGTTTAAGTTACTTCTGGTCTATTCAGACTTAATTCTTTGAGAAATTAGGGCTGGGTTCAAGTCTCCTCAGTGGACTAACTAGAACTTTTCGAGAAACACGTATGACTCTTGCCGACCGTGACCTAACTTGGACACTTGCACCTTTAACTTGGCTCAACTCAGATGGAGTGATGAGGGGGTTGGATTTGCCAGTCTGAGACACACACGGGTGGAAACATTCATCCTCGTCTAGGGAGGGAAGTGCACCCCAACCTGGTCCAATAGCCATGAGGTCTAAAGACAGGAGAGTGTGGGTTGCAATAAAGCTTCAAAAGAGGGATAGTCTTCTGGCTCAAGAGGAAAAACTCCTTATGTAAATGCTGTTGTAAATAATATGTTGAAAAAAAATGAAACTCCAAAAAAGTGGACAGGCTTGTAAAAAAATAAAAATGCATGCCGGAGTATGTATATATGTTGTATAGAAAATAAGCAAGCTTGAGCATCAAAGTTATACCATGTGAACTTGCAGCTGGATGACTTGACTACACTGGTCTTGCATCCCAGGATAGGTAGCTACACTGGCTACCATCCATTCTTTTCTCTACCTCCTCCTCTTGAGTTGGATGCCACTTGAACTTAGAAGGGAATACCCCGCTCCTCGAGGAAAGAGCTGTTGGATTGGGGAATCATTGGGTTGTCATTCTGGAGAAGTCAGTTCCTTTGTCATTTCAGTTGGGGAGAGCCACTATCACTTACACAGTACAAGTCAGCTTCATAGTCATAAGGGTTTGTGTATGATGTAGGCTAGTTCTGACCTGGCTATTGAGGTGATTTGAACCGAGTTCTGTGACTCTCAGAGGTTGTTGTGTTTTAAATTTGGTTCCCGACCCGGTTCCACACACATTCTCACACCAAGGTCTAACCTGAGCTCCAAACTTTGATTTTGTACAGATAAGTTTCATAATCATGTTCAATTCAATTTATTCTTTGAATTCTTTATTTTTGATTTTTCTTTTCTTCTTATTCTTTGTTCTTTTTGAACTTATTGCATAAGTATTTGCTAGGGACTAGCAAAGGCAAGTATAGGGGGGTGATGAATCTCCATTTCATCACCTTTATTCTATCATTTTGGCCTTAAAAACCCCAGCAAATGCATGTAAATAGCATCAATTTGTACATAATAGCATCCACTATTTATTGTATTAATTGTACATAAAATAAGGTTTTTTATGCCAAAATTATATAATAAAGAGAAGAAAAGAAAAAGGAATAAAATATTGCAAATATTTTATGACCCTAACCCCGAGACCAAGGCCAGTATAGAATTGGTCGACAAGGAATAAAGTAGGGGGAGATAAGGGCCAATTATACAATAAATACCTCATTTATTAATGCATTTATTTATGCATGTTTGACCCCTATTTTGTACTTAATTATTATTCATCAAATGAAGAAACTTTGTTCATAAAAGATATAGATAATGATGTAAATAAAAATACAAAATTGAGTTTGTGCAAAAATAATACACAGTGTACATTTTATACACAAAATAAAAAGCCAAAATCTCAACTTCACAGACCCATATCTTACAAATAAAAACTCCAAATCACCCAAACTCACCTTTAATTGTATATAGCATTCCAAGAACTATTTTATAAAATTGGTTTCATAATTTTTGGAGTCCATCTGTGGAAGTTAGGTTTTTGGCCCTCCTTGTATATAGGACTGATTAAAATATTCATTTTATTCAATATTCATTATCTTTATAAATTTATATTTTTAGTATCTTGTAAATAATGTATGTAATACTTGTACTTATTGAAATTAATAGAAAACCAAAAAGAATTTGTAAAATAAAATAAGCTTATGTAATACATAGGCAAAATACCTATGTTAAGAATGTACATAAATAAAAAGGGATTTTATTCTTTTGGTCTTTATTCATCTATAATTTTATAATAATGTATATATTATATATAACTTATTAAAAATACAAATCCAAAATAAAAACAAATAAAATTCATTAAATAAATAAAATATATATAATATATAGGTAAAATACCTGTGAGTATACCTACATATACATATACCTATTTATTTAAATATGTAAATAAACTCATAAAAATGAAATAAAAATATATTTATATTCACAAAAATAAGTTATAAATTTATAAAATAAGAAAATAAAATAATAAAATAAAATAAACAAAATAAAAATAAATATATATAAATATACTTATAAATACATTATTTTAATAAAACCGTAATAAAATACTTCAAAAAAATAAATAAAAATCGTAAATAAATACTACATTAATTTATAAACATTTTTCATTTTATAAGTAAATTCTAATTAATTCATTTAATACGTGTAATAAATGGGTCAAGATCAGCCTGACGTGGACCAATCAGGGGCCAGGGAAAGTTGACCTCCGGTCAACTCCCCCTGCGCCTCTGACTGACCCGTCAGACCTGTCGCTTCCCCCATTTTCTTGCCTTTTTCCCGCTCGATTGATCGCTCCATCGACAACAGTCTCTTAATGAGAAATATTTTCTGATCATCCGCGATCCCCGCCGTGATCCTGGATCTTTTGTACATAGCCCCGATTCATCGATTTAAGCCGATCAAATAAGGGTGCTCGTTTGTGTATAAATTAGGAACCATCTCCTCCTCCACAAAATTTGGTCAGCCAAGCCCCATTTTCTTCCTTGTATTCAGTCCCAGGTGTGCTCCTCGTGACAGGGGGATGCCGCCGGCACCTTGAATCAGCTGGAGATAGCGATGGTTGCACCCACGGCGGCGCTCTGGCAGCCGCCCTGCTCCCTGGAGTCTCTCCAGGTATAAGAGCTGCGCCTTTACATTTCTAGGTAGATTTTCGTACCATCATTTTATGTCTGTCTTTTATTTCTCATTTAGATTCTTAGATTAGCGTAGGATAGGTAATTCGAAGTTCGCCGGAGCTCAGCTCCGGCGACTTCTCCACAGTTCCCTCGTTGTTGTCCGACCACCTTTCCACCTTCATTTCGTTCCCCTACGCCTTCTCCACCTCCCAGCCACCTTCTTCAACCGGATTCCCATCTGGATCCGCGAATCGAAGCTCCTCCACCGCCTTCCGCCGGAGCTTCTCTGCCCACCATCATCCGCTTGCTTTCAGCTTCAAACCCCGGGTCGAGGGTGACGCCCTCGAGCCCCTCTACCTTTCTGTGCAGGTTAGGTGAGTTAAAACAGGCCAGGAGACGAATCAAAAGCGGGCGGAGGTACTTGGAGCTCCGCTTCTTCTTTGAGCTCGTGGCGGCGCTCCAGCGTGCCTCTGGCCGACCCGACACCTCCATGTGCAAGAGGATCCTGCCAGGAAGCTTTTGGGACACCTTGGAGCAGCAAAGGTCGACGGAGACGCGAGACATCATCGGAAGAAGCTCGCCCAGGCGAGCGTTCTTCCCCGTTCTTCCAGCCGTCGTCTACGCCGTTGGATGGAGAGCAGGTCCCAGGTCAAACCACAGCCGTCCGATGAAGCGAGCAGCCACCGTAGATCTCAGCCAGGAGATCTAATCCTAGCGCTTCATCGGCGAAGCGGTATCGGGCGCAGAGGGAGTGACGCGTGTCAAGTGACCCACATCCAGCCGTCCAACAGCGCCCACTTATGGGGTAAACTTCACCTGTACCCCCGCCTTTTTGTATATTTAATTTTTAATTCTGTAAATAATTTTTAACGTTGTAAAATAATTGTATATTTTGCTGAAAGGACCCTGAGTTTCTTAGAATTACGTTTAGGTCCTTCTGCGCCTCGCGTGCAGTCCCACGTGAGGCGCGTGAAAATTGCAAGTACCCCCTGGCGGTTTTTGTTTATTGTAAAATAGTTCTAAAAATTAAAGTAAATGTTTATTCCAGTGTGTATTTTTGCATGTATGCCCCTGGAACTTATTCTATTTGCAAAAATGCCCCTGCTAGGCTGTTTGATTTTTGTATCTTTTATACATTTATTAAAAATACCTAGGTGGCTTCTAAAAATCCAAAAAAATAGGATAAATGCTTCATGCCTTGCATTTTCACGCCCATATTTTGTTTTGCATTTTTTCGCATTTTTCCTAATTATTAAAAATGAAATAGGAGCCATTTTTGCACTGTTTAATTTATAAAATACAAAAAAATTATAAAAACATTTTGAAAAATTACAAAAAAAATTATATATGGTATATTTATATCTAGATGGAGTCCAGAAGATAAAAAACCCTAAAAATATGAAAAAGAAAAGTATAAAAATCAGAAAGCTCCAAAATCCAACAAAAAAATAGAAAAATCCTTCAAAAACCTCAAAAATATATTTTTCTCTTTTATAATTATCTATATATTATTATTAATATGTTAAAATTAATTTGGGAATTTTTGGAGTTTATTTTACATTCTAAAACCCCATATTAAATTCGACTATTTAATTAATCCTATATTGTGGACGTTTTTGAAATTAAAAATACATAAAAATTAGAAATATTCCAGAAAAATAACAAAAAATTTAGAAAAATATTAAAAAAATTTATATCTATATATAATTTAAGTATTTATATCTATGTTTATTTATATATTATGTCACTCCTCTCTCTCCTCTTATTTATATATATATATATATATATCTACATTTATATAACTAAAATTATAAAAAAAGAAATATATATATATATATATAATATAAAACAAAATAAAAAATTATAAAAACAAAAATATAAAAAAAATATATAAAATCCAAAACCCACAAAAACAATAAAAGGACATGAACAATGGATTGAATAAATGATGCATCACATACATTCCCTTCGCCTCCCAGTGTTCGACCTCTACCTGTACTTACACCTATACACATTTGCATGTAGAGTTATAATAAATTTTAACTCCACATTTTTGGATATTCATTGCATATATTATTGTGGGTTAATTGTTGATCGATTTGGGATTCTTGTGTCGGTCGCCTCAGCGACCGCGTTCCCGTGTGTGTGGAATGTGAGACCGATGGAAAACCCCTGTCATCAACAGCAGAACTACACCATCACTGAGAAAGAGATGCTAGCCAGAGTTTTTGCCTTGGATAAATTTTGATAATATATTCTAGGATCCAAAGTGACTATTTTTACCGATCATACCGCCATCAAGTACCTCATGGCAAAGAAAGATGCCAAAGAGAGACTGACTAGATGGATCCTTCTACTCCAGGAGTTTGACATTGAGATTAAGGATAAACCTGGAGTCAAGAATGTGGTGGCGGATCATCTCTCCCGAAGAGAATCTTGAGGAATCTGAGCAGACTGATCTCATTTCAAAGATCTTCCCAAATGAGGCGATCCTTGCTATCGCCTCGCTCTTGTGGTATGCCGACATTGTGAACTGTCCCATCCTTTATCATGAAGGAGGGGATAGCGTCTGACGTCGGTGCATTCCTCAGGAGGAGCACCATAGCGTCCTCACATACTGCCACAAGCTTGAGGCAGGAGGACATCATTCTGGGAGGAGAACAACACAGAAAGTGCTACAATCCGATCTATGGTGGCCTACTCTCTTCAAGGATTCTGATGAATTCGTGAAGAGGTGTACTAACTATCGGAGGATGGGCACTTGTGGACATCGTGATATGATGCTGATGCAACCCATTCACTTCTGTGGGGTTTTTGATGCATGGGGCATCGATTTCTTGGGTCCATTCCCTAAGAGTCAGGGATTTGAGTACATTCTGTTGGTTGTTGATTATGTGAGTCGTTGGGTTGAAGCCATACCCGCCCGAACTGCAGATGCTAAGACTGTTTGCAAAATTTTTAGGAAGAATATCATTTTATAGATCGGGGTGCCTAGAGTATTGATATCTGACGGGGGGTCACACCTTATCAACGACAAGGTAAAGGCCCTTACTAACGAGTTCAGCATAGACCATCGAGTTGCCACTCCATATAATCCTCAGACCAGTGGTCTTGTTGAAGTATCGAATAGGGAGATCAAGATGATATTGCAGAAGGTAGTCCGCTCAGACCGGAAGGATTGGTCACAGCTTTTGGACTCGGTCTTGTGGGCATATCGGACTTCCTTCAAGACTCCTTTGGGTACATCTGCCTTTCATCTCGTTTATAGCAAGTCCTGCCATTTACCTGTTGAGATTAGGCACAAGTCACTTTGGGTTGTCACTAATATATTATTGGATCCAGTGAGTATAGGTGATCAAAGGAAGGTAGAATTGGCAGCCCTGGAAGAGGTTAGAGATACAAACTCTTCAATAAGCCTACAGTATAAGGAGCGAGTAAAGGTATGGCATGATTCTCATATCAGCCATAAGCAGTTTGAGTCAGATCAGAGAGTATGGTTGTTTGATGCTAGGATTATATTATTTTCGGAGAAATTGCAGAGTAAGTGGAAAGGACCATACTGGTCCGAAAGGTGCATGACAATGGTAGTATCGACATATCTGAAATGTCATATGAGTCAACCTTTCGTGTTAATGGTCAGCGCCTCAAACCATATCTAGATCATGAGCCTTTGATCGTTGACGTCGCCCCGATTCATTTTGCATGAGATGTGGTCTTTGACTCACTTCAGATGAATCTCGTGCCTGATTATCAATGTCTTCCTCATCGTATAGATCCAGATGTCCATATCATCTCATTCTTTAGTCTAACACCCTATCTGCATCTTGTGATTATGCTATACCTAGGGTGCACTCTACCCTAAATATAGGGAGGGTGTCGGATTCTTGATTATTCTTTTGATTCTTTTTACTTTTGTTTTGCTGCCTATACTTAGGGACATTTTACCCTAAGTATAGGGGGTAAACCCTGTACATCCTTTCACTCAGTTTTTCCTTCGTACGCAGTCTGCTATACTTAGGATTAATTGATCCTAAGTATATGGGGAAACATCGAGCCCTCTTCATTATATTCTTTGATTCGTTATTCCTCCTCACTTCCCTATACTAAGCACGAGTTATGTCTTCTTCTTCATCGCTCTTTGTTCACTCTGAGGACATCGTTCGAGCTAAGTATAGGGGGGTGTCATATATATTACATATATACTTTAGCCATAACTCGTACTTTGTGTGAGTGTGTTAATAAATAAAATGGCTAAAAATCAACCATTGAAAATTGTAAAAATTTTAAAAAAATTTCTTGTACATAAAATCCTTTCTTGCACATACATAGCTATTTACAAAAATTATTTTTTTACAAATGTTTGTAAAAATATTTTGTTTGTAAAAAGTTTGTAAATATTTTTGATATCAAGATTATGTATATGGTACAAAAATTTTGTGAAATGTTTGAAGAATAAAAGTATGCAAAAACCCTTGTGTAAATGGTTGTAAATAGTTTACAAAACTTATGCATTCATGCATACATTCAAACATTTTCAAAAATTTTGCACATTTTCAAAAACTTTTGCATAAAAAGATTTATGTATATACTTGTATATTCTTCTAAATCATAGTTGACATTTAAACTAGCCTGGAACAAAATTGGAAAATGGAGCTTGATTAAGACCTTAATCTACTTAATTTTAAGAGAAACCTTTTAGGATTTAGGGTTGAGACTTTTCAGGTCCATTGGCGACTTAATTCTTTGAGTCCACTAGGCTATGATCACATGTCATTGATGAATCCACATTTCATCATTTTTATTCTATCATTTTGGCCTCAAAAACCCTGGCAAATGCATGTAAATACCCTTAATTCCTACATTTTAGCATCCATGCATGTGTGTATAAATAGTGTATAAAATACAATTTTTAAAGCCAAAATTATAGAATGAAGAAAAGAAAAGAAAAAGAATGAAATATTGTAAATATTTTATGACCCAAAACCCTGAGACCTAGGCATCTTGATGAATAGGTCGACAAGGAATAAAGTAGGGGGAGATAAGGGACAAAATACAATAAAAATACCTCTTCTTTTGTTTATTATTTATTCATTTTGGGACATATTTTTGGTTCTACTTTTTATACTTCAAATAAAGAAACTTTAAACATGAAAGTTGTAGATAATTAAATAAATAAAAATACAAAATTGATTTCACTCAAAAATACTATACATATAAAAAGATATGATCTGAATAAAAATCCAGCTTCCCAACTTCCCAGACCTGTATCTCTCAAATAAAAACTCGAAATCTAACAAAATCACCTTTAATTGTATATAATTTTAAATAATCTATTTAATGAAGGTGGTTTCGCATTTTGCAGAGCTACGGTTTGAAAGTTGAGTTTTGGACTCCTATTGTATGCTTGTACAGATTAAAATATTCATTTTATTATTATTCATTATTTTTATAATTTTATATTTTTGTAAAAATTATTTATAATATATGTGTATATTAAAATCAGAATAAAAATTCAAAGAAAACACAAAATAAATACTTGTGTATATAACATACCTAGGTATAATACCTATACATATACCTATAGAATTACTATTTATATTTTTATAAGTATACAAAATACATCAGAAAAATCAAATAAAAATATATTTAAGTGTACAAAAATATTTTATAAATTTATAAAATAATAAACAACATAAATAGAATAAAATACACAAAATAAAAATAAACTATTAAAATATATAGAAGATTATACCTATATAGGACATAAAAGGTAACTTGTAATTATATACCTCATAAAAATAAATAAAAATCACCATAAAATTCTTTATAAAATAAGAAACATTTTTTATTTTATAACCTAAAATAAATAAAATCATTTACTATTTTATTTTTAATTTACAAATATTTTTTGCTCAGAATTTCCTGGTTGGTCAACGTGGACCAACCAGGCGCGGTCAAGTGTTGACCTCAGTTAACTCCCTACAGAGGCCTGCCAGGTCTGACGCCGTGATTTCGCCCCATTTTCGAGATATTTTGGCGCCTCATCCTTCCAACTTTTGGCCTCGATTCCTTGTTGGAATTCCTTCCTTGATCATCACTGATCCATTCCGAATGCTCGAATCTTGCCATATCTTCATCATTCTCGTGTGGTCCTCGCTTGAAGGAGACGCCACCACCTTGTACATAACTGACCCGCCACCTTCGAGCTACAGTTTGAACCCCTTCAGACCAAATTTTGCCCCTTTTTTCGAGTGCCCGTGCGAGCTAGAGTGACAGGCTACCTCCGGGGCCCGTTGGTGAGTCGCGGCGTGGACCAGGACAGTCTCCATCACCTCCGGCATACCTCGCCGTCAAGGTTTCTTCCTCTGGTTCCGACCATCGAGGTACCCTCTCTCCCTTCTTCCTTTTCCTCTTTTCTTAGTTCCTGTAGTCGTAGGAGTAGATTAGACCACTTAGATCCCCTCGTCGATCGCTATATCGCCGTCCATCGATCCATCGCCGGAGCGCACCTCCGGCAGAAGCTCCCCCACCTTCCATAGCCTTCATCCGACCACCGTCGCACCTCCGCGGGATCCAGGCAGTTTGCCTTGGACCCTCTCACCCATTTTTGCAGGTCAAAGCGCATTCAAAGCACCTAGGGACCATTTTGCGTAGTTCGCCGGAGATACCTGGAGCTCCAAGCTCCGTCGCCTTCGCGCCAGCACCACAACGCTCCTCCGACGAACCTGGGTACTCCAGCACCTAGCCTGACCTCCCAAGAGCACCCTAGTAATTTTTGCACGCTTCCAAACAGTCGGAGGCCCGAGATCGAGCTCGGGGAAGTTCGCCCCACCGGCGTTCGTCCCTGTTCTTCCACCTCGCTCCTCTGCTGTCCGATTAGAGGCCCGCTCCAGCTCGATCAACAGCCGTCCGATCTAGGCACGTGTCGACCGTCGATCTCCTAGCCAGATCTGATCTGAGCCGCCCATCGCCGAACCGTCATCGCACGTTGTGCGCGCGCCACGTGGATAAGTGAGCGGCTCTCTGTCGTTCGATCGCGCACATGTTGGGTATTTTGCACTTTCGACCCAGCCATTTTGTATATTGAATTTTAGTCCATAAACTTTCATTTGTAGTTTAAATATTTCTGTAATATTTGCATCTAGGCCCCCGTACTTTTAATATTTGCATTTAGGTCCTGTCCACGTCACCTCGCGTGACCTGTACACGTGGGGTGGTGGGAATTTTGCAAGGACCCCCCTAGGGTTTGTTTATTTCTTTTCAGTCCAGAAACTTTTTATTTAAGTTGTATTATTTTGGTAAAATTGCATGTTAGCCCCTGGAGCATTGTGATATTGCAAAAATACCCCTGTCAGGTCACGTGCCCCGTGCGCGTGAGTTTGGACATTTATATTTGGTCCAGAAAATTATGTTTAATGTTATATATTTTTGGAAAAATTACAAGTAGACCCTTGGACTTCTGTGTATTTATGTTTATGCCCTTGCCAGTATTGTATTTTTGTGTGGATGTTTGCATTTATTTCATGCATCATTTTAACTCGAAAAATTACCAAAAATAGCATAAGCTCCTATTGCATTTTAATTTAACGTCATATTTTTAGTTTTCATTTTTATTGCATTTGCATATTTATTAAAAATCAAAAATATGCATTTCCATCCCTCTTTGCATTAGAAAATACATAAAAATTATAAAAAGTCTTTGAAAAATTCTAAAACATTATATTCCGTATGTTTTAGCTTATTTTGTTTTCTGACCAAAAATCCCTAAAAATTACAAAAGAAAACCCCTAAAAATAGCAAAATTCCTAAAATCTTCATAAAAATCTAAAAAATTCATAAAGACTCCAAAATTATGTTTTCTATCTCTGAAAATTCCTTATCTTATTATCTACATACAAATATTAATTTAAAAATTTTCACTCCAGTTTGCTATTTTATTTCTATATTTTTGTCTCAAATATATATTGTATTCACTGTTTACTAGTATTTTTATTTTAAAAATACCAAAAAATAGGAAAAATATAGAAAAATCACAAATATATCAGAAAAAAATACAAAAAGCCCAAAAAGCTTTTATTTCCTGAATTTTATTTATTTTTACCTATTTTTCTCTATATATTGTATCCTTTTTTCCTTTATTGTATATATACTTCGTTATTGAAGAAGAAAATATAAAAAAAGAAATAGAAAATATAAAGAAAATAGAAAATCAGAAATTAAAAACCAAAATATAAAATTATAAATTAATATATATATATATATATAATTAAAAACCCACCAAAAATAGCACTTGTAGGCATTTGATCACTTTCATATTTTTCTGAGCACTATTGCCTTATTCTATCCTGTCTGCTCCCTGTGTTCGACACTCTACACATACTTGCACTATACACATATTTTGTAGACTTATAATAAATTTTAACTCCACCTTTAATTTCATTGCTTGATTTAATTGTCATGGGTTAATTGTTGATTGTGGAGGGTCGCCACAGCGACTTTGTCTCCGCCTTGTGTGAGGCATCTTAGACCCTCGTGATTTCCGCTTCATCAGTCATCTTGATGAGACTAAGTAGAACATTTAACAACACACACATGACTCTCACAGACAATGGCTTTACTTGCACCAGCACCTTACACATAGCTCTCTACGAATGAGGTGGTAAGGAGGCAGTTTCTTTGGCTTGGGGTAGCATACGAGGGTAGTACTTCTAGGCGGAACCTCTCGTATTCTTTTAGGGAAGGAAGTACGCCTCAACTTGGTCTGGCGGTGTTGAGGTCTAAATATAGGAGTTGTGGGTTGCAATAATGCTTCAAAAGAGGGATAGTCTACTAGCTCAAGAGGAAAAAGTACTTATGTATATATGCTACACCATATAGATATGTTGTACATATGCACATCAAAAAAAGTGCAAAAGAAAGAAAAACTCCAAAAAAGTGGCGGGTTTGATAGAAAATGAAATACATGCCGGAGTGTATATAGCCAAATAAAGCAAAGCTTATGTTACCCATTCTCATCTCATGAAGCTTGCAGCAGGGAGACTTATCTACACTGGTTAGGCTCCCAGGGATACATGGCTACACTGGCCACAATCCATTCTCTTCTTTCCCCTCTTCTTGAGCTAATAGAACTTGAACTTATAAGGGAATACCCGCTCCTTGAGGAAAGAGATGTCAGACTAGGGCATTACAGTTACCTTGTTGAGGGAGTTTGTTGCCTTATCATTTCTGAGGTGGGGATCTACGTATCACTTACACAGTACAAGAAAAGATTCATGGTCATTAGAGTTTGTGTATGTAGACTTGTTGTGATCTGGATTATTAAGGAGTCTTGACCATGGATTAGGGGAACTTAGAGGGTGTTGAGTCTTAAACCTAGGTCCAAATAAGGTTCCGACAAACTAATAGTCCAAAGGTTTGACTGAGCTCCATACTCCAATTTAATGAATACAAGTTTAATAATCATTCTCCTTTTTTTTTCTTTTCTTCTCCTTTTCCACTTCTTTTTAAAATAAGTGTTTGCTAATGGACTAGCAAAGGTAAAATATAGGTGGATGATGAATCCATGATTCTCACTCTTTATTCTTTAATTTTAGCTATTTATCTTGGCAAAGCATCATGTAAATAGATGTAAATACAATAAGTTAGCATTATGCATGCATCTGTCAATATTACATAATTAGAATGTATTTGTGTAAAAATAAAAGAATAAAGGAAAAGAAAAAGGAAAGAGGTATTTAGAATAAATACAGAGTGACATGAACCCCAAGAGAAGGTCAACCATTGACATGATTGCCAGATAAAACAAGTAGAGAGAGATAGGGCCTACTCTATATTGTACATATTATTTATGTAAATAGATAATTATTCTTCACAAAATAAAAATAAAATATTCTTTTTACCTCCTTGTATATAGTCCTAAGAATAAAACAAAAATCAGAAAAATGAAATAAAAATAAAAATAAAATCATCTCTCCTTTATACAAAATACATGTATATATGTCTTACTCTCTATTTATTATATACCTATAAATAAATAATAAAAATCAAATAAAAATATTTTATACTTCAAAAATTATGTTATAAATAAATAAAATATAAAAATGGGGTATTCATGTAAAAATAAAAATATAAAAATAATTGTACAAAACACATAAGTATATTATACCTGTATATAATACAATATACTGAATAAAATTTAATTTCTTTTTCATAAAAATAATAAAAAATACAAAAAATAGTTTGAAAAATAACAAATATTTTTCATTTTATACACTTTTTGATTTAAAATCATTTATTATTTTTTATTGAATTTATAAGTATTTTGTGCATTTGAAGTATCTGATTGGTCCACATCACTTTGTTGACTCTGGTCAACGCCCTTTTCCAGGCTTGACCCGACCCGATCCTCTTCACCGGACTGACTTCTCCTAATTCTTCTAGTCGGGTCACGCACCCCTTCGCCCCGATTCTTCGCTAGTGGCCTCTCCTTGGATCCAAGACCTTCACAAATACCTAGGAAGGCGCAGATCTTCCTAGGGTTGCGCACCTTTGCCCGAATCTTCCAGCCTCGTGGGAACCCTTTACATCAGCTCATCCGCCTCCCAGGAGAAGTAGCTCGTGCCTCACGCCTCCCTTCAGCCCTAACCAGCTCCGGTTGAGTGACGACTTCCAGAGGGTTCCTTCGGATCGAAGTTTGGAGGAGCAGCCACGCTGCTCAGCCTCGTTGCCGGCTTGCACCGCCGCGATCAGCCTCCCGGCCTGCCACAGCTTGGTCGAGGCCATTACCTCGCCGACCACCTTCGCATGAAGCTATAGAGCTCGTCTAGAACCTCAGGAACCCCCCATTTCCTTTACATTTTCCGATTCGCTCCAATCACTTCATATTGCACTGCCGCACCTTCGCCTGCTCCGACCAGTGAGTCAGAGCACTCACATACGAATCCATCTGCCCTGATCGAACCCCCGACGCACGCTCCACTTTGCACCGCATCCTGATCACCCTTAGGCTCGACCATCAGGTCTAGATTAAGGATTAGATCCCCCCATCATCGCCGGAGATCGAACCTCACCCCACGTTGCTTCTTTGCATTACTGCTCAAATAACCTCGACCGGAGCTTCGCCCCGAGTCAAGCTTTCCTTTGCAGGTGTTTGCGCGTGCTGGGAGCCACAGTTCCATCCACCAGAGGGTTCGCCGGAGAGCTGCAGGTCCACCTGCACCGCCATGCACATCAGGTCATCAGCTCTCCCATCGGACCCGTCCAGTCGACGCGGAGGACCTCCGCGAGTATTCCTGACCCTCCCGATCAATCATCGGAGCTGAGGATGCCATCCAAGGCTCTGTTGAAGTTTGCCTCGGCCGTGTTCTTCCAGATCCCTTCAGCACCGTCGGATCAGCCTTCGTCCACCAGATCAGATCTCAACCGTCGACCATTGCAGCTTTCTGGGTCGTTAGATCTGACACTTGACACATCTGAGCCCCACATCCCCGACAACACCCGAGGCGTCAGATCTGACACCGCACGTCCCCGCGCCTCCAGCGTCTGCCACGTGTCCCCACATGCGCACCGCACGCGTCTGTCGAGGGTATATTGTATTATTTCCCCTGCATTTTGCATGCTTTCTTTTCTAGTCTATTAATAATAGTTGTAGTTTGAACTTTTTGCATATTAGACCATGATGTTTCCAACATTTGTAGTTTAGTCCTCCAAGCCTGAAAACGCGTGCACGCTCACGTGCCTTGTGATGTTTTTGAATGTTTTGTCCATCACTTTCTAATGGCTACTGTTTGAATGAAATATTATCTATATTTGCATTTATGCCCCTATACGTGAGTTAATTGGCATGTGCGTTAATTTCGTGGGCTTTTTGCATTGACGCCCCTGGACTTTTTGTATATGTTATATTTAGTCTAGAAACTTTAGAATATTTGCAGATAGGTCCTTATATCTTGTGTCTCTTGTTTTTAGATCAAATAATTATCAAATCTGCTCCATAAAATACCATTAGCTTCTGCTAATGTGTAATATTTTTTGATAATTTTTGTGACTCGATTTGATTTTATTTGATATTTTCTAAAAATAAAAAATCTTAAACATGTGTCTGTCTATTTCATAAAACATAAAAAATATAAAAATACCCCTAAAAATTCAATAAAAATTACTGTGCGTTTGTTCTACTCTATTTTCTCTCATGTACCATTTTTGTTCCATTATCTTTTATAAAACCACTAAAAATCTCAAAAGACTAAAAATCTTATAAAAATTCTTAAAATTCTAGAAATTTCAAAAAAATGAAATTTCAGTTTCTGTAGGTAGATAATTTTATTTGCTTCAATATATAATTATTATCCATGATATTAAGTTATTTTAAGCATTTTTAACTTGTATTTTTGTCCTGGTTGTGCATTAGTTACCCTGATTTCATTTCTTTCATTTTTAAAAAATTATCTAAAAATCTGAAAAAATCCATAAAATCACCAAAAACACCTGCATATTTTAAAAAATATAAAAATGTTTTTTCTAATTTTTTAGCATTTTTAGGTTTAATAAAATTGTTGAAGTCTGATTCTCTTTATCTTTTTATTTGATTTATTATTAGAAAATATAAAAAAATGTAAATTAAAAACCAAAAAAAATGCATTCTCTTTTTTGATTCTCGACTACTTCGTACCATTTGCTCGTGCCCCTTGTGTTCGACCCTGGTCGCTATATTAGGTTAAATAAATAGCGGAGACCGCTACATTAGATATTTGAGCTTGATTGTTTACTTTGTTGTCTTTGCTTTCTTGTTGAGTCCGGCTCCGGTGGTTGAGGTCGCAACGACCTTTGATATCACTTAGCCTTGGTCGTCCAAGTGCTCATCAACACTTCATCGATCAGATGATCCATTCACTCTCGGAGGACCGCCGCACCTCCAACTCCTTCGCAAGAACCACAACATTCTTCTCTGACCTTCAGAGGACCTCACGGAGCATGGAGGAGCCTCATAGTGCTCACCAGAGCCCCGCCTTCTCCGGTGAAGTGCGGTAGAAGAAAGAGACAAAGATACCATCTGATCCTCACGATCAGACGATACAGATGACAACGCGTGGCTATCCTGAGCCTTACACAGAATCAGAGGCTAGGGTTCCAAAGCCTTTCACCGAACCATCAACACCAGCCACGTGTCCCCGAGCCAACTGTGCGCCCCAAGCCTGCCCCCTCACGTGCACAGCACGTGGGGCCTGGGTAAATTGCGAGAAAGACCCTGGACTTTATGGAATTTGCAGTTTGGTCCCAAGGCGCATGCCCTGCACGTGCGCGTCTCGGTATTTTATGTTGAGGCCCTCATAAGTTTCAAGAACTACAGATCTGCCCCAGCACAATGGTGAAACTTCAATGTGGCCCAGGTGGTTTTGTATAATTGCAAATAGGTCCCTCCAAGGAACTATTTGTGATTAATTATCTTTTATTTCCTGCATTTTATTTACATTTATGCCCCTACATTATTTTCTTAATAACTTGAGCATCGTAGGTCCAAATTGCATGATTTTAGTGTCATTTTGATCCTTGTTTATTCATCTATCTTATGGCATATTTAATTTTCTCATCTGACACCATTTTAAATGAAATAAATATTAATGTTAGATGATGTCCTTCCTCTATATGGCATTGCCCTTAATAGATGACTGCTCATATTCTTGTGCTCAATTCTACTCTAATTTCAAACCATATTCTGTTGCTCATTTATGTAATATTCCAAGGGCATATTCTGATTGCATGACCCTTGCATTCAATCATTCATATTTCTCATGCATCATCTTATAATTGCATGAAAATCAACTAAAAATTACATGCATCATCTAATTCCATTGTATCTAGCATCTGTATGAAGACCTTGAAATTGAGAAGTTATTCACACATGTTCTTATTTGGCCAAAATTCGATAAATAGATAGAGTAGCTCGTGTCCCTATGTTAGACCTTGGTAGACTTGCCAAGTTAAAAATACTCCGTAACATTCAAATATTGTGGTTTTTGACGAATCGAAGATCGTCTTCTATACTACAATTCATTATTCTTAAAGAGACGAATTTGGCATTCATCATTGATCCTTATCGCATTATCTATCGTATGGTATGTTGAATTATTTATTTTAGAGGCATTAGTTGACTTAAGTAAAATGAGGTTGTTTATTTGTATTTTTTAGCACAACTATTCTTGATCTTCAATTCATTGCACAATAATCTTTATATTAATTTGAGGAATTTACTAGGGAAATTAATTTGATATTAATTACAAAGTTATCACTGAGATTAAATAAGGGGAAGGTTCAGATTAATTGCTCTACTTGTCCTGCTCATTTTGCATCTTCATTCACCATTTTACATCATATTATTTAGTCATCATTTAAAAATAACAAAAAATATTTCATTATTTATTTGCTCACGTATAGCATAGCATTATTTCATCTACAATAAAATTGTTTAAAAAATCACGCATCAAATTTCTTTTATCGATGAATTATATTTTCTGATCTAAAACCCATAAAAACTAAAAAATACAAAACACCAAAAATAGTCTTCTTCATCAGAAAATTTAATTATCTGAATTATTTGAGAATTAGTTCTGAGCCCTCATATTACCTCCATGAGTTCGACCTTGGGACTTTTCCAAGTAAAATAAATAACTTTGATCGCATCAAGGATTTATTTTCCATATTCATTCCTCGATGTGATCATTTTTTACGGATCCTAGATTGCCCGACTACAACGACAAATCAAAATTAATAATAAGGGTAATTTCCGCATCCGTCGGTTACAATAAATCGGGCGTGAAGATTTGTAACCGTCGTCTATTACCCTAGAAGATAGGGTATGGGGTATTAAGGGCACCACGGGGACATTAGGGCTTCATTGTGGAGGTGACGGTGAAGGTGGAGGTCGTGGCATCTAGTTGGGAGAAATGGGAGAAGAAAGGGTATCGATGAGGGGAGATGTGGGGGGGGGGGGCGTTACTGAGGAGGAAGAAGGGTTGACAACCTTTAGATCTCGCGATCCAACGATTGAGGTAGCAACGCTAATGAGCGCTCCTGATGCGACTTGAGGATCGGATCAAGAGGCTGAGGTCGGAGCGGGTGTGGAGCGATCTCAACTGTCGGATCGAGCCGATCAGACGAAACCAAGAAGGAGAGTGGGGGCTAAAGAGGAGCCAGGCCACATAGCTCAACCAGAGGGAGCCACGTGGTCCAATAGGGAAATTAGGAAAAGAGAAAAATAAAGAAAAATCAGAAAGAAATAATTACAAGTCAAATTTAAAAAAAAGTGTAAAACATGAAAATTGTAGATATCAATGAAATATACAACTTTTATGTTGAACAAAAAGTCAAAACCTGTCATTTATGCATTGATATATTTTTGTAAGTATTTTCAAAGAATTAAGAACACTTCTTTTAAAAATTTTGTTATTTTTTATATTTTTTATTTATAGAAAAAAGCCAAGATAAATATATACAATAATTATCTATTTTTTGAGATTTTCTATAAATAAGAAAACACGGAAAATAAATCACAATATCAGGGTTACATATATATAGTAATTAGGGTTAGTTATGTAAAATGGTCAGTTTGTTGATATTAGTTAATTAATGTTAGATTTTATTTAATTATTTAAGCCATGAGAATAAATAAATAATAAATAACGTGATTAATATCAGATTCCTCACCTACATCAATCTGAACTAATAAAGCATTGCCTGCCAGTGGGCTCTATCTTGGTCAGAGCTCGAATAGTTGCACCCGATCAAGCCATTGCAAAAATTATAGTCTCTTATATCTTTAGTTCATTGGTGATTAGAGGCTCTATAAATATCTCCAAAATACAGCACCGTAGATTAAACTATGATAGAGAATTGCCAAGTGAATGTCATATGAAATGACTGTTCAAATTACTCATCCTCGTGTTCGACGATAACGCCAAAACCTCTCATGAAAGGAATAACATCATGATGGGATTTTCAAAAATCCATGGGTAGTATTGGGAGAGAAATTGCATACCTTCTCAACGTATTATCTCCTTAGATACACTATACGCAGTACTATGCTCTCAACCTCCTTCCCTAAGTTGTAATATTGAATATAGAATAGACTATCAAATGGTTAAAGCTCATCATGATAAAACGATTGCCCTGAACTTAGCAGTTTCAGTTTCTTTTTTTTAAGCTCCCTCGGTGTAAGCAAACTCGTCTACAATCCAAAATCAACATCAACTCCAAACATAACACTCTGGATGCTTCCAGGTAAATTTCCAAATTCCAACTCACAACTAAAAGAATACCAACATAACAAAAAATGAAGACAACCCCTCGACCTCTCTCCTCCTCCAAAAAGAGTTTCAATTACATCCAAACCCTAATCCACACATCACCCAAAACTAAGAAATTCGAAGGAATGATACGATGGCATTCCACACCAAAAACCAAAATGAGAGAAAATTCTAGGAACCATAAGTTCAATCGGGGAGAACTCACATGCATGTCCGACCCAAAGCATGTGCATGACATGATACGACCATAAATCGAGAATCCAATCCATAGAAGCAAAATACGGAAAATGGCAGCAAGGAGTGGGGATTCTTACCTTAGGGAGATGAGGAACAAGTCTCTTGCGACGTGATCTTCACATTGGCACCCTCGACTTCGTGATCAGCCACTCCGACGGTGGTTCAGTGGCGCTCCGACAAGTTCTAAGACGGAGCTTCGATGACCCAAACTTGGAAAAATGAGGTTTGATGTAGCATGCTCATGTCCAAGCCCCTTTTACAGTCGGGTTCGGTTAGCCGGATCTGGATTCGGATATGCTTCAAGTTCGGGTATGCTTACCAACCCATGATCGTAAAACGACCGTATCTCCTTCGTACTATGCCAGATTTCGATGTTTCTGGTATTGTTGGAAAGTTCTCGATGAATACTACACAATAGGCTACTCATTCGTTAAATTTGAATACTGGATCAGGTTTGAAATTCGAAAAAAAGTGAATGGGAGTGTATGAGTCGGACCAAAATTCGCACTTCGAGTCTATCGAGACCCGGTTTGTATGGGTGTCCAATATCTATACCATATTTTGTATTTTAAAACCTACAAAAGCCTAAGGGTCTCACATTCTGCCTCCTGAAAATTATGAAATCGCCCCTACCATAGGTAAAATACAGGAGAGGACAACTAGATCTTACAAATTGCATAAAATCCCCCTACGAAGGTCCAAAATGCAACATTTATAACTATTTTTATTACATTCATGCCCCTAAACTTGATTTGAGGATATCTTGAGCATTATTTATTAGATTTTTGTAATCTTAGTGTCATTCTAAAGCTCTTTTCATTGCTTAAAATAGTGAATTATTCATTTTAAGACTCTTTTTGACATCATTGAGGAGTTATTTGATTGCATTGAGCATGCTGTTAACTTTATTGCTCGTGAAAATTATGGAAATTAGGGGCATCATTTTGGGCATTGATTCGACATTAATTGGTCATTTATTATCTAAAGTTAATTGAGGGTGGATTAAATTGTGTGTCCTGCTTGTTCTTACATCATCACCTTTGGCATTGATCAGTTTACATCACTCAGTAATCCTATTTGTTCAAACATTTATTTTAAAATTATGCATCCTATTTATTCAACCATTTATTTCGAAAATCCAAAAAATTTTGCAAAAAATTGAAATGCCTAATAAAATTATTATTCTTGAAAATATAACAATGTGTGTTATTTGAAAATTAATTCTATACCCTTATATTACTTTCCTGAGTTCGACCTTGGGACTTGCTCAAGTAAAGTAAAAAATCGACCACATTAGGATTAATTTTTATAATTAGTTTTAGTGTAGTTGTTTTTTTGATTGTGTGCTCTCTATCACCTGCTACAATGGACATTAATTTCATCTAATTAAGAATGGTAGAGACCATGTCTTCAAAATTTCATTGTTATTACTACCATTATATTTATGATCAGCATTTATCATTTCTATTAGGAATAGTATGTGATCTTGACCACGGGGGCCTCACACTATAACTCCAAGACATGAAGTATCTCCCGATCGGGGTGCCTCTGCATGCATGCAGTAAAGTAGATGCATACTAAGTTCCCAACACTTTCCTTTGACAACCTTACAATTCCACTCCATTTCATCATTTTTGATGTCCAGGTAACTCCATCGATTCAAAATGTAATTATTATTCAAATCTATCAACATTATTCCAAAGTAACCAATTTCTCATATAACATACAACAAGTAAAGTATAATTAACCAAGGCAACACAATTAAGAAACTACTAAATGTCGATAAAAGTCCTCAATGGTAGGCACAACTCGATTAAGGATATGGAATTTAAGATATCAGTCACCACTCTCAAACTATAGTTGTAAAACATACAACTACCATCCATTTTTCTCCGGACATGGGGCAACCTGGTAATAACAACTCCATCGCTATCCAACTCCTGGAACTACCCGCATAGAAAATATGAGTAACTAACTCGAGGGATCGGTCCTCGCTATCAACTTGTATTAATCTTATGACTGAAGTGAAGACCGGACTACCAACCACACATATCGAGAAGGCATGATCATGCGACAACCAAATAAGTACGTCAAAGCGGTATCGAGAACTGCACCAACACCCAGTCAATGCAACTAGGGTCGTGATCATCTAGTCTTCTACCTAGGGACCTAAGGGTTCATGTCCATCCCTTGCCATCACTAATCCCAACTACCCAAGCACCACGGAAAAACTACACCATGCATGCCATCCACGCACGGGAAAAGAACCACAACTGTGGAGATCAGCAAAGCGCAAAGCACGTGAGGCAAGGACTCCTACATCAGTACAGGTTAGATGTCATATAATCACCATAAATACTAAGTATTCAGATCAGAAGATAGATATTAGAATGATCATGGGTTTCACTTTAACGTTCATATCATTTCCTATTGAGTTATAATCTATATCATTGTTGCCTCGCTTTTCTGGGGTTTCAATTATTTGAATATGAACAATGTTGTTGCAACCCAATCAAGCGTCAACAAACAAACATTTTTTTTCTTTTTCTCTCGCTGTAAAACAATTACAGAAAATAATATGGAGCAAGAGAAATGTTTTTGCTACTTATTTACATGTATATCGATCAGGATCGAACTTAGGGAGGTTACAATTCCCGAGGGTTATTCAAATAATCGACGAAAAATCAATTAAGAGAAAAAGCGGGAATCTCAAAGGCAAACTATCCTTGGTTTTCGTGAATTGTTCTCTTTTTAATTTTTTAAATATTTTTTATTTCTATATTTTTTCTGATTTTCAAATTTTTAGTGATTTTAATTTTGCATTTTTTTAATTTCAATTAAAGAACAATGTGCACAAGATAAGAAAGACGCACACTAAACTTTTTTTGTATTTTTCAATTATAACAAAAATGCTAAAAAATCCAGAGAAAATATTTTTGTGTTTTAAAGGTTTTGAAATATTTTTGAGATTTTTTGTAGAATTTTCAGATGTTTTTTGTATTTTTTAAAAAATAAAACAACGATAAAAATGAGAAATAGTGCGCAGCTTGGAGTAATTTGCAACTTAAAAATATTTTAAGTACCAAAACTCCTAGCAATTATTTTTATGATGAAATTTATGCAAATATCTACAAATAGGAACTAAAGTCACGATTTTTTTGATTTTTTGTAGATTTTTTTATAATTTTTATAAGATTTTTAGTATTTTTATTTTTTTGGATTCTGAAAAGAATTAATGAATGAAATTTGGACATAAATGAAAAGACAATAAAATAAAACTAATCTAATTTTTTAGAATTTTTAGAGAAATGTTCCAATTTTTATGAATTTTTGAATTTCAGGAAGAGAAAAAAATACTATTTTGATTTTTTAATAATAATAAATGATGATCAAATGCGACGAAAAACCTATGCTAGAAAGATAAGCTATCATAAATACAACGTGACTTTTGAGAATTTTATTGACCAAAGAAAATATTTATTTCAATAAGAAAAGCAAGTAAAATAAAGGCATGGAAGTCAGGGACTAAACTGCAAATATTCAATGTTTGTTTATCAAAATGTAACAAAAATAAATTTATAGGCGAAAGATGCAATTTACCTAGTGAAGATGACGTGAAGCAAGTGACTTGCTGGATTAGGACTTCTCTGTTATTTTTAAAACTTCTGAGGTTGTTGAATGTAATTTGCCCAAATGTAAACGTGCAAGGCACATGCTTGATTCTGGCAGGGGCTATTTGGTGATTTCGAAACCTCCAGGGGCCGATACACCATTTTTCCATTTTTTTTAAATGAACCCTAGGGTTCTCTTCCTTCGTTGCTTCAAAGATGAGCCAAGGGGTCATTCTGTAATTATGAAAACCTCCGGGGGCGGAATGCAATTTGCCCAAACTTTTTTTACTAAATTTCTGCCCCCGCACCTAGGGGTCCTGTTCGTTTTTGTTCTTCAAAGATGAGCCAAGGGGGTCACCGTCTTCTTCACCAAGGAGATATTAAGTGGCATAGGCGGCGTACGGTAGACGGTGGCATTGGCGCAAAAGGGGCGTCTTCGCCGCGTTGCGCGGTGGCATTGAGGAGAGGCGCCTCCGCCTTGGCGCTGGAGATGTGACGGTGGGCGGCGCTTCGGCCGAGGATGGAGTTGTTGCACAGGAGGGATCAAGGACCACCGTTGATCCCTCGTTTTCTTCCCACACAGAGTCGGAGAGCACGACTGATGGTATTGGAACTCGGAGGCTAGCAATTGTTGCTCGTCAATGACTGAGGCTGTGGTCTGGGCGGAGATGGCACACTGGAGGGCGACGGAGTTCGAAGACGCAGCTTACGGTGGTCGCTGTGCGGTTGTGTCCAGACGGGAGGGATCGATTCTGACGTGGCACGGATGAGTGTTGGCTCTGCTGGCGAGGTAATGCAGCTTCCACGACGAGGGGGAGCACGCTCACGTCATAGATGACTGGAGGTTCTTGGTGGCGATGGTGCGAGGCACTGGCGTTCACGCCAGCGAGATTTTTTTGTTGGAAATGCAGAAACAGATAACAAAAGTTTTTTATTTTTTAATAATTTTTTTATTTGTAGTTGTAAAGACAACAACAAAGATAAAAAAAACTTTTTTATTTTTTTTATTTTTGGTGATCCTGTAAAACAAATGTTATAGAGTAAATAAGCAACCTATTTTTTTTATTTTTTTATATATTTTTATTTATAAACAAATGAGGACACGAGCACGACGACTCGGTCCTGAAATCAAATGGAAGAGGTGAATGGGGATCCGACGAAAAATGAGGAATGGATCCGAGTCTCCGACCACCGTGCGTGGCCGGAGTTGAAAGATCGTTATAGGTAGAAAAGAACGCGTAGAGATCGAGATGTGAAATGAAAAAATCGAGTCGGTGGAATATCAAAACATGATGGATTCTAAGAATTAGATAGAAAATGATGAAGAAGAGAAGAAATGCGTGAAAAAGAAACTACGATTAACCTAGGATAAAAGAAGAGAAAGTGGATCTCACCTTAGGAGCGAAAAAAACATTGATCACCTCGATGAAGGTCAACTCGCTGTCACCGGATGGCTTGGAGGCTAGGCACCCTTCTACGACAAGAAAACTCTCGGAGATCAGGCTCTTCTCACCAAAGATTGATCAAGTTGAAAAGATGGACGAGGAGCCATATTAATAGATAGAATGAATTCTGAATTCTTAAAGTTTTGGATGAGGATAAGAGATAAGAGAAAAGAAATTTGAATGATATAAAGATAAAAGCAATTAGTGTTTAAAAAAAATTTACAAAAAAATAATTATTTTTTGTATTTTCATCACTTTATTTATTTAAAAACTAAATGTGATTTTTTTATTTTTTTGATAGTTAGTTAAGAAAATTAACTATATACATATGCTATATACATATATGACATTATATACATGGGTAAATAAGCAAATTAGTTTTTTTGTTTAAAAAATTATTTTTTTATTTTTTATTTTTATTTTAAATAATTAGTAAAAAATATTTACAAAATATAATATGTACAAATACATGGGAAAATTGCACAAACCACCCCAGAAAATCAACTTTTCACCTGTAACTCCAAAAATTATGAAATCACAGCCATTTTAAAGATAATTTTATTTAGAATACAATGGAAGGGGAATTTGGTTCAATTTGAATTCATATGGAGCTGGAATTGGTCATTCAATTATCTCTCAGTGGCTTTTTCCAAGTGTGGTTGCTTTTATTCTGTACAAGATTTGATTGTGCAATTATTTTTATTACTTACGATACATTTTTATTTACAACTTTTATTTTGAAATTATTTTGTTTGATGTCAATTTATGTACAAATAAAATAGTGTAGTATAAATATACACATCACACATTTTTTTGGATTTTCTGAATAAGGACCCTATCTCCCCCTACTTTATTCATGGTCGATCAGGTCAAGTCTTGACCTTCTTTCAGGGTTCGGGTCAGCCTGTATCTATTACATATATACAGTCTTCCTCTTTTTTATTTTATTTTCTTTTTTCCCTTTGTTTAAATATTTATTTTAGGTTAAAATGGTAAGAAGTGTACAATATTTACACACAGATGTAAGTTAGTAAGAATATGGAGTTAGTGTTATATACAGGTATTTTATAAGTTATTTTAAGCTAAAAAAAATGAATGAAGATGACGAATCGCAGAATCATCAATCATCTAGCATTAATTTTACTATTCGGATCTGAGTTTTTGGTGTCCAAAAATTTGTCTCCATTTTGTAAAATAGTTACATGCATAGATATAACATTCAACAAGGGTATATCTGGCATATATATCATATTGTTTTCATCCAACAAAATGCTTAAAGATCGAGAAAAGAGGTGGTGATACGAGACCAAAATCCAACTTGCATGCACTGATCTTAACGATCTAGATAGCGGATCAACGTGAAAATGACATAAATGGGTTTTGCGGACAAACAACAAGGCAATGGGGTAGAAATTCGTACCTTTGGAGGTTTGTTTCCTGTATTTCTGCACCACCAAATCAATGATTTTGTGGTATTTCGCGTGAAATGCATGTGAGCATGGTGATGGCAATTTATGCCCTCTTTGAAACGACACATTCAACATACTGGTCGGAGGTCATGGAGACCATCTTCAGCGGTGCTCTAGCGAACCCCATTGGTAGAATGGTCCAAGTGACTAGCACGCTTGGTTTACATAGGCTTTGAGTCGGGGTTTCGAAAAGTCAAAAAATGATCTCATTTCGTACGTAACATTTGCATACGATGTATTCTTTTTATGTTCTTAGGGTCCTTGGAAATGTCTTGAGGAGTACTACATAAATAGTATTATTTATCCAATTTGGGTACTTGATTAGTTCGAAAATTAATATTCGGTATTTTTGGTAATTTAAGGTTTCACATTATAAAAATATCAAAGAAAGTCTCATTGTTGGGACTTAGGTGTAAGGTGTACTCCTCCCTTAGTCCCCTAAAAATGTATGTATCGAATGAATTTGTAAAAATATCAAAGAAAGCAAACGAATCTGTAAAAATCTCAAAAAGGAAAAAAACTAGGGTTTCAATTTCATAAATGCAAACAGGTAGGGTACTTCTCCCTCATATCCACCTCAGGATCCCATGTAGCATCCTCCACATCTTGGCTTCACTAGAGGACCTTGGCCAGCACAATCTTTTTCCTTTGTAGCCTCTTAACCACACGATTGAGTATCTGTATAGGATCTTTGGGAAAGAAAAGATTCGACTCGACCGCCAAGTCCTCGTGTAATGTCACATGTTGAAAAATAAGTTTGAGGCTGGGACTGTCATTCAATCATTCATTGTTAAAATAAATAACATTTTTCTATTATTTTCAGGTATATTCTCTCTAACAATAGCTCAGAGTTCCGTATTTTACAACTATCTAAGTTCTTTAGGTCTCTTAGCAGCATACACCAGACCTTGTGTGCTTACACTTCCCAACAGAACGATGTCACTGAATGCAAACACCGCCACTTACTTGATGTGACCGATATCCTCCTGATTCAGAGTCCTGCTCCCCATTCTTTGTGGAGTATCATGGTTCTCACTGTCAATTACTTGGTGAACCATATGTTGTCCCTAGTGTTAGGATAGAAGGTTCCTTTCTCGATTGCATTTCCTGAGAAGGACTTATTCTCCCTTACACCCCTTATCTTTGGCTCTATGGCATTCGTCCACCACCTGAC
The DNA here is from genome assembly GCA_037367405.1 of Ottelia alismoides. Classification (NCBI taxonomy): domain Eukaryota; kingdom Viridiplantae; phylum Streptophyta; class Magnoliopsida; order Alismatales; family Hydrocharitaceae; genus Ottelia; species Ottelia alismoides. The sequence continues at coordinate 89,685 of JAZKJV010005358.1, read as the reverse complement.
TCCTGGTCGTGACAAGTTCTCCTCCAGAGCTGTCAAGTCTGTCTTTATAGGCTACTACAGAAGTTCCGTTGACCAATAATCATTAATTGGCTCTATTTCCGCTGAGCCAATCTACGATACACCCATAGGCTATGAGTTGACTTTATATCCACTAGAAAATCTGGACAATAAATTTGAAAAGAAAGATTGGATTTTTAATTTTCATGCTAAAGAGATAGCATATCTAGAAGAACCTCAACTCAATGTTGCATCTGGCAAAACATGATGGAATATTGGAACCATTGGGCTTCCACAACCAAGTTGAAAGACATTGTAAGCACCTAGATTATGTGTAGGTACGTCCAGTACACGGTACTTGCTTCAAAAAAGGATTACATGATCAAGTGTGATCTCCTAACTGCAATGGGAAGTTGCACACCAATTATAACAAACTTTGAGACTATTTTGAAATTCCAATTATCAATAAAACATGTGTCATGAGTCAAAATTATTACTTGATGATTACCAGCACATTGAGAAATTAATCGAATGTTGTATTCTAAAAATGTCGAGAATTAATCTAACTTTAACTCTTAACTAATTCAAACTATGATTGGCAAGGCATATCACGTTAACATTTCATATAGGACATCATGATATGCAATAAAGAAAACATTGACTATGATCTTTGAAGACATTGTTATAACCTATGTAGATATATGTAGATTCAAGTGGACAGTATAGTACTTCAATCATGGATCCTTCTATGAACTTCAGACTGAAAACTAATGTGATCCAGCTAGTCAGCAAGTAATTATAGAGAAGAAAGTGTTCTTCCATTTGTTTCGGGCATTCGAACATTCAATTAAAGGATTCATATATTGTTGTCCACTACGAGACATTGATAGAACACCACTGCATGTAAAAATCAGGGGTCCCTTGTTGATCGCTACGAGTATCGATGACAATGGGCTCTTATCTCATGTTGCACTTGTTGTCGTTGAAAAAAGAAATGCTAGATGCATGCGAATTCTTCTTGCACAAGTTGTCATTTAGAATCCACACATGATTACATGAGTTTATAAGAAATTATTTTATAAGGCCGAAGAACCTACTTCTCTAATATTTTTCGTTGGAACATTGATCATTTCAATTATTTCTGTTTGAGGCACATGCAAGCCAATATGCATTATGTTGGTTATACTAATAAATGGTCACAAAACATTTTTACAGTGCTTGGGCAATCGGTAATAGGTAAGAGTATAAAAAATCATGGGACAGTTTGTTTTGCATTATGCATATTGGCTTGCATGAAATAATGGAAATGATCGATGTTCTAATGAAAAATATTAGAGAAGTATGTTCTTCGACCTTATATAAAGATTGCTTGTGAAACCCATGTAATCATGTTGAATTCTAAATGACAACCTGTGCAAGAAGAATTCACATGCATCTAGCATTTCCTTTTTCGATGACGGCAAGTGCAACATGAAATAAGTGTCCATTGTCATCTAGTGATTGACAAGGACCCTTGATTTTTACATGCGGTGATGTTCTATCAATGTCTCATAGTGGACAACAATATATGAATCCTTTAATTGAACATCTGAATGCCTGAAACAAATGGAAGAACATTTTCTTCTTTATAATTACTGTTGACTAGCTGGATCACATTAGTTTTCAGTATGCAGTTCATAGAAGGATCCATGATTGAAGTATTATATTGTCCACTTGAATCTACATATATCTGCATAGGTTATAACAATATCTTCAAATATCATAGAAAATGCTTTCTTTATTGCATATCATGCTTTCCTATATAAAATATTAGTGTGATATGCCCTGCCAATAGTTCTTTGAATTAGTTAGGAGTTAAAGTTAGATTAGATCTCACTTTTCAGATTACAATGTGTCATGACCTCAATTTTCGGGTCGTCGGATCCTCCCATATCCAGATCTGGTTAATCAACAATAATTTATTCAGCAATCACAACTAACATTCAGAAACACATTGTAATTAAAAATACTTAGAAGGGAGTATTTCAACACTTTTCTATTCACAAAATAAAATTCACATGATACATTATCCTGCTATAATCACTTACATATACATCAGCTGGAAGGAAATGCTCAAATAATTTACTACCTACCTCATAGAATAAAAATACCGTGGTTGGTCGGATGATTATGTTAGTTGGTTGGATTATTAATGTCCTTACGGTGGCTCACCGACACATGTGGGTTTTCCATAAACCATTGGATAACAATTAGCGAATACTAAGTAACGAAGAAGAGAAAAGCAAACAAATGTATAATTTTTCAAAACTTGTTATCACAAACAGATTCATTCATTCTCATTAGTTTAAGTCATATTCATTTATATTCCACGTCGGGGATTAGTCCAGGGAATTACCTCATCACTATATGGACTCCGAAGTTGTGGACATTTCGAGATTGGAGATTTCGTTGATCTGGTAAGCTTATGCCGTCGCACGTCGCCTCAACCAATCCTCCGATACTACCCTAACAATTTCCTTTTCTTTTGTTAACCAGGGTCTCTAACCCTTAGCTTGGCAAACAAACGAGCACACCGTCCTCGAGAGCTCGGTTGCTTAAAATCTTAGGCTAACATTTAATCATATAACCTAGTAGCTTTAAACACATGTTATCGTGACCCAACCGTTATCCAACCACCCGTGCCTCCACATGGCACGACTACATCTTCCGTCATTCAACCTGAAGATATTGGCACTCGGTACCACACATTGCAAATTATTTATTTCGTGCGCACTTATCATAACACGATAACTATATGCCACCTAGGTAGGGCCACACCAATACGGGTTCCTTCCGACAAACCTATAGGATGCATTCCCAACCTGTAGTTATACTCACAATCATCCTTAATGTAACACACAATCCTCTTCAGGATCCAACTTAATACACATCAATTCCCATGATGAAATTCTTCTGCTAGGCCTTCAATTTGCATATTCCTCACTATTGAGTATAGACACGCATATATATTAATTCATATCTATATATACTCATATTTATTCTTATTTTAACTCCCAAACCCACCTATCTTTCCAAGTCACTACATCAATTCGATGCTTAAACCTCATTTTAGTGGGAATCACAAGGCGACTTTTCATATTTTCTAAAAAATAGGGTAACTTAGGGTTCTTCATAGTGAAGAACATAAAATCAGGAATTTCAATAAACTCGTATGAAAACCCAACAACAAAATGAAGGATTAATTACCTAATCGAGCTCTCTCTCTCGTATGTAGCGCTTTATCGTGATTCTCTTTCAAAAGGATGATTTATAGCTCCTGAAATGATCAAATTTCATTTTCGTATCAAAAACGCTAAGAATGTGCCAAGAACGCGAAGAACGAACGAAAAAAATGAAGAATGTGAAGAACACATGAAGAACACAAAGAACACGAAGAACCTATTTTCTCTTGAAATTTCAGCAGAGCTTCCCCTTATACGGGATGATATTTCTAGGAAAATTTCGGCAGAGTTTCTCCTTATACGGGGTGATATTTGTAGGAAAATTTCGACAGAGTTTCCCCTTATATTAGGACATATTTCTAAAAAAACAAAAAGAGTTTCCTCTATAAAATCACCGAAAGGAAACAACAAGAAAACTGAACATGAATCGAAAATCTAGCTCACGAAGCAACTAAGAGAGGATCGTACCTTCCTCCTCGTTCTCCCGGCAGCACTTCGCTAGCTCTCCTTCCTCGCCTCCCATTCCTACTCCCGACCTCTCGACCCTAGCCCTTGGGGTGGTAGTGGTGGTAGTAGAAATCTTAGAGAATGAATGGGTAGGGGTATTTATAAGCTCCAGAAAACCACTAACCATGGTTAGAAAATCATGGTTTAGACCATAACCGTGGTTAACGACCCATGGTTTTGGCCCCTGGTTTGGCCAAAACTTATCCAAAACTTAGGGCTTAAGTTAGAATACCCCGGAGATTCTGGATTCGCTAATGACGCTTAATTAGAGCTAATCGTGATTAACTTTCACTAATTACGATTTAACTTTCGTGACCTCTTATCTTTTGCTAACTATTGATTAGTGTTCGCTACTGGTCATTAGCGGTTTTCAATCCATCATTAGTTTCATTAATCATGCTTAATTAGTCTTAATGATAGTCATTACAGGTTAATAACATTTTAAACCTCCTTTCTCTTCCTTCCAAAAATCATCGCAAATCGAAACGAAGTTCGATTCGCGTGAAACAAATTCTGTTGTTTTCCTCTTGACGAGCCGGATCTTATTATATAGCATCCGAGAGATGCCAAGTTCAAGGCTTTACACAATGTCTAGTTAATTTTCTCGATGCATTGGCAATTGTCAATCAATAATTTTGACTCGTGACATACGTTTTGTTGATAATTAGAATATCAAAATAGTCTCATAGTTTGTTATAATTATTGTGCAACCTCACATTGTAGTTAGGTAGATCACACTTGATCGTATAGATATCCATTTTTGAAGCAATTATCTTGTACTAGATGTACCTACTGATAAACCTCGGAATTCAACCCTTTAATAGTGTGAAATTAACACTTCTAATGTCATTGCAGTCGGACTAAATTGGATCGATCAACATTTATGTTTTACTTGGGCAAGCCCAAGGTTGAACTCAGGGACAAGAGCCTCTTAAGTATAATTTAGACTCTTATTATTTAGATTAAGTGTTGGATTAATGAAGCATAGGTCAATAATGCATGAAGACATGACATGTTGCATTAAGTAAACATGAATATGTGCATTTTTTACTTGATTTTTTATCATGCAAAGAGATGCAATTAAATGCAATGCAAATTCTAATGCAAAAATACCTAAATTAAACAAAATATTTGAGCAACAATCATTAATCAATTTCGGGTTCAAACTATGAAGCTAATCCAATTAATGAAATAATACAAGGCATAAAATGCATTATATATGTGATACTTTGCTACTAAAATAATCCATCAAAAATTAGAGTGTTAAAACAAATATTAAGCATGCCATTACAAAGATCATAAAATTAGCTTTCGAAATAAGACTGAAATCAATTAAATTGGACTTCATATGCTCAAGATATCAATAAAAGAGTCCAAGGGAAAAACTGCAAGAAAACATGAAAGATAACTAGCAAATAGGTCCCTGAGAGGGATAAAATACAAATAGAATAGGAGCGAGGCCTTCCCTATAAATTACCACACGCGCAGGGGTATTTTTGCAATTATTAAAACCCGTAGGGGGTCGGTTGCAAAGTACCCCAGGCGCACGTGGGTTGCATGTGATTTCTGGACCTATTTGTAATTTGGAGAAGTCAGTAGGGCCTCCATGCAATTTTTCCAGACCACACGTGTTGGCACATGAGGCCAGGCTCGGATGGCGATGGAGGCTTGGGGCTGCTTCGACTAGCAGCTCGGGCTCGGATGCAGGCTCGGGAGAAGCTCGGGTGCTCCGAGCCTAAAGGCAAGCGGAAGAGGCTCGGAGTAGACACATGGGCGCCCGTGAGCCGTCTGATCAAAGAGATCAGACGACCGATGTAGCTCATGAGGGATGGCAATGTGGCTCACTGTGATTAGTCCGATCAAGATGATCGGACGGTACCTGTACTTTGAGTTCTTCGACTCCGCCGCCTCCTGTGGCGGAGTTGGTTGTCCTCCGGTGAAGACATTGCAGCTCCGCCTCTCTAGCTCTAACCCAATAGACATGCTCGGAGCTTTCTGAGTGAACGTCGATGAAGCTGGATGTCCGGGGAGGATGCTGGCCGTTCTGGAAGAGGCTTTCGATGCCTCCATGTCAGAGATGGCACCCGCGAAAGCTCCTCCGACCAAGGCTCCGACTAATGAGCATAGACACCTGCATACATAAGAATCTAGTCGAAGCATGCAAAGTGGGTGCGAAGTGAGTGGAATGGTGGGCTGCGGATGACGAGATATGGAGTACGGTGGCCTTCTCCTCCAGCGGAGCGAAGGTGAAGGTGGCGGAGGTGGTCGAAGTTGTGGAGAAGGGGGAGCTGGTCATGGAATGGAGTGCGAAGATGGGGGTGATCTGATGAAGTTCTGTCGATGATCAATGGAGGATGAAAGCGTGTGTGGAGTCCTACATAATTAGAAGAAGACAGAGGAATGTACAGGGGGGAATTAGAGAGCTTACCTGAAACAATGGCGGAACGAGAGCTTGGGCTTGAGGTCCTCGGGGGGCCTCGGGTCATCGCTGGACCCCCGCAGCGAATGGGAGCATCTTGGCGGGGCGGAGCCACCGCAGACCTGGTTGTGAAGGCCAGGGGTCGACACCGGAGGCATCCGTCGTCGTGGCTCCTCAATCGATCCTCCTCCTGTCACAGGGAGGAAGAGAGGGGTTGGGCGGAGCCCTGCATAAAGGTGGATGGGTTGTGAGGTGGGCAGAGATGGTGTATTTAAGAGTGGGAGATTGGTATTTTCGGTGATGGGGAAGGTGGTTCGCGTGGCGATTATGGAGCGAGGGGGAGTCCACCGTGGGGTGAGTGATGACTCGCGAGGAAGACGGGGAATCAGGCTATGTCGCGGGGTAGTTAGCGAGTGGAGAGAGTGGTGGAGATGGCGAGGGAAGTGGAAAGGGCGGAGAGGTTACGTGAAGTGGAGAACATGGGAGAGGGAGAGGACCAGAGGTAGGGGATGACTCCTCGGCCTTTGGATTGTGCGATCCAACGGTTGAGATGTAGGCACGAGTGACCGGTGTGGATTAGATCTGGGAGGCGAGATCGATGGGAGCAGGAGTCGCCACGTGGCGTGAGGTGATGAAGGCGGAAGCCAATGACCATGATGAGATCAGTGGGTAGATCGGGCGATGGAGATCAACTATGTGAGTTAAAGGCTTGGATCGAGGGTACTGGAGATGATCAGGCGGTGGAGAGGTCGCCTCGTGGAGGAAGGAGGTGAAGGTGGGAGCGAGCGGCCCAGATGCGATATGGGGATGGATCAAAGGGCTGAAATGGTTTGTGAGTTTGAACGGCTGAGATCTGGGCAGTTTGAAAGCCATCCAATGACAGAAAGGTGGGGCACATGGTGCGTGATTAGATGGTTCGCGCGGCGCAACCAGAAGGCGCCACGTGGCCCAATCACATTATCGTGAGGAAGAAAGTGAATTATGAGGGGAAAATGACTGAATTTGAAAAAAGTCAAAACATGAAAGTTGTAGATCTCGGTGAGATCTACAAGTTTCATATTGGCCAAAAAGGAAGATGGGGTCAAACAAAGGAAGAAAATACTTTTGAGAGTGTTTTTTAAGGGTAAAACACTACGATTTTTAATTTTACTATTTTTTTGTATTTTTAATTTATTCAAGGGGTTAGATAATTACTTGGACTACTCAGATTTTTATCGACACTTAGTCTAAGTTAGGGGGTTAATTTCAGCGAATTAAGAGTATGAAACTGTGTTTCATCAACCCCCTATACATAAACTATGCTCGTCCCTGAGCATCACAAAGAATGAATGAGCTGGATTAACCCGCTTGTTCATGTGCGTACATAATCTGATGTGTTCATGTCCTCTTAATTTTAGAGATCCAAAATCTTAGAGTTCAACCCAGCCTTAATAAAGAGGCATCCAATTCCTCTAGTTTTCCAGACTCTCTCTTGTATACATATAAACTAAGGATATGAACTTAAATATTGACTGCGTTCACGAGATTGGAGTCGAAACGTCACCTAAGGTCCTAGTCCAAGAAATTCTCCTAAGGACCCAATCCTCAATACAAGGGAATAAACCAAATATTGTGTCCAATTCACCGTCTCTTTAGTTGTCAGACTTATAAGTGTGGGTGGCGGGCCAGTTTGATGGAGGGTTTCGGATTGTGTCATTTCTTCTCTCCCTCTCATTGGAACAAGGATCCTCTCAAGTGCCTTATTACGCAACGTAATTTTTTGGTGTTGATCAGTGCGTCCGTCAAAAGAAGTTGAAGTCGGCTGCACTTATTTTCCTGGGAATACACCGTGACGTGCCTTTTTTTAGTACCTATCGTACCTTCTACACCCAGACTTGTAGCATTTACGATGCGAATCCCTTTTTTGGTGCAAGCCCGACTCCTGGCCCTAATAGCGGTGGTCCAAGTGGACACTTTGAAAATGGTTGGGAGCGCTCGCCTTTGGTGGAAGCTCTTTTTGATATTTGACTTTGTGGAATGAGAGCTTTATTTTCAACATCGATATTTCTTTGATTTGCAATAATTTTTTGACTAGCTCCACTGCTTTTACCAAGAGTTAGCGCACACTGATCAATAATTTTTTATTTATTTCACACCCTGACACTTAGGTAAATATCAAGAGATTATTATAAGAACCAAGTTCTCATACTGGCTAAAATTGTTGACACTCAGATTTCATGAAGCCTTCAAAGATTTTATCCCATCCTCGAGCATCATTGAATCAAGTCCAAACTCAAATCCCTCATCCCAGTCCCTCAAGTGAAATGTCAACTCATCTCATCGAAACCGCAGTCGTGCATGTGATGTGCTGATTATATTCTTAAGGTAGGAGACTAAGCATGCAATATAGCATGTAAATCTAGAAACCTAGGGAAATGTGGATGATTAAGTCTAAGATCCCGATGGCTAAGGCTGGTTAACCTAAAATCTCAAGACCTCATAAACCGATAGTTCTCAAACATCTCTGATCCCGTGTGAAAGTGAAAAATGTAGGGAACTAATCTAACTCCTTCAACATTTTTTTGATTTTTTTTTGAAATCAATTGAAGACTCTAAGAGACATCATGACTGCCTAAACTCAAATGAGTAGATGCATCTGCATTCAGCCAGTATAGGTGTAAGTACAGGCCAGAGCCTGTTGCTTGAGGACGGAGCCTTACGCGATGTCCTCTAAACCATCTACTCTGCTAAGGGCGAACCCTCACTGAACGCAGCTACTGATTTGGGTTTAATAGTCAATTTGACTCTTAAACAATTTTAAAATTTTTTATTTTTTATTGGTTTTTTATTAAAGGTTAGAACACATGTTAAACTCAACTTTCCTTAAAAATGAGAAAATAATTTTCCAAACCTTGGCACACAAATAAAGATTTTCCAAATATTTTTCAAAAGATTTTTCAAAACAAGAGAAACTTATTTTTCAAATCACTTTCAAAAAATTTTATTTGAAAAATAGGGTGACATAATATAGAAAAATCTTGAAATCAATTTTGTCCACTTAGTTCAAAAGACTATACTTTAGCCCAAAAAGTTTTAAAATTTTCAAAATTTTCAAAATATAGCTAAAGTACATATACCGTATATACGGTATACCCCCTATACTTAAACTTTGTTATGTCCTCATAGCTTTAGATGATACAAGGCCATAGGTCCATTTAAATATAGAAAAATATACGAGAACTAAGGTGGGCCTCCTTATACTTAGGTTAGAAATAACCTAAGTATTGAGGCAAGGAAAGATGAGTTGAAAAATCACGGGGACTCAGGTCCCCCCTATATTAGACTAAGAGTAGCCTAAGTATAACGATTGATCATTGATGTTGGGGGAGATCTAAGGTGAACGAAGAAGTAGGATGGATGTACAAATGAACAGATGAATCTTCGGAGAAGAAATGGAGTATCTAAGATGTAGGGGAGGGTTTCGGAGCAATCATGGCTCAAACAAGAATGCAATATCCTTTGATTTCACCAACTCACACGTGAAACCGGCAGATGTTGGTTTATTATCTTGTCGATTTTTATTGGTGATTAAAAACATTCAAGTGTACATGGAAAAAATGTCAAATAAAACCATCTACGTAAACACGGGTTTTGCCAAAATAAGATTTTACTCCATTTTAAGTCAACTTGCAATTATCAGTCCCAATTTATTTGCTTAAGATTATCACCGATTTTAGGTGAGCACATAAATCAAGAAATCATCGTCTACCGCTCATTCCCATCTTCCATTAACCTAGGTGATCAAGCCAGGAAGGGAGGTTGAGGAAAAGCCATGCAGTTGATAAAAATCATGATCTAGACTAAGCGAGAAAACATGCGGTGCTTTAGCAAAAATTCTTGAAAACTTGGACTGAAGTTAAAATCAAATCCAAATGTATGCAAGTCGACAAGAAAACCGCACCTAATATGCTTCTATTAGCGGGGAAATAATATATATTTTTTAATTTGGCTAAGTGAAGCGATGTTTATGTGTGTCTTTAATTAAAGTGTGTCCTACCTATGAGCAAGCACGTAAAAATGTAAAAATAGCTCAAAGAGCCGCATGCCTGGTCCTAGGTCGACACTCAAGTGGGGCGATCTCCGCACAACTACATATAAGTCCATTTACAAGCGCGAGTCTTCGATCGAAGACCGCTGTAAAGACAATTATTACATGCATATGAAATGGAATAAAATGCGAGACATTTTTTCTTTGACTCCTCTCCAAAATTGCAAATGCTACTCCTCACAGCGGGGAAACACCTGCTCCTCGCCTCCTTGAACATCAAGGGCCCTGCCACAAAAGCAAACGTTAGATATCAAATCGAAAGAAACTTTTAATGATGCAAGACAACATAAACAAATTGACCTACGAATAGAAAATGACAACGATGTCATTTGATAAACCCCAGAATTTAGTCCTTTAACACTTCTAATGTCATTTCAGTCGGACTAAATTGGATCGATCAAAGACCATTTAATTAAATTAACAATCATATCAAACGGCCGAATTTATATTTTACTTGGCAAGCCCAAGGTCAATCTCAGGGACACAAGCCTCTTTAGTATAATTTAGACTCTTGTTATTTAGATTAAGTGTTGGATTAATGAAGCGTAGGTCAATGATGCATGATGACATGACATGTTGCATTAAGTAAACATGAATATATGCATTTTTTACTTGATTTTTTATCATGCGAAGAGATGCAATTAAATGCAATGCAAACTCTAAGCAAAAATGCCCGAATTATACAAAATATTTGAGCAACAGTCATTAATCAATTTCGGGTTCAAACTATGAAGTTAATCCAACTAATGAACTAATACAAGGCATAAAAGGCATTATATATGTGACACTTTGCTATTAAAATAATCCATCAAAAATTAGAGTGTCAAAATAGAGACTAAACATGCCACTACAAAGATCATAAAATTAGCTTCAAAACAAGACCGAAATCAATTAAATTGGACTTCATATGCTCAAGATATCGATAAAAGAGTCCAAGGGCAAACTGCGAGAAAACATGAAAGATAACTAGCAAATAGGTCCTTGGGAAGAACTAAAATGCAAATAGAATAAGAGCGAGGCCTTTCCTATAAATTACCCACACACGTGGGGGTATTTTTGCAATTATTAAATGCGTAGGTCGAATTTGCCTCTTTAAAAGTGATGAATTATCGTAGCATAGGAGGCAAATTCGGTTCAGCAAAAACCACAGACTTTTGAATGCTGTGGATTATTTATACTTGGCAAGTCTACCAAGGTCGAACGCAAGGACACGGCTACCTAATTTATTTATCAAATTTTGATTCATGAAGCACAAGTGTGAAATATTTCTCAGTATCAGGTCCACATGATGAACTATGCAAATTAAAAATACCATGATATGATGTATGCAATTTTTAGTTGATTTTTATGCAGTTTAAAGTGGTGCATGAATAATTATGCAAGGTTACAGGTATGCTAAACAAAAGAATACAAATATACCCTCAAAATACGAGCAACAAAATAGACATGAAAATCAGGGTCGTATTAATCACAACATGAAGAACAGTCATCAAATCAAAGCAAGAACAAGGAGAGCAGGGTCCTCATTTATCAGAAAAAAATCACTTCATTCCAAATAGTTGCAAATGAGAAAATTAAACATGCTATGATGTAGAGGACAAAACAAGGATCAAAACGACACTAAAATCATGCAATTTGGACCTACGATGCTCAAGTTATGCTAAAAACAATGCATGGGCATAATTGTAATAAAATGCAAGAAAATAAATGATAAATATTACATTTAGGTCCATGGAGGGACCTAAATGCAAATAAGAAAAATCGGTAGGGGTCATGTGCAAACTTCCCATATGCGCATGGACCTTTTTACAAATCTTCAAAACTTTGAGGGCTTCCCTACAATTTACCCATGCACGCATGTAAGGCACGTGCCTGGGGACCAATCTGCAAATACCACATCATCCGGGATCTTTCATGTAAATTACCCAGCCCTCACGTGTGTCGCACGTGAGGCGCCTAGGCTCGGGAGAGCCCTCTGGCTCGAGCCACGTGGCGCGACGTGGTGGCTCGGGTTTTGGCTTTGTGAATCCGAGCCTACTGGATCGGAGAGAGGCTAGGGCGTCCACGTGTCTTTATCCCGACCGTCCGATCCGGATGATCGGACGCACCTGTAGTTTCTTTTCTCCTCAGCAGGTCACCGGAGAAGGCAGGGCTCCGGCGACCTGCCTTCGGCTCTGCCCCGCCTCGCAAGGCCTTTTGATGGTTGTGGATGCTTACTGGAGGTCCGGCGGAGGTCCTGGAGCTTAGGCGAAGCTACGTGGCTGACCGGAGGTGACACTCGGTGAAGCTTCGTCGTAGGAGAGGAGCCCGAAGGTGCTCCGACACCAACTTCGGCCATTGAAGGTTCCTGCAAATGTTAATTATCGCTGAAGCGAGTGCATGTGTGTGCGAATGTTTTGTGAGTGAGTGGAGGCCGTGGAGGTGATGAGAAGCGGTGGCCAAGGGCTTCTTCTCCGACGGAGTTGGAGCAGAAGGGGGTGGAGTGAGGGGAGGTCCTGGAGAAGAGGAAGGTGGTCGGCGAGGATGACTGATGGATGGCGAAAGTGCGGGGGTGGTTGGGCGAAGGTGAAGCTGATCGTGGGAGGCAGGAAAATTGCGAGAAAACACAAGAAAAAGAAGGGGAAGAAATACCTCGTCAGAGAGGGGAACCCGGTGGAGGAGGGGCTTGGGCTGAGCACCTTGGAGGCGCTCCGGTCGTCGCACGACTCGCTCAGCCTGTTGCGAGGTGTTCGGCGGTGCGCAACGGCAGCCTCCACATGACCGGAGGCCATGGATCACACCGGAGTTCACACGGCCATGATCCCTTACAAAGCCAGCCCTCCACTGTCACCGGAGGGCGGCCGAAGCTAGGTAGGAGGCCTCCAAATGGTGGATGATCGATGACGGTGGCGGAGGAAGGGGTTTTACAGGATGAGGTGGTCGGAGGTTGTGAGATGGAGAGGCGTTTTTGGAATGGAGTTTTAATGGCATGGGAGTGATGGTGGGGAGGGGTGGGGGTTACGCGAAAGAGGCGGGGGAGTGGGCTACGAGAGGAAGGCGTTATGAGACGGTAAGGTGACCGGAGTCGCTTTCCAAAAATGGAAGGGCGAGGTAGGGCGGTGAGGCGTAACGACGGAGCTGGAGGTAGGAGATGAACAGTAGCCCTTGGATCTCTTGATCCAACAGCTGGGATGGAGACGTGGCTGGAGGACTCAGATCAGATCCTTAGGATCTGATCGAACGGGTGAGATTGTGATGCGAAGGAGCGGATGAGATTGGAAGATGACGAGATCCAACAATGGGAAACGATGGGGGTGACGTGGAGTGCAGAGAACCGTAGGATAGGAACCAGATTGGAGGGATGAGATGAAAGGACGATGTGGAGCGATGAGGGGCGTTGGATGGAATGATGATTGGACGACTGGAATTTAGGCGGGTACATGCGGTTTAGATTTGATCAAGATCAGATCCAACGGTGATATTTGAAGGTGGAGGTAAACGATGCTGATGAGAAGGTGGATGTGATCGGATGATGGAGAAAAGGAGGTGACGTGGAGTGATAGTGGCCGTAGGATGAGGACGTAATCGGATGGCTGAGTTTTAGTCAGTGAAGTGTGGCTGAGATGTAATCTAGAAGCCTGATCAGATGGCTAGGAGTGGGCGGTGATGGACGGGTGAGATGAGGGCGGAAAGAGACGATCCGACGGCCTAGGAGGACGTCGGGTGGCGGAATGGGAGACGGGCCACGTGGGCGGCCCCGAGGGCGCCACATGGCCCAATGAGAAAATTCTGAGAATAAAAACAAAGATGAATACACAAGAAATAGTTAGAGGCAAAATTAGGAAAAAGATAAAACATGAAAGTTGCTCGTCTCGACGATATCTACAACTTTCATGTTGGACAAAAAGCCAAAAGAGGTCATTTGTACAAAAAGCATTTTTGGGGGTATTTTTAAAGGGGATAAAACACTGATTTTTATCTTTGATTTGTTTTTGTATTTTTTAGTCTTTTTAAGGGTCCGTGAATTAAGGACAATTACTCAACCTAATTTTTAGGGGGTTTTGATGATAAAATAAATACAAGAAAAATAAGAGAAAATAAATACAAATAATTAAGGGTTAATTACACACAATAACATACAGGATAAAAATAAAGAATTAAAGGTGATTTTTATTGGATTGATTAAGACATGGGTTTAATAGATGGATTTTAGCATGATGAATACGAGATTCATCATACCCCTATACGTAAACCATGCTCGTCCTCGAGCATCTAAAGAATGAAGAGTCAGATTAATTCCTGACAGTGCAAGTGAAGATTTCAAGGCTCAATCTTTCGAAGTCCCTCAATTTAAGAGATCCTAAAATTCTGGGTTTATCCACGCCTTAGTCAGAAGGAATTCAACTTCTCTAATTATCATACTCTATTTTTGTACATATAATATAAGAATATGAAATTAGGTGTACTGCATTTCATGAGAGTCAAGTCGAGGCATCACCCAAAGTTTCAGTCCCAAAGATTCTCCTCTAGACCTCATCCTCAATACTGGGGAATAAGTCTATTCTTGCTTCAGTCAACCGTCTCATTAGTTTGTTAGACTTGAAATGTAGATGGATGGCCAGATGATGGAGGGTATGGGATTGTGTCTATTTTTCTATCCCTCACATTTTAACAAGGGGCCTCCCGAGTGCCTTTTTACTCAACACATGTAAATTTTTATATTGTTGATCAATGTGTCCGTCAAGAGGGTTGGAGTCGTCTGCACTTGTTTTTCTGGGAGTTCACCGGGGTGTGTCTTTTCTGAGTATCTAAGATACCTTCGACACCCAGACTTATATCGCTTACGATGCAGAGCCCTTTTGTGGTGTCAGCCCGACTCCTTGGTTCTAATTAGCGCTTGGTCCAAGTGGACACTTTGAAAATGTTTGGGAGCGCTCGCCATTGGTGGAAGCTCATTTGTAATTTGACTTCGGTATGTAGAGCTTTTTCTTTGACATTTCTTTTCTTTTGTTGGCTAGCTCCACTGCTTTTACCAAGAGTTGGCGCACACTGATCAACAATTTCCATTAAGTTTCATCACACCCTGGCACATAGGTAAATATCAAAGAGATAGCATATGAATCTTGTTCACATACTGGCTAGGGTTTTGCTGACACTCAGGTCTTCTGAAGCCTTCATTAACTTTATCCCATCCTCGAATATCATTAGATCGGGTCTAAACTCAAATCTCTAGTCCTAGTTCCTCAAGTGATATCTCAACTCATCTCATCAATCATGCAGTTGTGGAAGTGAATGTGCTGATCATATTTTCTTGAAGGTAGAGATGAAGAGTGCAATATAGCGTTCGAATCTTTCAAACTAGGGGAGTGTGGATAATTAAGCTTAAAACCCTAATGACTAAGGCATGTTAACTCAGACTCTCAAGATCTCAGAAATCCAGTGTCCTCAAAATCCTCAAGCCTTGAGTGAGTGTGAATGTGTCAGGAATACACCAACTCCTTGGTTAGTGGTTTTTGTGTGATTTTTTACTTTTACGGATTTTTATGGATTTTAATTTTTGCATTTTTTAAATTCTTTGGAGAGACAATGACTGGCCCAAGCTCAAATGAATAAAAGTATCCACTCTCAGCCAGTATGGGTGTAAGTACGGGCTGATAAACGGACCCGTGATCCTTAAGGACGGAGCCATATGCGGTGTCCTTTAAACCACCCACTCTGCTAAGGGAGACCGAAGTTCCCTCACTGAAAGTGTCTACTAAGCCTAGTAGTCATAGTCTACTTCAAAGAAAGGTTTTTTAAGGAGTATTTACACAAACTAATCCCTCAATTTTTAAGAAAACAATTTACACGGTTTTTACAAAGCTCAGTTCACAAGTTTACCAAAACCCAGCCCGAAAATAAATTTTAAAAAGTTTTCAAAAACACGAGCTATGGCTAAAGTAGACATACAGTAATATACGGTATACCCCCCTATACTTAAGTATTGCTATGTCCTCATAGCACAAGTGATATGAAGCCATGGCTCGATCAAATATAGGGTGATATAGTGGAACTGAGGAGGAGGGTCCCCCTACAAATAGCCTAAGTAAGGTCTGAGTTGGGGGGAGTGTATATACTAAGATACAAGGGTAGAAGGGGGGGGGGGGTTCATGAAATATACATAGAGAGAGAGAAAGAGAGAGTGAGTGAAAGAGAGAGAGAGAGAGAGATATAGTAGGAGATTGTGTGGGGGGGTGAGTGTGTATATGCAAGTGTATGTGTGTGTGGGGGGGGGGTAGATCAGCAAGTGATCTACTTTTCTCTCTTTTTTACAACATGCAAAACTGGAAATAGATATGCACATGCAAGTTTTTTTTACAGTATGCAATGCAGGCTGACTGATAAACGATCCTAGAATCTCTTCACGAATTCTTTTGCGGCCTCTTCAGCAGAAGATCCTGACTTCACACCTCTATGAAGATCAAACGTCCTCGATTTTCATGGTCCCTGTCACAAAAGAGAGAAGTTAGAAAAACTCCAAGGAATTTAAACATCAGACATGATGCAGAAATAATGCATGAAATGAGGACATGTAAACTTAGAAAATATTCAATGAAGATAAATTCAATAAATAAATTAAGTTAAGCCGTATCCTCGGCAACGACGTCATTTGATGAGAGTCGAATTTTGCCTCTTTAATAATCCGGAATTGTCGTAGTATAGGAGGCAAATTCGGTTCAACAAAAACCACAGTCTTTTGAATGCTGTGGATTATTTATACTTGGCAAGTCTACCAAGGTCGAACGCAAGGACACAACTACCTAATTTATTTATCGAAATTTGATTCATGAAGCACAAGTGTGAAATATTTCTTAGTTTCATGTCCACGTGATGAACTATGCAATTAAAAATATCACGATATGATGTATGCATTTTTTAGTTGATTTTTATGCAGATTAAAGTGATGCATGAATAATTATGCAAGGTTACATGTATGCTAAACAAAAGAATACAAATATACCCTCAAAATATGAGCAACAAAGTAGATGTGGAAATCAGGGGTGTATTAATCACAACATGAAGAACAATCATCAGATTAAAGCAAGAACAAGGAGAGCAGGGTCCTCATTTATCATAAAAATTCACTTCATTTCAAATAGTGGCAAATGAGAAAATTAAACATGCTATGATGTAGAGGACAAAACAAGGATCAAAACGACACTAAAATCATGCAATTTGGACCTACGATGCTCAAGTTATGCTAAAAACAATGCAGGGGCATAATTGTAATAAAAATGCAAGAAAAATAAACGATAAATATTACATTTAGGTCCTTGAAGGGACCTAAATGCAAATAAGAAAAACCATCAGGGGTCTTATGCAAATTTCCCATATGTGCGGGGACCTTTTTGCAAATCTTCAAAACTTAGAGGGCTTCCTGCAATTTACCCAGGCACGCACGTGAGGCACGTGCCTGGGGACCAATCTGCAAATACCACAACATCCAGGGTCTTTCGTGTAAATTACATAGGCCCTCACATGTGTCGCACGTGAGGCGCCTAGGCTCGGGAGGGCCCTCTGGCTCGGGCCACGTGGCGTGACGTGGTGGCTCAGTTTTGGCTTGGTGAATCCGAGCCTATTGGATCAGAGAGAGGCTGGGGCGTCCACGTGTCTTTATCCCGGTCGTCCGATCCGGATGATCGGACGGCACATGTAGTTTCTTTTCTCCTCCGTAGGTCACCGCAGAAAGCCGGGCTCCGGCAACCTGCCTTCGGCTCCGCCCTGCCTCGCGAGGCCTTCTGATGGTCGTGGAAGCTTGTTGGAGGTCTGGCGGAGGTCCTGGAGGCTGGAGCTTAGGCGAAGCTCGCGGCTGATCGGAGGTGACACTCGGTGAAGCTTCGCCGGAGGAGAGGAGCCCGAAGGTGCTCCGACACCGACTTCGACCATTGAAGGTTCCTGCAAATGTTAATTATTGTCGAAGCGAGTGCATGTGTGTGCGAATGTTTTGTGAGTGAGTGGAGGCCGTGGAGGTGACGAGAAGCGGTGGCCAAGGCCTTCTTCTCCGGCAGAGTTGGAGCAGAAGGGGGTCGGAGTGAGGGGAGGTCCTGGAGAAGAGGAAGGTGGTCGGCGAGGATGACTGATGGATGGCGAAAGTGCAGGGGTGGTTGGGTGAAGGTGAAGATGATCGTGAGAGGCATGAAAATTGCGAGAACAAACAAGAAAACGAAAGGGAAGAAATACCTCGTCGGAGAGGTGAACCCGGTGGAGGAGGGGCTTGGGCTGAGTGCCTTGGAGGCGCTCCGGTCGTCGCATGACTCGCTCAGCCTGTTGCGAGGTGCTCGGCGATGCGCAACGGCAGCCGCTACATGGCCGGAGGCCATGGATCACACCGAAGTTCACACGACCATGATCGCTTACAAATCCAGCCCTCCACTGTCACCGGAGGGCGACCGAAGCTAGGTAGGAGGCCTCCAAATGGTGGATGATCGATGACGGTGGCGGAGGAAGGGGTTTTATAGGATGAGGTGGTCGGAGGTTGTGAGATGGAGAGGCATTTTTGGAATGGAGTTTTAATGGCGTGGGAGTGATGGTGGGGAGGGGTGGGGGTTACGCGAAAGAGGCGGGGGAGTGGGCTACGAGAGGAAGGCGTTATGAGAGGGTGAGGTGACCGGAGTCGCTTTCCAAAAATGGAAGGGCGAGGTGGGGCGGTGAGGCGTAACGACGGAGCTAGAGGTAGGAGATGAACAGTAGCCGTTGGATCTCTTGATCCAACGACTGGGATGGAGACGTGGCCGGAGGAATTAGATCAGATCCTTAGGATCTGGTCGAATGGTTGAGATTGTGATGCGAAGGAGCGGATGGGATTGGAAGATGACGAGATCCAATGATGGGAAATGATGGGGGAGACGTGGAGTGCAGGGAACCGTAGGATAGGAACCGGATCGGAGGGCTGTGATGAAAGGACAACGTGGAGCGATGAGGGGCGTTGGATGGAATGATGATTGGACGGCTGGAATTTAGGCGGGTACATGCGTTTTAGATCTGATCAAGATCAGATCCAACGGTGATATTTGAAGGTGGAGGTAAACGGTGCTGATGAGAAGGTGGGTGTGATCGGACGATGGCGAAAAGGAGGTGAGGTGGAGTGATAGTGGCCATAGGATGAGGACGTAATCGGATGGCTGAGTTTTAGGCAGTGAAGTGTGGCTAAGATGTAATCTAGAAGCCTGATCAGACGGTTGGGAGTGGCGGTGATGGACGGGTGAGATGAGGGCGGAAAGAGATGATCCGACAGCCCAGGTGGACGCCAGGTGGCGGAATGGGAGACGGGCCATGTGGGCGGCCCAGAGGGCGTCACGTGGCCCAATGAGAAAATTCTTAGAATAAAAACAAAGATGAATACAAAAGAAATAGTTAGAGGTAAGATTAGGAAAAAGTCAAAACATGAAAGTTGCTTATCTCGACGAGATCTACAACTTTCATGCTGGACAAAAAGCCAAAAGAGGTCATTTATATAAAAGCATTTTTTGGGATATTTTTAAGGGGATAAAAACACTGATTTTTATCTTTGATTTATTTTTGTATTTTTTAGTCTTTTTAAAGGCCAGTGAATTAAGGACAATTACTCAGCCTAATTTTTAGGGGTTTTGATAATTAAATAAACACAAAAAAAAGAGAAATTAAATACAAATAATTAAGGGTTAATTATACACAATATCATACAGGGTAAAAATAAAGAATTAAAGGTGATTTTAATTGGATTGATTAAGACATGGGTTTAATAGATGGATTTTAGCATGATGAATACGGGATTCATCAGGTGCCGGTTGCAAAATACCCCATGCGCGTGTGGGTTGCATGTGGTTTCTGGACCTATTTACAATTTGGAGAAGTCGGTGAGGCCTCCATGCAATTTTTCCAGACCGCACGCGTTTTGGGCACGTGAGGCCATGCTCGGATGGCGATGGAGGTTCGGGGCTGCTTCGACTAGCGACTCGGGCTCGGATGCAGACTCGGCTGGCTCGGGAGAAGCTCGGGTGCTCTGAGCCTAAAGGCAAGGGGAAGAGGCTCGGAGCAGACACATGGGCGCTCGTGAGTCGTCCGATCAAAGATATCAGATGATCGTTGTAGCTCCTAAGGGATGGCAGCGTGGCTCGCTGTGATCCGTCCGATCAAGATGATCTTACAGTACATGTACGTCAAGTTCTTCGACTCCGCCGCCTCATGCGGCGTAGTTGGCTGTGCTCCGACGAAGACGCTGCAGGTTCGCCTCTCTAGCTCTGACCCAATAGACCTCCCCGGAGCTTCCTGATTGAACGTCGATGAAGCTGGAGGTCCTGGGAGGATGATGGTCGTTCTGAAAGAGGCCTTCGATGCCTCTATATCGAAGATGGCACCCACGAAAGCTCCTCCGACCAAGGCTCTAACCAATGAGCATAGACACCTGCATCTATTAGTATCGAACCGAAGCATGCAAAGTGGGTGCGAAGTGATTGGAATGGTGGGTTGTGGATGACGAGATATGGAGCCTGGTGGTCTTTTCCTCCAACGGAGCAAAGGTGAAGGTGGCGGAGGTGGTCGAGGTTGTGGAGAAGGGGGAGTTGGTCATGGAATGGAGCGCGAAGATGGGGGTGATCTGATGAAGCTCGGTCAATGATCAATGGAGGATGAAAGCGCGTGTGGAGACCTACATAATTAGAAGAAGACAGAGGAATGTAGGAGGGGGAATTAGAGATCTTACCTGAAACAATGGCGGAACAAGAGCTTGGGCTTGAGGTCCTCGGAGGGCCTCGGGTCATCACTGGACCCCCGAAGCAACTGGGAGCAGCTTGGCGGGGCGGAGCCACCGCAGACCTGGCCGTGAAGGACATGTGTCGACACCGGAGGTATCCGTCATCGTGGATCCTCAATCGATCCTCCCCCTGACAAGGGGAGGAGGAGACGAGTTGGGCGGAGCCTCGCATAGAGGTGGATGGGTTGTGAGGTGGGAGTAGACGATGTATTTAAGAGTGAGAGATTGGCAGTTCCGGTGATGGGGAAGGTGGTTCGCGTGGAGATTATGGAGCGAGGGGGATTCCATCGTGGGGTGAGTGATAACTCGCGAGGAAGACGGGGGATCAGGCTATGTCGTGGGGTAGTTAGCGAGTGGAGAGAGTGGTGGAGATGACAAGGGAAATGGAAAGAGCGGAGAGGTTACATGAAGTGGAGAACATAGGAGAGGGAGAGGACCAGAGGTAGGGGATGACTCCTCGGCCGTTGGATATTGCGATTCGACGGCTGAGATGTAGGCGTGAGTGACTGGTGTGGATTAGATCTGGAAGGCGAGATCGAGGGGAGCAAGAGTCGCCACGTGGCGTGAGGAGACGAAGGCAAAAGTCAATGGTCGTGATGAGATCAGTGGGTAGATCAGGCGGTGGAGATCAGCTTTGTGAGTTAAAGGCTTGGATCGAGGGTACTGGAGAGGATCTGGCGGTGGAGAGGTCGCCTCGTGGAGGAAGGAGGTGAAGGTGGGAGCGAGCGGCCCAGATGCGATATGGGGATGGATCAAACGGTCGAAATGGTTTACAGGTTTGAACGGATGAGATCTGAGCTGTTTGAAAGCCATCCAACAGTAGAAAGGTGGGGCACGTGGCGCGTGATTAGATGGGTCGCGTGGCGCAACAAGAAGGCGTCACATGGCCCAATCACCTTATTGCAAGGAAGAAAGTGAATTATGAGGGGAAAATGACCGAATTTGGAAAAACTCAAAACATGAAAGTTGTAGATCTCGATGAGATCTACAAGTTTCATGTTGACCAAAAACAGAGACGGGGTCAAACAAAGGAAGAACATATTTTTGAGAGTGTTTTTTAAGGGTAAACCACTGCGATTTTTAATTTTGCTATTTTTTGTATTTTTAATTTATTCAAGGGGTTAGATAATTACATGGATTACTCAGATTTTTATTAACACTTAGTCTAAGTTAGGGGATTAATTTCAGTGAATTAAGAGCTTGAAACCGGTTTCATCACCTACACATAATCTAAGTGCTTACAATGTCTTTCAACTCGGTTCCAATATTCCATCATGTTTTGTTAGATGCAACATTGAGTTGAGGTTCTTCTAGATATGGCATCTTTTTAGCGTTAAAATTAAAAATCCAATCTTTATTTTCAACTTTATTATCCAGATTTACCAATGGATCTAAAGTCAACCCATAGACTTTGGGTGTATCATAGATTGGCTCGATGAAAATAGAGCCAATTAATGATTATTGGTCAATGGAACATCTGCAGTAGCCTACAAAGACACACTTGACATCCCTAGGGGAGAACTTATCATGACCAAGAGTCAGGTAGCCTACAAAGACTAGGGGAGTCATGAGAATATAAATAACTTGCATGCAATATGTCGAGGGGGAGGGGAGTTAGAGGTCGCAAACTATGTTAATTTATTTCAACGTAATCATTATACACACTGTAGGTATAATGTGATAATTTGATAAACGATAATATATTCGAAATCAATGCCTAAAATAATAATTCCACATCATCGAGCTCGACAAAGGACAATGAACCATTCGTTTAGGCATAATCACCACTGATAGCAACTACTTTGATGGAATAAAATAATATGTACCATTGTGGTTGAAAGACCTTCGACATAATCTAATGAACAACAACTACTTATATATATGGGTTAGTAATGAAAAATTACATGTCGTTGGATTCAGACATCAATACCATCATTGCGACTTGCTTGTGAGTTATACGCTCCCAGATACATGCTTGGTGTATGTACCACCTTTTTATTAATTCATCTTAAAATATCAGTATGTTTTTTACTCTACCTTCTTTATGGATAATTCCTTAAATATGTGCAAAGTGTATATGAATTATGTGAGCTTGTTGAGGATTACAATAGAAGCTCATAGTTGGTTAATGACATTGGTTTACCTGATTTTGCACTTCAAAATTTTAGATTAACAGAATGATACAATTGAAGGATATGGAATGGTCTCTAAGAGCATCACGGAAGTGTGAGGATCACATCATATATGATCGAGAGCGACTAGCCGCACTAGTTACTCGGTGCGGCGGAATTCTAAAAAAAATTCATTGATGAAACCACATGATCCAAGAACACTTCTTGGATCGTTTCATCTAGATACGCAATAGATAAAGGAATTCCTCTTGTAGCGTGGTTGTGATCGAGCCTCTAAGAGAAGAGACCTCTCGTATCAAGTTTGATCCGTCGGAGGAGAAGCTTGCGAGCGCGGAGATGAGTCGCGTACTTCTCGCAATCTAAGTCGATGATCCAAGCAATGGATCTCCTGATCTAATCTCACGAGATCGAACGCCTTCTTCACGAGGAGACGTACCAAAGAAGATGGAGACCCAAGAGTCGTCGAGGGGGCTGCACAACGGCGATGCGACGACGAAGGCGACCTTCTCTCTGTGAGATGAGTGGACGACCACTCAAGGAGAAGGAGAAAGGTTAGCATGAGAGAGAGAGAGATTGTCGAAGTTGTCATTCGAAGAGCAAGGGGTACCTCTTCTTATATAGGATTTTGGGAATCCATAGATCTCAATCCATGGACAACACAGAATCAATGGATGAGATTGATTTGTGTTGATTTCAAATGACTATGATTTTGTTGTCAAAAACATAAAACAATTAATTTAATTTAAATTAATATATATATATATATTGATAAATCAATGTAATTAATTTAAAAATTTAATCATTTAATCTTGGAGATAATGGATGAAGAGATTGCCTCATCCCTAGAAAGGGGGGAACGACCACCAAGTCCTTTTAGGACAATGTGTCCGTCCACCCTCTTGACTTGGAATCTGTCAATCTCATTCCAATTCATGAGATTACATTATCTCATGAAATTTCCAAGAATATTTTTAATTAATCATCCAATGTCAATCCAATTCACATAATTAATTAATCAACAAATATAAATCACAACTAGTCTCTCTTCAATATACTATAAATCACATTTATAATATATATGAATAATTTGATAGTACTATCCACGTTATTCATATCCATAATAACTAAATCACATTTAGTTGTATTGGATAATCATTCTCATGCATCGAAATAATATAAGTCGAAATGACATTATTCATGATAATTAAATCACATTTTATTATCCACTTCTCAATGCTTAGATATAATTCAACAATGAAAGTATTCTTGAACTCTTTCAAGAATAATATGCTTTCTCCGCAAACACTTGGAGACAAGGACAGGGCGATTGTACGTTCCACGTATAATGACTCGGATATTGACATCACATCCCAAATCCAGATCTCAGGACCTCTCATAGATGCTTGATTTAATAAAGACTGTAAATCTAATCTTCTCATTGCATCTGAATCTCATTCAGATCAATGTCCAACACTTGGACCAAGATCAGATTACTTCTCTACCGATAAGAGTCACTAAAATCCAGACATGTTTCATTACTCCCTCGGAATGAAAGTGTCATGGTTATACAATTGTTTATGATCACATCACCCTCAGATATTCCTAATACCAGATCCTGCCTACTGGAAGACCTATGACAAACCCGAAGACATAGATCGATTTTACATTGTCATCTTTATTGTTTCATCACCAAGTTTCTCATTCTTGGTCATTGGGAGTTGGTATCGATCATATGCTTTTCAAAAGTATATATCACACCTTCAAATTCTTTTCATGCTTCTAAAGCATGTCGACCATGCATGAAATTTGATCGGTCCTAATACCTCATGAGTGAGCCCATGTCTTCTAATTCACAAGTGAATCTGTATGATCCCTTTGAGAGATTGTATTACTCATATGCCCTCATATGCACACCAGCTCGTCGGTGCATAGACCTTGGTTAGGTCATCAACCTATTGGTATGTCAAATGTACATACTTAGACATATAGTAACACATCCTTCTTTGATCAGAGGATGTGTGCCTATATCGGGACAATTTACGATATAGAACTTTGGTTATCTCGATCTTGTTAAGTCAAGTCTTTGACCTAATTAACTTGACACCTCCGAATCTCTATTCCCATGCAGAGAACCTGCATCAAGAGGACAATCAGATATCAACCTAATGAGAAAGGATTGCCATCTCGTACTCAGGCTGGAGATCATCTCCTAACAATCATTTGACAATGCTTGATGAGTCCTCAATCTACCTCTTTAGATATTCATCCAAGCACCAGCCTCTATGATTCAATTATTGAATCAAAAACTGTATGATTATTAAGATGGCCATGGTACATAACCCTAATTGTATGGAGGGACCTTACAATACATTCATTTATTTAATATCATAAAGGGAGTGAGAGAATCAATAACTTTTATTGATAAATCAAATATTACAATAACATTTATCACAAGAATGGTTCGCCCAGGGCTCACATGGCTAACAACAATTTCATGTGCTCTTACATAAATGATCCCTTTGTAACTTCCTTCTCATCCCATCAACATTTTGCAGATGCAAAAACCACATGCAGATCACCAGATACCCCAGCAACAATACAAGGCTTGGGGGATCTTATACACTTCCCTTTATCCCCGAACAACAATACAGAGATAGTACTCATGATGTCGAGGCAGAATCTTCTCAACATCATGTTTATTTTATAAAGACGCATGATACATGACCCTCGCATGGTTTTTTTGGGGGACTGGGAGTTGCTCAACACTTGCATGATGTACTGCACACTCAAACATTCATGGAACTCTTGCAAGGCAATGCCGTGGTTACTTTACCCAGTGTTGAATCTCCGATCACGTTTGTAGTGTGAACAACCACCTCCACATGAACTACATTCCCAGCACCAATAATCTCCTCCGCATTATCATCAATCAGGGATGGGGATGAAGAGACTGGAGGAGGCCAGACCCCTCTCGTCACTCAACAATTCCGTGTACTCTAAGAGAAATTAGTCTCCCCAAGTCCACTTCTCAATCTAATATAATTTTTCATAGAGATTCCTTATTTGTTATGGATATAAATAAAAAAATCAAGTTAATTAGCATCTCTTCTATCTCTACCGTACATGATCTTCTTTATCTCTTATCTTGAGCACACAATCCACTTACTACGTATATCTTATCTCATTCTTATTAAATGATATTCATTTATTCTTATTCATGAGAGAAGAAATATCTTCCTATATTATTTTCTTACTGGCATGGAATTTCCCTTTAATATAGTTAATATATAGAAAATTTTGTTAGCATGGCTGATGTTTAATACATTTTTTTATTTTGTACTTTCAATCATAATAGAGTTTGCAAATAAATAAAATAGCTATTTGTCTAATTCTTTAAAGTTAAACCATCACAAAATGATATATCATTACTGGAATGGCATTTTTCATGCCTGACATAAGAACAAATATGATTGAACACATTTCAAAGAATCAAAATGTATGAAAATAAAATAAAGTAAAATTACATAAATAACTACGATAGTATACATTTCATTCAATATTAGTTTATTCTCAATGGTTAAGAAATTCTATCCATGACATATACACGAATAAAAAGACATTTTTGTCTATAATAACATGATGATTTAAGTAATGTCATCATCCATATGCATATCAGATATATTTTATTTTTTATGCATTGGATTTTTCTTATCTCTGTATATACAAATATTATAATTATTTTTTTATTTTAGAAACAACATGAAATCATTAAGGGAAAGCTGAACGAAATTTAGATGTATAAATCGACGATTCACCATGAATCTTTTATCAACAAAATGATCTTGACTTTTATTTCCGCATTGTATTTCTTTTTCTAATCATGTATGTATTCAAGCAAGATCATATAATAATGCAAGCAAATACAAAAGGAATGATAAATGGGAATACATAGAATATGATGGAATGAAAGACTACAAAAGTGAATGGGAGTACAAGGGAGAAGAGGAGTAAAACTGATTTCAGATGGACCGGAAGGGAAACAAAAATTGGGGTGAAATGTTGGATGACAAATTTGAGGTAGATAGAATCATTTGGTACATACATCAAATTCGATATAAATTATCGAACTAATGAGCTCAGGTGATCTTAATTTCTTGTACTAAGTTAGAATTTTAGGACACTTATGAGAATTGGTAGTGTGACATAACAAAAGAGAATGTCAAGATGGAAAGGTGGAACCAATCCAAGACAAATGCAATAGTTACCAACTCTTAGAGAATTTTAAAAACCACAGTACACCAAAATGAGGTTATAAATAGATATTATATGGATCCCAAGTCAGCTCTATTTTCTCTCAAAATTCATTCTCAAACCTCCCACATTCGCCCTCTTCTCCAATCAAGCTTCTTGAAGGAGAATATGTTGCAAGGTATTGACTGGAAAAACAACATGTTGGGCAAGCTTTTCATTGATCATAAATACATTTATCGAGATCTTTGACTTTCAACAAATTTGAATAAAAGTTGTTATGTATCGACGAATCATTCGTCGATCAACAAACTGATGATCATCAATTTATTTGCATATATATATATATATATATCTTGGTCATGAAATAGAATTCTAATAGAATGGGAATTAATCTTCCAATAGAATTCTTATATTTTACGAAACAAAAAAAATGAAAAAAAGTGGGCATAAGACCTCCACCCGATAGAATGGGAAGCCGCTTACAGCCCGTTTGTTACACTGGAATAGATGTGGGAATGGAATCGTCATTCCTCCCTCGATTCCATTCCCGTGTTTGTTAGATCATAGTAAGGCATGAATAACGATTACAATGAAAATCAGATTCCTTCATATATGGGAATTGCCATTCCTAGGTACCCCATAGGAATTGAGATTCCATTCCTTACAAATGTTAACAATCTATTCTTCTTCAATATTTTTTAAATTATTATATTCTTGTTATAAATGTATGGTTAACAACATGGATATGTGTTTTTCTTTTTTAGATATTGTTTTGGATACCGACATGAATATGATTTTTTGGACATGAATATATGGACACTGACATGATATATATATATATATATATATATGCAAAAAATTGGATAAGTTACAAATATATGCATATATGGATACTAACATGGATATGGGATTTTATTGTGGATACAGATATAGATACGATTCAATTCTTTTGAATACAGATACAAATATGGTTACACGATATTCCAGCAGATATGGATATATATATATATAATATCTATTATTTGGATAACATATATCAGATATGATTTGTTTTGCGGATACGGATAGGAACATGGATGTGCTTTTTTTCCCGATATGGAAATGGACAGGGATATATAATTTTCTCTAATATGGATATGGATGCAATTGTTATTTTTTTCTAAGACATGCATATTGATTATATTCTAGCGGATACATATATGGACATGGATATGGGTTATAATTTTTTTGCAGATACAAATATGGACATGGATGAGGATTTTTTTTTGGTGAAACGAATATGGACATGAAAATGAATTTTTATTATTTTTGTAGCTATAGATATGGATACTGATACAGATACCATTTCTATTTTTTAGGATATGGATACTGATTACATTTTAGTGGATCTGTATACAGACATGGATATGCGTTTTTATTTTTTTGTGAATAAAGACACCCATAATATTTTCATTTTTTAGGATACAGAAACAGATACGGTAATAAAATATTCTAGCAGATACAAATATGGATATATCAAATATATCAATTGCATGGTAATTTCTATTTTAATTAGTCTATTGTTTCCTTATATGAAATATATCAATTATATGAAAAATTAATTGGAGGATATGGATTATTTTTTATATTTAACGAAATATATCAAAGAAATGTTATTTTCTTTATATTCTTTTCCCTTTCCAAAATAAGAAAGGAACGTGCCTCATAAGAAGTGTTTCAATTCCTAATATCCACCAAACAATGGAATGGAAAAACACATTCCTTTCCATTCCATTGTCAATTCTATTCTTGTCTTGATTCCATTCAGGACTTTTTTTTAAAACAATTATTAAAATATTATTAATTAATTAAATAATCATCTAGTCATAATATTTAAAAATATAGCCATCAATCGGCACCTGAGGCGCCGATTTGGGGAGTAATGTCCAAATCGGCACCTGAGGTGCCGATTTGGAAATACGAGGGATGGACTTGCAAATTGCCCAATGAGTTTGCCCAAATCGGCACTTGAGGTGCCGATTTGGGCATCTCATTGGGAAATTTATATTTTCATCATTTGGGCCATTTGTATTCCCATCCCCTCATTTCTTATCAATAATTTTTTCCAACAAACCTTTTTTGTTATCAAAAGTAGAGCATTACCACAAGGATATAATTACGTTCGAATGGAATAAGCATATCCTTTCTATTATTTAAATAATTCTTTTCAAAATTTTAAGTTTTATTATAATTCTTTTCCTTCATTATATTATACATTAAATCCTTTATTCTAATTAATTATACTTATACGTAATAATTGTTACTTATTCAATTTAATTCTAGAGTGATCAGATCAACGCTGATTAACTATGAAAAAGGATCAGATACATATCAGATATGTCAATTTTCATATCCATATTCACAGTGTCTATATCGAATAGGAGTAACAATTTGCGTACGGATATGAGTCGGGATGAAGATTTAGGAAAACATATAATTGGATATGAATTCGTATAAAATATTCATTGAATTAAATCCGAATCGAATAAAAAGTGAATAAGAATATTGATCGACTAAAGATCGGATACGAGTATGATCGAATAAAAATCAATGTCATTTAGGAATCATATAATTGGAATACGAAGTCTTAGCCCAAAAAACTAAGGTAGATATATGTTGAAGACTTCACCTTTGGTTTCTTGGGCCGAAGACTTTGTAATGGTACATATATTGTATTATTTTTCTCTAAATATTATGTGATCAATATTATTAATTAGAAGATTTAAGGGATTTAATTATATATTATATTATAATTTTGAAAATCCATATGCCTAATATTAAGGGATTTAATTATATATTATATTATAAGTAATCATATTATTAATTATAATAAAAGATTTAATATAATATAATGAAGGAAACGAATTATAACTAAAAATTTAAAATTTTGAAAAGAATTATTAAATTATAAAATGGATATGCATTTACCATTCGAATGTAATTATATCCTTGTGGTAATGCTCTACTTTCGATAATAAAAGAGGTTAGTTGAAAAAAAATATTGATAACAAACGAGGGGATGTGAATACAAATGACCTAAATGATGGAAATGCAAATTTCCCAATGAGATGCCCACATCGGCACTTGAGGTGCCGATTTGGGCAAACTCAGTGGGCAATTTGCATGTCCATCCCTCATGTTTCCAAATCGGCACCTAAGGTGCCGATTTGGACATTACTTCCCAAATCGACACCTCAGGTGCCGATTGATGACTATATTTTTAAATATTATGACTAGATGATTATTTAATTAATTAAGAATATTTTAGTAATTATTTTTAAAAAAAATCCATTCCATTCCATTGCAATTCCTTTCCAACCAACCAAACAGGCCATTAGAGGCATCAAATGAAATAGAGCAGGGCGGTGCTCCCTGACCCGACTCACCGCCGCCCTTTTTCCTCACCCTTTCTCTCCCATACACGCTCCATCCCCTCCAATCCTTCCCCTTCATTTACCCCAATCGGGGGCTCTCTCTCTCTCCTCTACTCTCCAATGAACTCCCACTCCGCTCCATCTAAACCCTAAACAAACCCGCACTGTCTCTAGGACGTCCGATGTGGAACAACACCGGCCCTCCTCCGCTGCCGCCAGAGATGTGGCCACCGCCCGGCGCTGCCGCACCGCCCCCGCCGCCTCCCCCGGGCGCTGCGCCGCAGCCGCCTCCCCCGCAGGTGGCGCCACCGGGGACGAGCGGGGCGGGACCGGTCCCGCCGCCCGCCGCCCAGCCATCGTATAGCATACCGCTGAGCAAAGAGGAAATGGAGAAGGTGCTGGACGAGAGGGCGCGGAAGTGGATGCAGCTCAACAGGAAAAGGTACGAGGGGAAGGAGAAGCACGGGCACGCCGACCCCCAGAAGGAGGACATGCCGCCCGAGCATGTCAGGAAGATTATCAGGTCAGATTCAAGGAGCTATAGTGGTCTTGTCGTGGTACCAATATTCAAGCAGTTATTTCGTCCTTCTCTAAACTAGTGCAGCTCGACTGTCGAATTTCAGAGGTCTTTCTGACCCGCACAGGTTCCCTGAACTGTGATTCAAGCGGAGTACAGTACCAGGTGGTAGAAACCGCAATTTGTCTTAGTTATGTCCTTCTTAGGTTGTGTCTTTGGGTCTTTGGCATGTTGAAATTCGTACTATTAGCAAAACAGCGATCCCTCTCTGAGGTTATGCTTCTTTTTCACAAACAATAAAGCAGCGAGTCGTCCTCTTTTATTTTCCCGGACTTGAGTCGGACACTCATTGCATCAATCCAACCCCTGCTGTTGGGTGATGTATTACCATGGACATCAAATTCTTCTCCCAACCTGTGATGAATTGTTTATATAGTTCGAGCTCATCGTAGCTCTTTTCAAACTTCTCACTCTTCCGGAGATTCACCTCCTTTTGTGGAAGATGAGTTAAAAAGTGTACCGTTCTTAATTCATACAACTATCGGGTCTTGTATAGTTTATACCCAGTGTTTGTTATTGCTTAATTAATTTTGGTTTGTTATATATCCAGACTGTACCATATAGAACCTAGGATAATGGGCAGATCTATAGCCTTCCCAAAGTGGTTGGATGGACATTTGAAGTTATCATGATTTGATGCAAATAGAAAGTTTGGCGACGGCGGAAAAATTATTTGAAGGTGGAGATATTTGGTGGGGAAGAAGAAATTGGAAGGATTGAGAGACGAAAACTCGCCGGAGAACGAGGAACTTTGGAGAGGAGAAGGCGTGTAGACCAAGGGAGAGAGAAGGAGAAGGGAGAGGAGAGATAAAATCTCAAATTTTATAAATACTGAACTGTCCAAAACACTAGCCTATCATCCCTTTATTTAGGAGGGATGAAGTTACAAAAATAGAACTCTAATTCAAATTTAAACTAATTATCCTAAATTGACTCTAACCGACTAACCGACTAATTTGAAATTCAAATTTCTAACTAATTGAGATCACAGGCGATCCCGTTTATTTAATTAAAAATACGACGACTTAAAACAAACGTAAATAAAAATTAACGGGTAAAATTAAATATGCGGCCCTATATTTCTGTTCCACGCTGCATCAACTCTCCTTCGCTTTTAAAAATTCGTCTCCCGACGAATTGCTTGATCTTCGGGCTGTTGATGGAGAATTTCCACATGGCTTGTTGGTCGAATCTCCCAATTTCGCTCCTTTTCCATGTTACGTTTATAATTCTTTCTCATTGAGGGGTATGGTTGCAAAAGTTCTACCCCTTCAATTAAACAAATCTTGTAAGGGGAGCTTTTGAATTTTCCTTTTGAATAAAAACTTTTGCAGGGGGGGACTTTTCTGCAATTATTCCAAATTAACCTCCTATCCCTAAAGTTATGGGATAGGTTTTCCACTGGAGATAAATCAGGAGGCCATCCTGGATCTCGTTCTTCCTTCCCTTGCCGTGAGCGATGCCGAACCATAGGGTTAGGGTTCCAGTACCTTTGGCGGTGCGGGATAAAGAGGGGGAAGGTGGCGACGTGACCGCTATGGAGATGGCGGGGCTGCAACGGGTAGGGAGGGGAAGGGTGGTGGCGGGAGGGGATAATGGGGCGGGGGGGGGGGGTTCTCTGGAGGTCCGGGGGGTGACGGGACAGGGAGGTGGTAGGGAGGGTCGGGGAAGGCGGTGTAAATAGGGACGACGAGGACTGGTTGTGCGGGGCCGAGGGGTAGGATGGGGAGGGGGGCGATGGTGAGAAAATGGGGCGGCGTTGCAGGGATTGGGGGGAGGGCCAGGTAGCATCGGGGAAGGGTGGTGGCGCATAGGGTTGAAAGGGGAGTTGGGAAATGCGTTGTAGAGAAGGGAGGGGACGGTGCTCGGGAGTGCGCCGCAGGAGGTGTAATGGTGGCAGGAGGGGGTGTTGAGGTTGCGGGCTGGGCAACAGGGGGTGCGGGAGGGAGTTCTGGAGGTGCAGGTGCCGCGAGAGGGGGGTTTGGGGTTGCGGGGGCGATGGGGGGGGGTCTGCGAGAGGGCCGAGGATGGGGCGTAGGTCGATTCCGGATGTTTTTGCAAGTCTGAAATTACATGGACAGCGGGCAGATCAACACTTTTTCCTCCGGAACGGGCCGTACAACGAAGATATCATTGGCGACAACCTCTTTTTCCTCTGAAATGGTTTGGACAGCAAGCATTTCGTCGTTTTTCTCCTCTGAAATAGCCTGGACTGCGAGCATATTGTTGAGGACGGCGCAGTTTTCTTGGCTCTCTTCATCAGGAACTTGGACGAAAGTTTCACCGGCCTTTTTGGCAATGAGTTCTTCTAGTTGTCGCGTCAATGACTCTCTATTCTGTGAAAGAACTTGGAGCATATTCGATAGTTTTTGTCTAACCTCAGCACGCCGTGCACGGTCGTTGGGACGAGATCCGTTGGACTTTCTGCGTGAATGGCGGGAGGGATTGCCAGATCGTGAGGACGACCTACCTAGATGCCATGCTCTGATACCAAATGATGCAAATAGAAAGTTTGGCGATGGAGGAAAATTATTTGAAGGTGGAGATATTTGATGGGGAAGAAGAAATTGGAAGGATTGAGAGAAAACTCGCTGAAGAACGCGGGACTTCGGAGAGGAGAAGGCGTGTAGACCACAGCAAGGGAGAGAGAAGGAGAAAGGAGAGGAGAGATAAAATCTCAAATTTTATAAATACTGAACTGTCCATAACACTAGCCTATCATCCCTTTATATAGGAGGGATGAAGTTACAAAAATAGAACTCTAATTCAAATTTAAACTAATTATCCTAAATTGACTCTAATCGACTAACCGACTAATTTGAAATTCAAATTTCTAACTAATTGAGATTACAGGCGATCCCGTTTATTTAATTAAAAATACGACGACTTAAAATAAACGTAAATAAAAATTAACGGGTAAAATTAAATAGGCGGTCCTATATTTCTGTTCCACGCTGCATCACGATTACTTGACGACAACATTGATAAACTTGCATGACTAACTGTTTCCAAAGGTTCTACATTCCCGTCTGTCTTCTGAGAAGAAGAAAACTCTTCATAATTCTGAATCCGGTAGGAACTGAGTTAGTTCCATCTGTTCTAATGGCAAAAATGTAACTGTGATACGATTAGGATGATTTTTCTTGAATGCATGCTATTGATTATGTTGGAAGTTGTTTAAAGCTATGGGAGGAATATTCAAGCTAAAATTGCATGTTTAAGGATGGTTCTCATTGCCTTCATGTGGCATTTTCTTTCAACCATCAGTTCTTCTTTGGCAACATCCCATTTGGTGGCCTGCTGCTGGGATGGTAGCTCTTGGTGTCCTACAATTTCTGAGTTCTTATCGGAGCAGCGGATGCTTGATTATATTTCTCTCATGTCCGCTCTTGCTGAGGCCCCCGTGCCTTCTCTGGGCCGTGACTTTTTGGCTTGGCAGGACGGCTCCTTCTCTACCCGTAAGGCTTACTTGGCCCTTTTACCGAACTTCTCAAGGGACGATGCGACTTACTTGCGGGACTGCAGATTCTTGTGGGGGCTCAAGCTCTCCGAGCGCATTGGTATTTTCCTTTGGTTATTACGGCGGGGAAGATTATTAACTCGTGATCGCTGTGCTATTATGTTTCCTAATGCTTCGCCGAGTTGTGGCCTCTGTGGCCTGGAGACGGAAACTATTGACCACTTATTCCTTCATTGCGGCCGTGTTTGTGCCCTGTGGGACGACTTGGGCTGGCTCGACTTGTCCTCATTTGCTTCGTTCTGTGATAGCTTGTTCTGTGGTAGAGGGCGACCGCGGATGTCGCCGCTGGATCCAATCGCGCGGTTGTGGAGCCTTTGGTTGGGAAGAAACGAAGCAATCTTTGCTAGGCAGCGGTTCTATCTGGAGAATATTCGCTCTTCGGCCTCGGGCTTTCTACTTGATTGGACCTCAACGTAATATGATGCTTTTGTAGTGGGGGTACCGCCTTTTGGGTACCCCCCGTCACTTTGGTTTTTGTTTGCTGTTCTTCCATTACCCCTTGTAAGTATCTCTTTACCGTTTTTAATGCATTGGGGTGAGCACCTGCGAGTGCGTCCCCCTTTTTGGAGCCTAAAAAAAAACATCCCATTTGTCGCTGGAGAGGGTCAAACCACTCAATTTGAATCTTCCTCTGAAGAGCCAAAGGTTGACTACACAAGATGGGGAGGCATCTGTCTTTAAATTTTCTCCACTACCTAAGTCCTGAGAGACTACGATCTTCGAGCTTCCTTCTTTTCCTCTAAGGATGACTACGAGTGCGTTTGGTTTGTGGGTTATCCGGGGGAGGATAACCCGTTTTTGTGTTTGTGTGTTTGGTTGGTGGGTTAAGGGTTGGGAGGGTTTGTGTGATGTGATTGTATTGAAATTTGAAAAAGTTGGTAGTTATTATGGTATGATTCTATTGAAATTGAAAAAGTGGGTAGTTGTTGTGATGTGATTGTATTGAAGTTTGGAATAGTGAGTAGAAGTTGAGTATTTTATGATTTTACATGATATGATGGTATAATATATAATTTTTTTTTGATGGGAAGGGAGTGGGCCCCACTAGTGGGTTAGGAATGTGGGGTTTGGGAGGTAACCCCCAACCGAACGCGTACATGTTTTCTTTTTATGCAATAAACAATTAAGCATCTTTCCCGTGCATCCATTCATAAAACAGATGGCACATGCAAATCAATTATAGGGGCTATTTCCCTGTATATGATCTTTCTAAGAATGGTATCTTACGCGACCGAATTTCATCGTAGTTTTAGGGAGAAATTTCCTGTTGATCACCAAAGAGCTTGTGCTGCTTGAAATTGGGGGACTACGTATGGCAATCTCCATTTTATTTGCATATATAATGACCGTATTTTTTTTCTGAAAACCTTCTGATATTTACAATTTCTAGTTCTGTTAGCTGATCATTTTTTCTACGTGGGGTGATAACAAGGGAGTGGACAGTGGAGTACTTACTTGGAACTGTATTTTTATTTTTGTCCCTTGCATCTCATCTTTGTGTGCAATGCATATCTATTCTACAAGGCGCTTAAATTGCTTATACTTTATCTTCTCTCTACAGGGATCATGGGGACATGTCCTCGAAGAAATATCGTCATGATAAGCGTGTATATCTTGGCGCTCTCAAGTTTATTCCACATGCTGTATACAAGCTTCTTGAAAACATGCCAATGCCTTGGGAACAGGTTCTACTGGCATTCTCTTCACACAGATCTGTGCCTACCGCAAGAATGTTTTTCTGTTAATCCCAGTGTTTTTTTGCAGGTTCGAGAAGTAAAAGTTTTGTATCATATAACTGGAGCAATTACTTTTGTAAATGAAATTCCATGGGTAGTTGAGCCTATATATATGGCCCAGGTATGTATGCTCTCTTCCCATGTTCTAAAAAATTCATTTTTTCCTTGTACTATCAGTTCTTTTAACCAATGTCAACATCGTATGTTTTTCTGCATCAAATTGATATTTAGCTTGCCAAGAAAGTATCAATTTTTTGAATTGTATTCCTTTGGAAGGAAATCATGCATAAAAGTTAAAATTAAGAGAAACAACTTCTACTGTCAATGCATGATAGGCGATTGTCCTTTTTCTACAATAATACTTACCAATCATTTTCCTCATTATGTATCTAATTTGAATCATATATGAGTTTATATGTAAATAAGCTGTATCATTTGCAATACTTTTCTTTAATCATCTTATTGATCTTGTCTACTCACTCTTGTAAGATACTTCTTTTAAAATCACATTTGAAGCAAAAACACTAGATTGCTTTCTTTGAATTTGTCCAAACCCCTTTAATCAGACCCCCTCGTAATATACTTTATCTGTTCCACTTATACCCCTACCTTTTGTCTCATGCTGTCACTGCATTAAACTCTTCCTTGAGAAGCCATGTATTAATTATTCATAGGGGCATCTTCATTTCGGCCAGACATTCTTTGCACTTATCTATAATTAATTGTTTATAATTTATTTATATGATTCCATGGAGGAGAAGAATCCATGTAGCCGACCCTACTTAATTGTGGGAAAAGGCTTTGCTGCTGTTGTTGTTGTGATTCCACAAAATAATAATAATTTATTTATACGAAGTATCACGGGTATTACTGCACTATATGCTATTTCACTTTTTATTTTTAAAGTTTTATCAGAAAGAACTGAAGCTCCTCTTCACCTCAACCACCCTGCGTTAATTCAATGAGTGGTTTATCCATCAAATCCTCCATTGGCATGCAATCACCCTTTTCCTCCTCGAAAAAGAGCACGCACCTTTGTATTATTAAATATTTAACGGATATTAGTTTCATGTAATTGACCGATCATTTTTTTTAAATGCCAAAAGATTGAAGTCATATTCTGCACACTTCTTTCTAACATAAGTATTTATTGTCTTGCTACTTATAAATCATTGTTCGATGTATTCAGTTGGTGGGTTCATTCAATTTCATCTACTGCCTTAAGAATTTGGTCTGACCTGTTTAGTCTAGGATCTCTTTATTAGTACTCACATGGTTTTAAATCTTCACTGCTATAGACTTTGATGATTTGCCATGTAATTTTACGTTTGTTTCATATGTACTAGTACTACTCTAACTTAAAATAGTACCCACAAGATTTACCATGTAATTTTATGCAAAGAAGGGAAGGCTTAATCGATCTGTAAATGTTGTTGCTGTGTGACCAAGATCTCACATGTTGTGTCATGGGAATGATTTCTCATGGAGAAAGTAGTCAGACATTTGTGTAAAATAGACCCTACGTGGTTCAGCCTTTTCCTTGACCCATTCTTTGAACCCATCGTTGACATTCTGCACCACGATGCCCTATTTTACTCAACTTTGATAAATTCTTCGTCAGAAATTGTATAAATGGATTGTGAATTAGTTGTTTAAGTTGGATAATGTTATTCAGAATACGTGTTTCATGCTTACAATGCCTTGTGCTTTTTTTGGGTTTGTGGTGGGTTATGCTGGCCTGTTTGAAAATGAACCTTCATACCTCATTTTTCAGTTGTAGGAGGTGCTAGTGCTTCCAGAAAGTGATGGAAGTCACTCCTGCGGTCAAACAAAAAGCAAGAAAAAAGAAAATGGACATTGGAAATAAGATCTGTGCATTCGTACCTTTAAAAAGGAAATGAAGTAAACTGAGCAATCTTTATTTATAGTTAATAACCTCACATAGGAAAAAGAAAGAATAAGCTTAAAATAAGAAAAATATATGTTTCTGTCATATTTCCTTTGAAGGCGGGAGTGAGGGTAACGGGGTTGGAGGTTTCTTCTTTAAAGGAAAATAATAGAAAGTGATGGAAAAATTGCTAATCTCAAGAAATTGTTGGTCGAACAGAAAATATCTTCCTTTTGCTTTCATTTCTTTTCGATAACATTAGTTACATATAATAGCATGTACTTGTACATGATAATTATGCACCGGCTTAGCAACTTTTTTGATGATTACTATTTTCATTTTTTAGTGATTATTGGACGTCAGCTATTTTAGTGATGTATGTGAATACGCTAACTTAGGCCTTTTAGATTTAAAATGATAAAACTGTGGCTTCAAAAGAAAATGATAAAACTGCAGCTGGTATTCGTTTTTACTGCTGATTACAATTCTGCTTGCATGTTTTCCACCTAATGCTTATAAATTGTCTCCAATTAACGTGTCTTGACTCGATGAGGATGAAAGGAGCTATTTTAGACCTAGTTTTAAAACCTAAACTTGTTAAACCATATGATTTCATTAAACCGGGCATCAAAATTTTGGATATTTTATTACACGGTTGTTTAGTTTTTATTATTAGACTCAAAATGTAATTGCCTAGGCTAAAATTGGTATTGATTGATTGAACAAGGACTGCGTAGTACACTGTGATATTGAAACATCTTCCATTGGGTGCGGAACCTGTGTTTATTTAAGATGGTAT
This sequence comes from Ottelia alismoides, assembly GCA_037367405.1. Taxonomy (NCBI): domain Eukaryota; kingdom Viridiplantae; phylum Streptophyta; class Magnoliopsida; order Alismatales; family Hydrocharitaceae; genus Ottelia; species Ottelia alismoides. The sequence goes on along the minus strand of JAZKJV010005358.1, from coordinate 50,388 downwards.
ATGCCGTTATGATTGGATATTTAATATTCCACATTCAATATGCTACCTTGGAAGTCTGCCCTTTACGGCATAGTTAGCTGCATATCATTACATTGAGTGCCTATTGGAAAATTTTATTCCACAACTCGAGTATATGAAAAGTTTTTTTTTGACACTCCAAAAAAGGGGGAGACACCCATAGGTGTTCGCCCCAGTTTTATTAAAGCTTATGAAAAGAAAATACTTACAGAGGGAAGGGAGAGTATATGAAAAGTTAAAGTGCATATGAACTATGTCGGTAAAAAGATATCCTCAGATTCATCACGTGAAAACTAAGAAGAGGCACAGGCGTTGAGATGAGAGGTACATCGAGTGATGCATGCCATTTCAACCAAAAACATGTCAAATAAGAGATATTGTTCATTTTTTTAACTTTCCCTATGGTTGATTTTAGTTGACCTTAAGGAGTCAAAAAACCGGGACTTGAGTTCCATGAGATACTAGGAAAAAAACATTTATAGATTAAGGAGAGTGCTTTAATTTTGTGGGGTGGTCGGTTTTTGTGAATTAGAGGCTAGGGAAACCTGGGGTGAGGATTTTGTTTCACGGCTATTTGTTGCAAAAATACCCATATATATATTCTTTGCTTTATGATGTTTGGTTAACCCTTTATATATATCGAGAGATGGCAAAAGATGCAGTTCCTTAATTAGATTTGCTCGAGCCCATCCACCAGTAGGAACAATAGGGGATTATGAAGACACTTTTCAAGCCAAAAACATCTTGAGGGGCTCCCTCGGGGGATGCATGTGAAGTGTGGGATCATGAACAAACTCTATTCCATGCTATACACTCCAGAGGGGTCAATGGGAATTGGGAGGGTAAGAGTGGTTTTCAGTTGGAGGATATGTATCAAAATAGATAGGAAGTACCAATAAGGACTTGCATAAGCTTGTATTTAATTTGATGGCAACCTGCTCAATCATTTTGCCACAAGGTCTTAAAGTCGGATTTCGGTTTCATTTTGGTAAAAGTCCGGGAAGAGAAATTTGGCGGAACTTCGATGGAATTTCGGAGAAATGGTCGGAAATTGGGGAAATAACTTGAAAACTATTTTTTTTCTAAAAATAAGTTTTCTAATATTCTTTAACTCATTAAATGAGATAGAAATACACATTTATTAATAGTAAGATATTAACATCATATATTACATTAATTTTCCATCCAATTGTCCGAGCAGTTAAAAAAGTAGTATGCTGCTCAGAAGCAAAGCATATTTGGAACCGAAATTAGAAGCCACTAGTTTCACCTCTTAAACGTGAAGAGAATGGTGACACGTGCAATAATAACAGAGAAAAGCATAGGCCAACAAAGAGTATTAGCAAAATGATATCTTGTGTAAGCAATTGAAGATTGAAATTGATGCAGCGTGAATCGGATAAATAGGGCTTTATTTATTTATTTTTCATCGTTAATTAGAGTCTAATTATTAATCGAGTTGTTGCAATTATTTAAATAAAAGAGATCGCATGTGATCTCAAATTAGTTAGTCGGTTTTAAATTTGAATTTTGAATTTCATTAGTTAGAGTCAAATTAGGATAAGGAAGATTTGCATTTTGATTCAAATCAATTAGAGTCAATTTGAATTTTATTTCTATCTTTGTAATTCCTCCCCTCATATATAAAGGGGATGGTAGTCTATTGTAGGAGACATGCCATTTTACAATTAAAATTGAGATTTTATCTCCCTCTCTCGTCTCTCTCCTTCCCCACGCGATCTCTGCGATTCTCTTCTCCAAAAATCCCTTGTTCTCCGACAAGTTTTCTCCTCTCAATCCCTCCATTTTCTTCTCCACCAAAAATCCACAAACCAATTAATTTTTCATCGGCGTGCAAAAATCCGATTTGCATCAATTGGTATCAGAGCATGGCAACTAGATCGTCCTCACAATCTAACGATCCGTACAGATGTTCACACCAACATGCAACGAAGGACTATCGTTCATCGGAACGAAAACGACGAACCAATGAAGCTTACAACAAGGAGATGATGGGCATACTGCTTGATTTCCAATCAAAACTACGGGTTTTGGTTGATAATTTTGAGACCCTATGCGTTGCCGAATCGATGTCTTCCACTACCGAAGCTGCTGTCCAGATTCTTGACGAAGAAAAACTCGCTGTCGATGATGACTTGCTCGCTGTCCAAGCCGTTGCAGAAGGAAAAAATGCCAACCTGCTCGCTGTCCAAGTATATTCAGATCAGCAAACACCGTCTCCGGAGACGCTTCTGGCAAAATCCGTCCCACAACCGTCCCCCACACCCCCTGCGACGCATTCCCCTACCCCAGCGTCACCTCCCATCATACCCGTACCCCATCTAGCTGCAACCCCAGCAATTCCCCATGCCCCATCGCCTACTCCATCGCAGTCTCTGACAAACCTCAAAATCGGCTCTTTAAGAGTGTGTTTTTAGCACTCGGAGTTGTCGTAGCAGTCGGGCCAAAATGGGCTCATCAAGAAGACCATCTGATTGATATATGTCAAATAAGAATGCGATGGTCATGAATTTTTTACTTGGTAAGATACCAAGGTCGAACTCAGGGACACGAGCCTCTCTCGTATTAGTCGGATTTTTAGTCTATTTAATTTGCGTTGAGTTACAGGCATATAAGTCAAGGCATGCATGAAGTGAGACAAGGCAACAATAATGAAAAATAAACATGCATTTTTTTATCAATTTTTATCATGCAAATAAATAAACATGCAAAGCGAATGATATGCCCAAAATGATAGTCACTTGAGTCATAAAAAATGCGAGTCAAACCGAGTTGAAATAAAGAAGCACTCTACATTTATAAAGCAAGTAGGCATGACAAACGAAGAAATCAGGACACTTAGATAATAAAATAATACACTACGGATCATAGTGTCAAATCTAAAATTAAAGCATGCCATAATAAAGATGACGAGAAGAGCTTCAAAATGAAACTGAAATCAACTCGATTGGAGATATGTATCTCAAGATATGCAATAAAGAAGCTAAGGGCATAACTGAAATAAAACATGAAATAAAATTGCATACAGGTCCCCGGGAGGGACTAAAATGTAAATAAACAAAAGAGCGGGACCTTCCCTGTAAATTACCCACACGCACAGGGGCATTTTTGCAAATACTGAAAGTAGCGAGGGCAAATGTGCAAAATGCCCACAGTGCATGTATGCTGCACGTGATCTGGACTTGCTTGCAATATGGAGAAAGTGGCAGGGTATCTCTGCAAATAACCCGGTGTTTCACGTGCCAGGCACGTGCTTCCCCAGGCTCGGACGAAGGGTCGGGTACGGCGGAGGCTCGGAGTTGCTTCGGCTGGCTCGGGCCTTGGTTTGGGCTCTGTGCAGGCTCGTGGAGGCTCGGAAGAATCCAAGCCTGGAGGCTCGGGCGCTAGGCTCGGCTGTGCTCTGGTGATGACACGTGGCCGAAGATGGACCCTCTGATTGTGGTGATCGGATGGATGCTGTGAGCTCCTGGAGGGACGACGTGGCTGCACGATGTCCGTTGGATCGAGAGGATCCAACAGCTGTCGAAGTTGATGGCGTGGCGTCATCGGGGCCGTTGGATGGTCGCTGAGAGGAGACCATCCAACGGTAACTGTGCGTCATCCTCCACCTTCGGCTGGCGGCGAATATCGATCTCCGACGAGGGAGCCCCGACTCCGCCGCTCGCTCTCGGACACGATGGACTTCCCCCGAGCTCACGGAGAGATCGTCGATGAAGCAGGGAACTCGGGGAAGGCGCAAGACAACTTGGCTCAGTCCAGCGGAGCTCTGAAGTCGAAGGTGAATGTGATGAAGTTGGCTCCGGCGATCATCCGGTCATTGAAGGCTTTTTGATGACCTGCAGTGTTAGGAATACATAGCCGAAGCCTAAAAAGTGCGTGCGTGAGGTGAAGTGGAAGCTCATAGGGCGGAGAAGGCGGGAGCTCGGAGCTCCTCCGCCGCGAGGTGGCGGAGGAGATGGGTTGAGGTGGTCTGGGGCTGCGACGGAGAAAGAAGGTGGTCGGGGGCAGCGCGTGAAAGGGGGAGTAAAGGCGAAGCTTTGGAGAGGTTCAATGGAGCGAGAGGACGGCCGGAGAGGCCGAATTAAATCAAAGAAATTGAATAAAAAGACAAAGGGAGATCAGAGGGCTTACGTGGTCGGAGGCGGAGCGGGGGCTTGGGCTGGGCATCACGGTGGATGCCCGGGTCTTCGCTGGACGTCGTCAGCCGGTCGACGCAGCTCGGGCAATCGCTAGGAGCGCCGCGACTCCGCCATGGAGGGCGGAGGGTCTCACCGGAGGCGCGCGTCGTCTTCGCGCTCCCTCCTACCTCCTCGCTGTCACCGAGAGGTGAAGGAATGCTGGGCGTGGCCCCGCGTACAAGTGGACAATCGGAAATGGAGGAGGGAGCGGCGTATTTGAAGAGCTAGTTGGCGGTCCAGGTGCGTGGCGACGTGGGTTTAAGGGCATATGTGGGGCGACTGGGAGGACGACGAAGTACGTGGGATGATACGCGGGGGAGAAGGAAGACTGGGGAAGTGAGTGGGGAAGTTGGTGATGGAAGAAGTCGACTGGTGTGGCGGAGAAAAAGGAAAGGGGAAGGGTCGTCGCGAGATGGAAAACGTGGGAGAGGTGGTCGTCGGGAGGTTGACGATGACGCGGGGGCCGTTGGATCTGGAGATCCAACGGCGAGGATGAAGGCGCGCGGCGACAGTCTTGATCAAATCGATGGCGAAGCGATCGAAGGCAGATGGGCTGCCACATGTTGAGCTGAGAGAAGGGCGCTGATGGACGGTAAGATTAAATTAGGACCTGTGATCGGATGGTGGAGGATCCGTCAGCAATGGACGGTGGAGATGGCTGATCGAGAGCGGTATCGAGTGGCCCTCCACGTGACATGTGGCGGCTTCTGTCTTAGGCGCTAACGTGCGGTGATAGATGGGCCAAGGGTTAGATCAAACGGCTGAGAAATTGGGAGCGCGTGGAAGGCAGCTGGCTGTTGGATCAAGAGGGCGATCCGACGGCCGGTTATGGAGGCGGAAGAGACAAGGGAAGCGGGCCACGTGGCGCCCCTAGAATGGGCCACGTGCCCAATCAGATTTATTCGAGGGTATTTTTGATTTTTGGGGGTTAAAAAGGCCGAATTTGAGAAAACTCAAAACATGAAAGTTGTAGATCTTGATGAGATCTACAAGTTTCATGTTGACCAAAACTGAAGATGAGATCAAACAAAGATCCGGAATATTTTTGAGGGTATTTTTAAGTCTAAAAATACCACCGATATTTGTTTTGTCATTTTTATTTAAGACTGTTAATAACATGACACTAACTGGGTTTTATTGACAAAACTTTAAGCAAGGGGGTTAATAATGGAACATTAAGATGATGAAACCGAGTTTCATCACCCCCCTATACTTAAACTATGCTCGTCCTCGAGCATCAAAAAGAATGACTAAGTTGGATTAACCCCCTTGTGCATGTGAATACATGATCCAATCTGATCAGGTTGACTCGACTTTAGAGATCCAAAATTCTAGAATTCAACCCAACCTTAATTAAGAGGCATCCAATTCCTCTACTTCTCCAGACTCTCTCTGATGTACATATAATCTAAAGTATGAAAGTTTAGTGTTGACTGCGATTCTGAGAGTAGAGTCAATTCGTCACCCAAAGTCTTGGTCCGAGAAAATCTCCTAAGGACCCAATTCTCAACACTAGGGAATAAATCAAATCTTGCATTCAGTCCACTGTCTCTTTAGTTGTCAGACTTAGAAAATGTAGATGACAGGCCAGTAATGGAGGGCATGGGATTGTGTCATTTCTTCTCACCCTCTCATTGGAACAAGGATTCTCTCTAGTGCCATTTACGCAACACATTTTTTGGTGTTGATCAGTGCGTCCGTCAAGAGAAGTTGGAGCCGTCTGCACTTGTTTTCCTGGGAGTACACCGGGGTGTGTCTCTTTTGAGTACCTATCGTACCTTCGACACCCAGACTTGTAGCATTTACGATGCAGAGCCCTTTTTTGGTGCAAGCCCGACTCTTGGTCCTAATAACGGTGGTCCAAGTGGACACTTTGAAAAGTTTGGGAGCGCTCGCCTTTGGTGGAAGCTCTTTGATTTTTGACTTTGTGGAATGAGAGCTTTTCTTTGAATTTCATTGACTTGTATAATTTGTGGCTAGCTCCACTGCTTTTACCAAGAGTTGGCGCACACTGATCAACAAATTTTTTTTATTTATCACACCCTGGCACTTAGGTCAATATCAAGAGATTAGTATAAGAACTAAGTTCTCATACTGGCTAATATTGCTGACACTCAGGTTTCATGAAGCCTCCAAAGATTTTATCCCATCCTCGAGCATCATTAGATCAAATCCAAACTCGATTTCCTCATCCCTATCCCTCAGGTGAAAAATCAACTCATCTCATCAAAAACCGCCGTCGTGTATGTGATATGCTGATCATATTCTTTTTGTCTGAGACTAAGCATGGAATATAGCATGCAAATCTAGAAACCTAGGGGACTGTGGACAATTAAGTCTATGACCCTGATGGCTAAGGCTGGTTAACCTAAAATCTCAAAGACCTCAAAAAGCTAAGTCTCCTTGATCATTTCAGATACTGGGTGGAAGTGTAAGTGTAGAGGATTAATCCAACTTCTTCATTCAAAAACAAGATTTTTTTATTTTTTATTTTTTTTGCAATGAAGAACTTCAAGTGATATTAGAGCTGCCGAAACTCAATTGAGCATCTGCAATTCAACCAGTATGGATGTAAGTACAGGCCGAAGCCCGTTGCTTGAGGACGGGGCCTTACGCGATGTCCTCTAAACCATCCAATCTGTTAAGGGCGAACCCTCACTGAATGCGGCTTACTCAATTGGGCTTAGTAGTCACTAACGGCTCCTAAAGGGTTTTGCGTTTTTCTCATTTTTATGGATTTTAATAAAGGTTAAAACACAAGTTAAACTCAACTTTCCTTGAAAAGACTTTCAAAACCATGTAACGCAAATAAAAAGTTTTCAAAACATTTTCAAAAGATTTTTTTTCAAAACAAAAAATCATTTTCGGAAATATTTTTATAAAAATAGCGTAACATAATATCGAAAAGTCGCGAAATCATTTGAGTTCTCTTAGTCCAAAGAGTTCTACCTTAGCCAAAAAGTTTTAAATTTTTCAAATTTTTCAGATTATAGCTAAAGTAAGTATACGGTATATACGGTATACCCCCCTATACTTAAACTTTGCTATGTTCTCATAGCACTAGTTGTTACAAGTACATAGGTCCATTTAAATATAGAGAAATATATGGGAGCTAAGAGGGGCTCCCCCTATACTTAGGTTAGAAATAACCTAAGTGTAAAGGCAAGGAAAGATGAGTAGAGAAAATCACGGGGACTCGGGTCCCCCCTATACTTAGGCTGAGATTAGCCTAAGTACATAGATGGAAATTGGTGTTGGGCGGGACCCTAGGTGAACGAAGAAGAGGAATGGATTTACAAGTGAGCGGTTTGAATCTGCGGAGATGAATGGAGTGATTAAGATTTTAGGGTGTGTATGGAAGCAAACATGGCTCAATCAATCAAGCAAACCCTTAGTTTCACCAACTCACACATGAAACCAACCGAAGTTGGTTTATTATATTGTCGGTTTTATTGGTGATAAAACATTAGATATTTACGCGAGAAAAAAATGTGAAGTGAAAATCAATGCGTATGCGAGGGTATTGCTCTCCCAAAATCGAATTTTACTCCATTTTTGGTTGACTTGCAATTAACAGTCCCAATTTTATTTTAGGTTATCACTGAATTATGGTTAGCACAAAATCAAGAAATCATCGTCTACCGTTCATTCCCATTTTCCGTTTATCCTAGGTGATCAAGCTAGGAAGAGAGAAAGCCGAGAAAAACATGTATTCGATAAAAACCGCGATCTAGGCTAAGCCAGAAATCATGCAGTGATTTGGCGATAAATCTGTGAAAAACTCGGGCCGTTTTGAAAACAAAAATCAATTTATGCAAGTCGATAAAAGCCGCACCTAATCATGCATCTATTAGCGGGAATGATTTTCATTAATTTTAGCTAAGTGAGACGAGATTATGTGCGTCTAAATTTAAAGTGTGTCCTACCTACGAGCAAACACGTAAAAGATAAAAATGAAAAACCGCTCAAAGAGTCGCGTGCTTGGTCCTAGGTCGACACTCAAGTGGGGACGATCCCCACACAACCATGATCGTTCGATTACATTCGCGAGTCTTCGATCGAAGACCGCTGTAAAAGACGAATTATTACATGGAAATAAAACTGCAAGACACACTTTTTTTTCTTTCTTTCTATATGCTCCAAGCAAGCTTCTGCGGCTCCTCGCAGCGGGGAGCGTCCTGCTCCTCGCCTCCTTGAACCATCAAGGACCCTGCCACAAAAACAATGGTTAGATATCAATTTTTTTTATAATGCAGAATATGTGATCATTTGACCTATAAAAAAGGAACACTAAACTAAACAAACAAAAATCCAAAAAATATAGGAAATGAGCCGTGTCCCCGGCAACGGCGGCATTTGACGAACCTCAAAATCGGCCCTTTAAGAGGTTTTTTTAGCACTCGGAGTTGTCGTAGCAGTCGGGCCAAAATGGACTCATCAAAAAGACCATCTGATTGATATATGTCAAATAAGAATGCGATGGTCATGAATTTTTTTACTTGGTAAGATACCAAGGTCGAACTCAGGGACACGAGCCTCTCTCGTATTAGTCGTATTTTTAGTCTATTTAATTTGCGTTGAGTTACAGGCATATAAGTCAAGGCATGCATGATGTGAGACAAGGCAACAATAATAAAAAATAAACATGCATTTTTTTTATCAATTTTTATCATGCAAATAAATGAACATGCAAAGCGAATGATATGCCCAAAATGATAGTCACTTGAGTCATAAAAAAATGCGAGTCAAACCGAGTTGAAATAAAGAAGCACTCTACATTTATAAAGCAAGTAGGCATGACAAACGAAGAAATCAGGACACTTAGATAATAAAATAATACACTACGGATCGTAGTGTCTAATCTAAAATTAAAGCATGCCATAATAAAGATGACGAGAAGAGCTTCAAAATGAAACTGAAATCAACTCGATTGGAGATATGTAGCTCAAGATATGCAATAAAGAAGCTAAGGGCATAACTGAAATAAAACATGAAATAAAATTGCATACATGTCCCTGGGAGGTACTAAAATGTAAATAAACAAAAGAGCGGGACCTTCCCTGTAAATTGCCCACACGCACAGGGGCATTTTTGCAAATACTGAAAGTAGCGAGGGCAAATGTGCAAAATGCCCACAGTGCATGTATGCTGCACGTGATCTGGACCTGCTTGCAATATGGAGAAAGTGGCAGGGTATCTCTGCAAATAACCCAGGTTCACGTGCCAGGCACGTGCTTCCCCAGGCTCGGACGAAGGGTCGGGTACGGCAGAGGCTCGGAGTTGCTTCGGCTGGCTCGGGCCTTGGTTTGGGCTCTGTGCAGGCTCGTGGAGGCTCGGAAGAATCCAAAGCCTGGAGGCTCGGGCGCTAGGCTCGGCTGTGCTCTGGTGATGACACATGGCCGAAGATGGACCCTCTGATTGTGGTGATCGGATGGATGCTGTGAGCTCCTGGAGGGACGACGTGGCTGCACGATGTCCGTTGGATCGAGAGGATCCAACAGATGTCGAAGTTGATGGCGTGGCCTCATGATGCAGCGTGGACCCCAAATTAGGGGGCCACATTTATTTAATTAAATAATTATCAATTTTATTTACGTTTTTAGCGGTCGTATTGGTCCAATTGAATAATTGAGATCGCCTGTGATCTCAACGTTGATTTCGTAGATTTTAATTATAATTGTTGGTCGATTAAATAATTAGAGTCTAATTAAGGTAATTAGAGGTCAATTAGGATTTGTTAGAGTCCAATTAAATAAGTGGTTGTCAATTTTACTATTTTTGTACACCCTCTCTGCTATATAAAGAGAGGGTAGGTCCTTGTTTTTAGTCAGTCAATGATTATGAAAATTTGAGAGTTATCTCATTATCTCCCTCCCTTCTCCTCTCCCCCCACGCGATCTCCGCGGTTCTTCTTCTCCAAAAAAACCCCTCGTTACCGACGAGTTCTTCTTCTTCTCAACCTCTCTCTTCTCCACTGATATTCCACCGCCAAATTAATTTAATTTATTGTCGACGCCGGAAGCCGTTTGCATCATTTTGCATCATTTGGTATCAGAGTTGATACCAAATTGATGCGCAATACGACCGCTAAAAACGTAAATAAAATTGATAATTATTTAATTAAATAAATGTGGCCCCCTAATTTGGGGTCACGCTGCATCAACTCTCCACCGCTTTAAAAATTCGGCTCCTGACGAATTGCGTGATGTAGGTGGATCGCTGGAGAATAAAATAATAATATATTTTGGTACCAATTGATGCGGATTGTAAATCGGCGACGGCGAATAAAATAATAATATATTTTTTTTGGTGATTTTGGTAGAGGGGATAGAAGGGTTGAGAAGAGAAATTGGAGGGGTTGAGAGGAAGAAAAACTCGTCGGAACGAGGGGTTTGGAGAAGATAACTCGCCGGGAATGCGAGAGGTTGAAGGAGGAGAACCGCGGAGATCGCGTGGAGGGAGAGAGAGAAGGAGAGGGGATAAAATGAGATCAACTCAAATTTTTACTTCATAATCGACTCACTAAAACAATGGGTCACCCTCTCTTTATATAGGAGAGAGGGTTTACAAAAATAGTAAATAACTCAAATTACAACTAATTTAATCCTAATTGACCTCTAACTAACTTAATTGGACTCTAACTTATTTAATTGACCCAAATTACATTTAAACTCTACGAAATAAACGTTGAGATCACATGCGATCTCAATTATTTAATTAGACCAATAAGACCGCTAAAAACGTAAATAAAATTGATAATTACTTAATTAAATAAATGTGGCCCCATAATTTGGGGTCACGCTGCATCAACTCTCCACCGCTTTAAAAAATTCGTCTCCCGACGAATTGCTTGACGTAGATACACGTTGAGAAATCGTCCTTGAATTGGGCTTGAATTTTCTCCAATTCGATCATTTTCAACATTACGTTTGTAGTTTTCTCCAATTGAAGGGCACCACTGCAATTTTTGTACCCCTTCAATTTTCTTGGCTTTGTTCTTTCTGCAAATAGGGGTTTTAGGGAATTTTTTTCTGCAATTTTCCCAATTTAGTTTCCATCTCCACATTCCAGGGGATTTGCATCCCGTGACTTCCGCCCCTCTTGTTAGGGCTTCCCGTGGAAGGCGCCGCATTTGGAGCCGGCAGGAGCTCTCGCGCAGGTGGCGCGGGGGAAGTCTGGAGGAGGGGCCGATGGGCGAGGCGGCGCGGCAGTGGGGAGGGGGCGGCGCGGGGAGAGGGGGCGATGGTCGAGGCGGCGCGGCAGTGGGGAGGGGGCGGCGGTGGCTTGCGATGGGAGGGGGAGAGGTAGCAGGCAGCGTCGGGCACGCACGAGAGGGTGCGCCAAAGGACGGATCTGGGGGGCAGCGTCGAGTGGCGAGCAGACTGCGGGGGTGGGCGAGGCCAGCACGAGTGGCGGCGCGATGGCTGGCGGCAGCGCGAAGTGCGGCAGGGTTTTGGAGGGAGGAGGGGTGTGGGTGGGGTGGCGCGAGGGGAAGGTGGGTTTTACGGGGAGGGGCTGGGCGGTGGGGGTGAGGCGAGATGGGGAGAGGGGGCGGTGCGGTGGCCTGGGAAAGGGGAGGGGTCGGGGTTGTTGGGTTCTGGGCTGCTGGGTTTGTGGGAGAGGGTCGGGGGGGGTGCGACGAGGGGAAGAGGCGGCGGCCGGGATGCTGGAACCGTCATCGGGGTTGATTTCGACGACGGAGTTGGGTCTGAAATCGCCGGGACAGCAACTGTTATTGCGAAGAAATCGACATTTTGGCATGCTTTATCCGCGGGATCTTCATCGAATATATTAAATGATGCAAAATGATGCAAACGGCTTCCGGCATCGACCTCTCGCATTCCCGGCGAGTTATCTTCTCCAAACCCCTCGTTCCGACGAGTTTTTCTTCCTCTCAACCCCTCCAATTTCTCTTCCTCAACCCTTCTATCCCCTCTACCAAAAATCCACCAAAAAAATATATTATTATTTTATTCGCCGTCGCCGATTTCAATCCGCATCACCTCATCGGGGCCGTTGGATGGTCGTTGAGAGGAGACCATCCAACGGTAACTGTGCGTCGTCCTCCACCTTCGGCTGGCGACGAATATCGATCTCCGGCGAGGGAGCCCCGACTCCGCCGCTCGCTCTCGGACACGATGGACCTCCCCCGAGCTCACGGAGAGATCGTCGATGAAGCAGGGAACTCGGGGAAGGCGCAAGACAGCTTGGCTCAGTCCAGCGGAGCTCTGAAGTCGAAGGTGAATGTGATGAAGTTGGCTCCGGCGATCATCCGGTCATTGAAGGCTTTTGATGACCTGCAGTGTTAGGAATACATAGCCGAAGCCTAAAAAGTGCGTGCGTGAGGTGAAGTGGAAGCTCATAGGGCGGAGAAGGCGGGAGCTCGGAGCTCCTCCGCCGCGAGGTGGCGGAGGAGATGGGTTGAGGTGGTCTGGGGCTGCGACGGAGAAAGAAGGTGGTCGGGGGCAGCGCGTGAAAGGGGGAGTAAAGGCGAAGCTTTGGAGAGGTTCAATGGAGCGAGAGGGACGGCCGGAGAGGCCGAATTAAATCAAAGAAATTGAATAAAAAGACAAAGGGAGATCAGAGGGCTTACGTGGTCGGAGGCGGAGCGGGGGCTTGGGCTGGGCATCACGGTGGATGCCCGGGTCTTCGCTGGACGTCGTCAGCCGGTCGACGCAGCTCGGGCGATCGCTAGGAGCGCCGCGACTCCGCCATGGAGGGCGGAGGGTCTCACCGGAGGCGCGCGTCGTCTTCGCGCTCCCTCCTACCTCCTCGCTGTCACCGAGAGGTGAAGGAATGCTGGGCGTGGCCCCGCGTACAAGTGGACAATCGGAAATGGAGGAGGGAGCGGCGTATTTGAAGAGCTAGTTGGCGGTCCAGGTGCGTGGCGACGTGGGTTTAAGGGCATATGTGGGGCGACTGGGAGGACGACGAAGTACGTGGGATGATACGCGGGGGAGAAGGAAGACTGGGGAAGTGAGTGGGGAAGTTGGTGATGGAAGAAGTCGACTGGTGTGGCGGAGAAAAAGGAAAGGGGAAGGGTCGTCGCGAGATGGAAAACGTGGGAGAGGTGGTCGTCGGGAGGTTGACGATGACGCGGGGGCCGTTGGATCTGGAGATCCAACGGCGAGGATGAAGGCGCGCGGCGACGGTCTTGATCAAATCGATGGCGAAGCGATCGAAGGCAGATGGGCTGCCACGTGTTGAGCTGAGAGAAGGGCGCTGATGGACGGTAAGATTAAATTAGGACCTGTGATCGGATGGTGGAGGATCCGTCAGCAATGGACGGTGGAGATGGCTGATCGAGAGCGGGATCGAGTGGCCCTCCACGTGACATATGGCGGCTTCTGGCTTAGGCGCTAACGTGCGGTGATAGATGGGCCAAGGGTTAGATCAAACGGCTGAGAAATTGGGAGCGCGTGGAAGGCAGCTAGCTGTTGGATCAAGAGGGCGATCCGACGGTCGGTTATGGAGGCGGAAGAGACAAGGGAAGCGGGCCACGTGGCGCCCCCAGAATGGGCCACGTGCCCAATCAGATTTATTCGAGGGTATTTTTGATTTTTGGGGGTTAAAAAGGCCGAATTTGAGAAAACTCAAAACCATGAAAGTTGTAGATCTTGATGAGATCTACAAGTTTCATGTTGACCAAAACTGAAGATGAGATCAAACAAAGATCCGGAATATTTTTGAGGGTATTTTTAAGTCTAAAAATACCACCGATATTTGTTTTGCCATTTTATTTAAGACTCTGTTAATAACATGACACTAACTGGGTTTTATTGACAAAACTTTAAGCAAGGGGGTTAATAATGGAACATTAAGATGATGAAACCGAGTTTCATCACCCCCCTATACTTAAACTATGCTCGTCCTCGAGCATAAAAAAGAATGACTAAGTTGGATTAACCCCCTTGTGCATGTGAATACATGATCCAATCTGATCAGGTTGACTCGACTTTAGAGATCCAAAATTCTAGAATTCAACCCAGCCTTAATCAAGAGGCATCCAATTCCTCTACTTCTCCAGACTCTCTCTGATGTACATATAATCTAAAGTATGAAAGTTTAGTGTTGACTGCGATTCTGAGAGTAGAGTCAATTCGTCACCCAAAGTCTTGGTCCGAGAAATCTCCTAAGGACCCAATCCTCAACACTAGGGAATAAATCAAATCTTGCATTCAGTCCACTGTCTCTTTAGTTGTCAGACTTAGAAAATGTAGATGACAGGCCAGTAATGGAGGGCATGGGATTGTGTCATTTCTTCTCTCCCTCTCATTGGAACAAGGATTCTCTCTAGTGCCATTTACGCAACACATTTTTTGGTGTTGATCAATGCGTCCGTCAAGAGAAGTTGGAGCCGTCTGCACTTGTTTTCCTGGGAGTACACCGGGGTGTGTCTCTTTTGAGTACCTATCGTACCTTCGACACCCAGACTTGTAGCATTTACGATGCAGAGCCCTTTTTTGGTGCAAGCCCGACTCTTGGTCCTAATAACGGTGGTCCAAGTTGACACTTTGAAAACTTTGGGAGCGCTCGCCTTTGGTGGAAGCTTTGATTTTTGACTTTGTGGAATGAGAGCTTTTCTTTGAATTTCATTGACTTGTATAATTTGTGGCTAGCTCCACTGCTTTTACCAAGAGTTGGCGCACACTGATCAACAAAATTTTTTTTATTTATCACACCCTGGCACTTAGGTCAATATCAAGAGATTAGTATAAGAACTAAGTTCTCATACTGGCTAATATTGCTGACACTCAGGTTTCATGAAGCCTCCAAAGATTTTATCCCATCCTCGAGCATCATTAGATCAAATCCAAACTCGACTTCCTCATCCCAATCCCTCAGGTGAAAAATCAACTCATCTCATCAAAACCGCAGTCGTGTATGTGATGTGCTGATCATATTCTTTTTGTCTGACTAAGCATGGAATATAGCATGCAAATCTAGAAACCTAGGGGACTGTGGACAATTAAGTCTATGACCCTGATGGCTAAGGCTGGTTAACCTAAAATCTCAAAGACCTCAAAAAGCTAAGTCTCCTTGATCATTTCAGATCCTGGGTGGAAGTGTAAGTGTAGAGGATTAATCCAACTTCTTCATTCAAAAACAAGATTTTTTTTATTTTTTATTTTTTTTTGCAATGAAGAACTTCAAGAGATATTAGAGCTGCCGAAACTCAATTGAGCATCTGCAATTCAGCCAGTATGGATGTAAGTACAGGCCGAAGCCCGTTGCTTGAGAACGGGGCCTTACGCGATGTCCTCTAAACCATCCAATCTGTTAAGGGCGAACCCTCACTGAATGCGGCTTACTTAATTGGGCTTAGTAGTCACTAACGGCTCCTAAAGGGTTTTGCGTTTTTCTCATTTTTATGGATTTTACTAAAGGTTAAAACACAAGTTAAACTCAACTTTCCTTGAAAAGACTTTCAAAACCATGTCACGCAAATAAAAAGTTTTGAAAACATTTTCAAAAGATTTTTTTTCAAAACAAAAAATCATTTTCGAAAATATTTTTTATAAAAATAGCGTAACATAATATCGAAAAGCCGCGAAATCATTTGAGTTCTCTTAGTCCAAAGAGTTCTACCTTAGCCAAAAAGTTTCAAATTTTTCAAATTTTCAGATTATAGCTAAAGTAAATATACGGTATATACGGTATACCCCCCTATACTTAAACTTTGCTATGTTCTCATAGCACTAGTTGTTACAAGTACATAGGTCCATTTAAATTTAGAGAAATATATGGGAGCTAAGAGGGGCTCCCCCTGTACTTAGGTTAGAAATAACCTAAGTGTAAAGGCAAGGAAAGATGAGTAGAGAAAATCACGGGGACTCGGGTCCCCCCTATGCTTAGGCTGAGATTAGCCTAAGTACAAAGATGGAAATTGGTGTTGGGAGGGACCTAAGGTGAACGAAGAAGAGGAATGGATTTACAAGTGAGCGGTTTGAATCTGCGGAGATGAATGGAGTGATTAAGATTTTAGGGTGTGTATCGAAGCAAACATGGCTCAATCAATCAAGCAAACCCTTAGTTTCACCAACTCACACATGAAACCAACCGAAGTTGGTTTGTTATATTGTCGGTTTATTGGTGATAAAACATTAGATATTTACGCGGGAAAAAAATGTGAAGTGAAAATCAATGACGTATGCGAGGGTATTGCTCTCCCAAAACCGAATTTTACTCCATTTTTGGTTGACTTGCAATTAACAGTCCCAATTTTATTTTAGGTTATCACTGAATTATGGTTAGCACAAAATCAAGAAATCATCGTCTACCGTTCATTCCATTTTCCGTTTATCCTAGGTGATCAAGCTAGGAAGAGAGAAAGCCGAGAAAAACATGTATTCGATAAAAACCGCGATCTAGGCTAAGCGAGAAATCATGCAGTGATTTGGCGATAAATCTGTGAAAAACTCGGGCCGTTTTGAAAACCAAAATCAATGTATGTTAGTCGATAAAAGCCGCACCTAATCATGCATCTATTAGCGGGAATGATTTTCATTAATTTTAGCTAAGTGAGGCGAGATTATGTGCGTCTAAATTTAAAGTGTGTCCTACCTACGAGCAAACACGTAAAAGATAAAAATGAAAAACCGCTCAAAGAGTCGCGTGCTTGGTCCTAGGTCGACACTCAAGTGGGGACGATCCCCACACAACCATGATCGTTCGATTACATTCGCGAGTCTTCGATCGAAGACCGCTGTAAAAGATGAATTATTACATGGAAATAAAACTGCAAGACACACATTTTTTTTCTTTCTTTTCTATATGCTCCAAGCAAGCTTCTGCGGCTCCTCGCAGCGGGGAGCGTCCTGCTCCTCGCCTCCTTGAACCATCAAGGGCCCTGCCACAAAAACAATGGTTAGATATCAATTTTTTTATAATGCAGAATATGTGATCATTTGACCTATAAAAAGGAACACTAAACTAAACAAACAAAAATCCAAAAAATATAGGAAATGAGCCGTGTCCCCGGCAACGACGCCATTTGACGAACCTCAAAATCGGCCCTTTAAGAGTGTGTTTTTAGCACTCGGAGTTGTCGTAGCAGTCGGGCCAAAATGGACTCATCAAAAAGACCATCTGATTGATATATGTCAAATAAGAATGCGATGGTCATGAATTTTTTTACTTGGTAAGATACCAAGGTCGAACTCAGGGACACGAGCCTCTCTCGTATTAGTCGGATTTTTAGTCTATTTAATTTGCGTTGAGTTACAGGCATATAAGTCAAGGCATGCATGAAGTGAGACAAGGCAACAATAATAAAAAATAAATATGCATTTTTTTTATCAATTTTTATCATGCAAATAAATGAACATGCAAAGCGAATGATATGCCCAAAATGATAGTCACTTGAGTCATAAAAAAATGCGAGTCAAACCGAGTTGAAATAAAGAAGCACTCTACATTTATAAAGCAAGTAGGCATGACAAACGAAGAAATCATGACACTTAGATAATAAAATAATACACTACGGATCATAGTGTCAAATCTAAAATTAAAGCATGCCATAATAAAGATGACGAGAAGAGCTTCAAAATGAAACTGAAATCAACTCGATTGGAGATATGTAGCTCAAGATATGCAATAAAGAAGCTAAGGGCATAATTGAAATAAAACATGAAATAAAATTGCATACAGGTCCCTGGGAGGTACTAAAATGTAAATAAACAAAAGAGCGGGACCTTCCCTGTAAATTGCCCACACGCACAGGGGCATTTTTGCAAATACTGAAAGTAGCGAGGGCAAATGTGCAAAATGCCCACAGTGCATGTATGCTGCACGTGATCTGGACCTGCTTGCAATATGGAGAAAGTGGCAGGGTATCTCTGCAAATAACCCAGGGTTTCACGTGCCAGGCACATGCTTCCCCAGGCTCGGACGAAGGGTCGGGTACGGCAGAGGCTCGGAGTTGCTTCGGCTGGCTCGGGCCTTGGTTTGGGCTCTGTGCAGGATCGGAAGAATCCAAGCCTGGAGGCTCGGGTGCTAGGCTCGGCTGTGCTCTGGTGATGACACGTGGCCGAAGATGGACCCTCTGATTGTGGTGATCGGATGGATGCTGTGAGCTCCTGGAGGGACGACGTGGCTGCACGATGTCCGTTGGATCGAGAGGATCCAACAGATGTCGAAGTTGATGGCGTGGCCTCATCGGGGCCGTTGGATGGTCGCTGAGAGGAGACCATCCAATGGTAACTGTGCGTCGTCCTCCACCTTCGGCTGGCGGCGAATATCGATCTCCGGCGAGGGAGCCCCGACTCCGCCGCTCGCTCTCGGACACGATGGACCTCCCCCGAGCTCACGGAGAGATCGTCGATGAAGCAGGGAACTCGGGGAAGGCGCAAGACAGCTTGGCTCAGTCCAGCAGAGCTCTGAAGTCGAAGGTGAATGTATGAAGTTGACTCCGGCGATCATCCGGTCATTGAAGGCTTTTGATGACCTGCAGTGTTAGGAATACATAGCCGAAGCCTAAAAAGTGCGTGCGTGAGGTGAAGTGGAAGCTCATAGGGCGGAGAAGGCGGGAGCTCGGAGCTCCTCCGCCGCGAGGTGGCGGAGGAGATGGGTTGAGGTGGTCTGGGGCTGCGACGGAGAAAGAAGGTGGTCGGGGGCAGCGCGTGAAAGGGGGAGTAAAGGCGAAGCTTTGGAGAGGTTCAATGGAGCGAGAGGACGGCCGGAGAGGCCGAATTAAATCAAAGAAATTGAATAAAAAGACAAAGGGAGATCAGAGGGCTTACCTGGTCGGAGGCGGAGCGGGGGCTTGGGCTGGGCATCACGGTGGATGCCCGGGTCTTCGCTGGACGTCGTCAGCCGGTCGACGCAGCTCGGGCGATCGCTAGGAGCGCCGCGACTCCACCATGGAGGGCGGAGGGTCTCACCGGAGGCGCGCGTCGTCTTCGCGCTCCGTCCTACCTCCTCGCTGTCACCGAGAGGTGGAGGAATGCTGGGCGTGGCCCCGCGTACAAGTGGACAATCGGAAATGGAGGAGGGAGCGGCGTATTTGAAGAGCTAGTTGGCGGTCCAGGTGCGTGGCGACGTGGGTTTAAGGGCATATGTGGGGCGACTGGGAGGACGACGAAGTACGTGGGATGATACGCGGGGGAGAAGTAAGACTGGGGAAGTGAGTGGGGAAGTTGGTGATGGAAGAAGTCGACTGGTGTGGCGGAGAAAAAGGAAAGGGGGAAGGGTCGTCGCGAGATGTAAAACGTGGGAGAGGTGGTCATCGGGAGGTTGACGATGACGCGGGGGCCGTTGGATCTGGAGATCCAACGGCGAGGATGAAGGCGCGCGGCGACGGTCTTGATCAAATCGATGGCGAAGCGATCGAAGGCAGATGGGCTGCCACGTGTTGAGCTGAGAGAAGGGCGCTGATGGACGGTAAGATTAAATTAGGACCTGTGATCGGATGGTGGAGGATCCGTCAGCAATGGACGGTGGAGATGGCTGATCGAGAGCGGGATCGAGTGGCCCTCCACGTGACATATGGCGGCTTCTGGCTTAGGCGCTAACGTGCGGTGATAGATGGGCCAAGGGTTAGATCAAACGGCTGAGAAATTGGGAGCGCGTGGAAGGCAGCTAGCTGTTGGATCAAGAGGGCGATCCGACGGCCGGTTATGGAGGCGGAAGAGACAAGGGAAGCGGGCCACGTGGCGCCCCCAGAATGGGCCACGTACCCAATCAGATTTATTCGAGGGTATTTTTGATTTTTGGGGGTTAAAAAGGCCGAATTTGAGAAAACTCAAAACATGAAAGTTGTAGATCTTGATGAGATCTACAAGTTTCATGTTGACCAAAACTGAAGATGAGATCAAACAAAGATCCGGAATATTTTTGAGGGTATTTTTAAGTCTAAAAATACCACCGATATTTGTTTTGCCATTTTTATTTAAGACTCTGTTAATAACATGACACTAACTGGGTTTTATTGACAAAACTTTAAGCAAGGGGGTTAATAATGGAACATTAAGATGATGAAACCGAGTTTCATCACCCCCCTATACTTAAACTATGCTCGTCCTCGAGCATCAAAAAGAATGACTAAGTTGGATTAACCCCCTTGTGCATGTGAATACATGATCTAATCTGATCAGGTTGACTCGACTTTAGAGATCCAAAATTCTAGAATTCAACCCAGCCTTAATCAAGAGGCATCCAATTCCTCTACTTCTCCAGACTCTCTCTGATGTACATATTGATGCGGATCGAAATCGGCGACGGCGAATAAAATAATAATATATTTTGGTGGATTTTTGGTAGAAGTAGAGAATGGTTGAGAGGAGAAATTGGAGGGATTGAGAGGAAGAAAACTCGCCGGGAATGCGAGAGGTTGAAGGAGAAGACCGCGGAGATCGCGTGGAGGGAGAAGAGAGATAAGAGAGAGATACGAGATAAAATCTCAAATTTCACTTCATAATTGACCGTCTCTAAAATAAGGACCTACCCTATCTTTATATAGGAGAGAGGGTGTACAAAAATAGTAAACTTAATTAAATTGACAACCAACTTATTTAATTAGACTCTAACAAATCGTAATTGACCTCTAATTACCTTAATTAGACTTTAATTATTTAATTGACCAACAATTATAATTAAAATCTACGAAATCAACGTTGAGATCACATGCGATCTCAATTATTCAATTAGACCAATACGACCGCTAAAAACATAAATAAAATTGATAATTATTTAATTAAATAAATGTGGCCCCATAATTTGGGGTCACGCTGCATCAACTCTCCACCGCTTTAAAAAAATTCGGCTCCTGACGAATTGCGTGAACTGCAAGCTTGGAGGATGATTCGGCGGCTTCAATTGACTGCTGGAAGAACATGTGGGGCATGAACGGCGGAATCCATGTGCGGGCGGGAGAGGCGCGGCTACCGTGGTTGAAAAACATATGCGGTGCGTACGGCGGCGGCGTCGCGTCTGTTGACTCCTTCCCATGATGCTCAAAAAATTGATGCGGCATGGAGAATATGGCCCTTGAATAATCCATAATGAAGCAATGGCACAAGGAGAGGAGAAGGGGAGATGTGTCTAAAAGGTAGAGCCATGGGGTCCTTATATAGGGAAAACCCAAGGTCCTAGTCCTGTTTGAATAAGGAAAATCCCCATAATTCTGGTTTGCAGCCCTTTTCCTTAAATATTTTCGCCACCAGGGGCGTGGGTGCAGTTTTCGTACCCCTTTAATTGAACCCTTATTGAGAGAGTGGCCTTTATCCTTTCCTTTTAAATAAAAACTCAAGTCAGGGGGGGCTCTTTGTAAAATTTCCAAATTATTCTCTCATCCCACAATTTGTGGGATTGCCATCCCGCAAGTCTCGCAACCTCGGTTAGGGTTGCCTTCTTCAACGCAGCCGCGGGAGGTGGGTGCGTGCGTGGAGGCGCTATCGGCGCGAGGGCGGTTGGCGGACGCACTGGGCGGCGCGCGATTCCTCGTTGGTGCTGGCTGGGGCGGTGGTCCCGCGGGCGGAGCCTGCGCGGTTTGGTGGGGAGGTAGGGGTCGTCCGACCCTTGGTGCGGGGGCGCGGCGAAAAGGAGTCGCGGGATGCGCTGGGGCTTGCGTGGGGAAGGGCTTGGCGGGTGGAGGGCCTGAGGCGATGGTGTGGGGGGGCCGTTGAGTTGGTGGTGCAGGCGCGAGTAGCGGGCTGGCGGGGGGGGGGGTGCGGATCGATTTGGGCGGGGCGTAGTAGCGCGCCAGATAAGGCTGGGAAGAAGCGGGGTGGTGGCGAGGCTGGGAAGAGGGGCCGTGGAGCCAGGGGAAGGGGCGTGAGGTAGGGGGGGGTTCCTGGGTTCCGTGGGGAAGCAGGAGGAGGAGGGGAGGCGCTGCGGGTGGGGGCGGCAGCAGAGGTGGGGGTGCGTCGAGGCGAGCGGTCGTGGCGCGCGGCGTCGATCTGGGCGCAGCGGGGAGGAGCCGGCTCTGGCACCGCGTGGGCGGTGGCCTGGAGGTGGAAGGTTGCAGCCCGCAGTTAGGCCGAGTGCGTGGTGGCGTCGGGGCTGCCGCGGTGGTGAGAAGAGCCGCCGGCGGCGCGGCAAGGGGCTGGACAGCTTGTAGACCTGCTGCGGGGGTTGGGGTTGTCTTCATGGATGTCGGCGGTGTTGGGGCCTGATCTGAAAACGCCTTGACAGCCCCTGTTTCTTCATTTTTCTCTCCTAAAATGGTCTGGACAGCGACTGCGACCCCACGGAAATTGACCTTTTCATAATTTTCCTCCGTAGGATCTTCATCAAACGTTGGTCCTATGTCCTCCTTGTCTTGTTCAACGATTGTTTCACTAAAATCGATATTAGGACTGAGAATACCTTCATTTTCATGGCTGACATCGACTTGAACTGCAGGTACAATGCTCATATTTTGGTTGTCGACCGGTAAATCTTCGTCGATTTGAGCGTCCAACCATGCGTGCACCTTGATGCATGCTATAAGTCGTTGATGGAACTTTTTTGAGCGATGCGAATCACGAGATGGACGGCGGAGACCGAACTTCGCACACCAATAGTCGATCGGATCGTCGAAAAACGATTCGAAATTTATGCTCTGATACCAATTGATGCGGATCGAAATCGGCGACGGCGAATAAAATAATAATATATTTTGGTGGATTTTTGGTAGAAGAAGAGAATGGTTGAGAAGAGAAATTGGAGGGATTGAGAGGAAGAACACTCGCCGGGAATGCGAGAGGTTGAAGGAGAAGACCGCGGAGATCGCGTGGAGGGAGAAGAGAGATAAGAGAGAGATACGAGATAAAGTCGGTGGAGGAGGGCGACGGGGCCCCTGGGGTGAGGGCTGGCCGTTGTTGGACTGGAAGGGGCCCGGGGCGGATATCGGGGCCGCTTTCGGTGACGACGGCTGATCTGAAATCTTCTGGGCAGCCACTGTTCCTTCGTTTTTTCCTTCTAAAACAGTCTGGACAGCGGCTTGATCGGCTTCCACGGTGAGTTTTTCGTTGTCAAAACTCGCGGTAGCGGTTTCGGTGGTTGACGGCTTCGATTGCGCGTCGCGGTAGGCCTCAAGGTTGGCCGTGAAGTCCCGAAACATTGATGACATGGATCGGAAGTTGTTCTGCAAATCGCGTAACATGCGCTCCGTCTCCTTGTCGTAGTCGTCGTTGACTCGTCGTTTTCTGTCGGACGAACGATGGTGCCGGTGCGAACACCGGGGCGGATCGTTAGATCGTGAGGACGATCTAAATGCCATGCTCTGATACCAATTGATGCGGATCGAAATTGGCGACGGTGAATAAAATAATAATATATTTTGGTGGATTTTTGGTAGAAGAAGAGAATGGTTGAGAAGAGAAATTGGAGGGATTGAGAGGAAGAAAACTCGCCGGGAATGCGAGAGGTTGAAGGAGAAGACCGCGGAGATCGCGTGGAGGGAGAAGAGAGATAAGAGAGAGATACGAGATAAAATCTCAAATTTCACTTCATAATTGACCGTCTCTAAAACAAGGACCTGCCCTCTCTTTATATAGGAGAGAGGGTGTACAAAAATAGTAAACTTAATTAAATTGACAACCAACTTATTTAATTGGACTCTAACAAATCCTAATTGACCTCTAATTACCTTAATTTGACTTTAATTATTTAATTGACCAACAATTATAATTAAAATCTACGAAATCAACGTTGAGATCACAGGCGATCTCAATTATTCAATTAGACCAATACGACCGCTAAAAACGTAAATAAAATTGATAATTATTTAATTAAATAAATGTGGCCCCATAATTTGGGGTCACGCTGCATCACATATAATCTAAAGTATGAAAGTTTAGTGTTGACTGCGATTCTGAGAGTAGAGTCAATTCGTCACCCAAAGTCTTGGTCCGAGAAAATCTCCTAAGGACCCAATCCTCAACACTAGGGAATAAATCAAATCTTGCATTCAGTCCACTGTCTCTTTAGTTGTCAGACTTAGAAAATGTAGATGACAGGCCAGTAATGGAGGGCATGGGATTGTGTCATTTCTTCTCTCCCTCTCATTGGAACAAGGATTCTCTCTAGTGCCATTTACGCAACACATTTTTTGGTGTTGATCAGTGCGTCCGTCAAGAGAAGTTGGAGCCGTCTGCACTTGTTTTCCTGGGAGTACACCGGGGTGTGTCTCTTTTGAGTACCTATCGTACCTTCGACACCCAGACTTGTAGCATTTACGATGCAGAGCCCTTTTTTGGTGCAAGCTCGACTCTTGGTCCTAATAACGGTGGTCCAAGTGGACACTTTGAAAACTTTGGGAGCGCTCGCCTTTGGTGGAAGCTTTGATTTTTGACTTTGTGGAATGAGAGCTTTTCTTTGAATTTCATTGACTTGTATAATTTGTGGCTAGCTCCACTGCTTTTACCAAGAGTTGGCGCACACTGATCAACAATTTTTTTTTTATTTATCACACCCTGGCACTTAGGTCAATATCAAGAGATTAGTATAAGAACTAAGTTCTCATACTGGCTAATATTGCTGACACTCAGGTTTCATGAAGCCTCCAAAGATTTTATCCCATCTTCGAGCATCATTAGATCAAATCCAAACTCGACTTCCTCATCCCAATCCCTCAGGTGAAAAATCAACTCATCTCATCAAAAACCGCAGTCGTGTATGTGATGTGCTGATCATATTCTTTTTGTCTGAGACTAAGCATGGAATATAGCATGCAAATCTAGAAACCTAGGGGACTGTGGACAATTAAGTCTATGACCCTGATGGCTAAGGCTGGTTAACCTAAAATCTCAAAGACCTCAAAAAGCTAAGTCTCCTTGATCATTTCAGATCCTGGGTGGAAGTGTAAGTGTAGAGGATTAATCTAACTTCTTCATTCAAAAACAAGATTTTTTTTTTAATTTTTTTGCAATGAAGAACTTCAAGAGATATTAGAGCTGCCGAAACTCAATTGAGCATCTGCAATTCAGCCAGTATGGATGTAAGTACAGGCCGAAGCCCGTTGCTTGAGGACGGGGCCTTACGCGATGTCCTCTAAACCATCCAATCTGTTAAGGGCGAACCCTCACTGAATGCGGCTTACTTAATTGGGCTTAGTAGTCACTAACGGCTCCTAAAGGGTTTTGCGTTTTTCTCATTTTTATGGATTTTAATAAAGGTTAAAACACAAGTTAAACTCAACTTTCCTTGAAAAGACTTTCAAAACCATGTCACGCAAATAAAAAGTTTTCAAAACATTTTCAAAAGATTTTTTTTCAAAACAAAAAATCATTTTCGAAATATTTTTTTTTATAAAAATAGCGTAACATAATATCGAAAAGCCGCGAAATAATTTGAGTTCTCTTAGTCCAAAGAGTTCTACCTTAGCCAAAAAGTTTTAAATTTTTCAAATTTTTCAGATTATAGCTAAAGTAAATACACGGTATATACGGTATACCCCCCTATACTTAAACTTTGCTATGTTCTCATAGCACTAGTTGTTACAAGTACATAGGTCCATTTAAATATAGAGAAATATATGGGAGCTAAGAGGGGCTCCCCCTATACTTAGGTTAGAAATAACCTAAGTGTAAAGGCAAGGAAAGATGAGTAGAGAAAATCACGGGGACTCGGGTCCCCCCTATACTTAGGCTGAGATTAGCCTAAGTACAAAGATGGAAATTGGTGTTGGGAGGGACCCAAGGTGAACGAAGAAGAGGAATGGATTTACAAGTGAGCGGTTTGAATCTGCGGAGATGAATGGAGTGATTAAGATTTTAGGGTGTATATCGAAGCAAACATGGCTCAATCAATCAAGCAAACCCTTAGTTTCACCAACTCACACATGAAACCAACCGAAGTTGGTTTGTTATATTGTCGGTTTTATTGGTGATAAAACATTAGATATTTACGCGGGAAAAAAATGTGAAGTGAAAATCAATGCGTATGCGAGGGTATTGCTCTCCCAAAACCGAATTTTACTCCATTTTTGGTTGACTTGCAATTAACAGTCCCAATTTTATTTTAGGTTATCACTGAATTATGGTTAGCACAAAATCAAGAAATCATCGTCTACCGTTCATTCCCATTTTCCGTTTATCCTAGGTGATCAAGCTAGGAAGAGAGAAAGCCGAGAATAACATGTATTCGATAAAAACCGCGATCTAGGCTAAGCGAGAAATCATGCAGTGATTTGGCGATAAATCTGTGAAAAACTCGGGCCGTTTTGAAAACCAAAATCAATGTATGCAAGTCGATAAAAGCCGCACCTAATCATGCATCTATTAGCGGGAATGATTTTCATTAATTTTAGCTAAGTGAGGCGAGATTATGTGCGTCTAAATTTAAAGTGTGTCCTACCTACGAGCAAACACGTAAAAGATAAAAATGAAAAACCGCTCAAAGAGTCGCGTGCTTGGTCCTAGGTCGACACTCAAGTGGGGACGATCCCCACACAACCATGATCATTCGAGTACATTCGCGAGTCTTCGATCAAAGACCGCTGTAAAAGACGAATTATTACATGGAAATAAAACTGCAAGACACACATTTTTTTTCTTTCTTTTCTATATGCTCCAAGCAAGCTTCTGCGGCTCCTCGCAGCGGGGAGCGTCCTGCTCCTCGCCTCCTTGAACCATCAAGGACCCTGCCACAAAAACAATGGTTAGATATCAATTTTTTTTTATAATGCAGAATATGTGATCATTTGACCTATAAAAAAGGAACACTAAACTAAACAAACAAAAATCCAAAAAATATAGGAAATGAGCCGTGTCCCCGGCAACGGCGCCATTTGACGAACCTCAAAATCGGCCCTTTAAGAGTGTGTTTTTAGCACTCGGAGTTGTCGTAGCAGTCGAGCCAAAATGGACTCATCAAAAAGACCATCTGATTGATATATGTCAAATAAGAATGCGATGGTCATGAATTTTTTTACTTGGTAAGATACCAAGGTCGAACTCAGGGACACGAGCCTCTCTCGTATTAGTCGGATTTTTAGTCTATTTAATTTGCGTTGAGTTACAGGCATATAAGTCAAGGCATGCATGAAGTGAGACAAGGCAACAATAATAAAAAATAAACATGCATTTTTTTTTTATCAATTTTTATCATGCAAATAAATGAACATGCAAAGCGAATGATATGCCCAAAATGATAGTCACTTGAGTCATAAAAAAATGCGAGTCAAACCGAGTTGAAATAAAGAAGCACTCTACATTTATAAAGCAAGTAGGCATGACAAACGAAGAAATCATGACACTTAGATAATAAAATAATACACTACGGATCATAGTGTCAAATTTAAAATTAAAGCATGCCATAATAAAGATGACGAGAAGAGCTTCAAAATGAAACTGAAATCAACTCGATTGGAGATATGTAGCTCAAGATATGCAATAAAGAAGCTAAGGGCATAACTGAAATAAAACATGAAATAAAATTGCATACAGGTCCCTGGGAGGTACTAAAATGTAAATAAACAAAAGAGCGGGACCTTCCCTGTAAATTGCCTACACGCACAGGGGCATTTTTGCAAATACTGAAAGTAGCGAGGGCAAATGTGCAAAATGCCCACAATGCATGTATGCTGCACGTGATCTGGACCTGCTTGCAATATGGAGAAAGTGGCAGGGTATCTCTGCAAATAACCCAGGGTTTCACGTGCCAGGCACGTGCTTCCCCAGGCTCGGACGAAGGGTCGGGTACGGCAGAGGCTCGGAGTTGCTTCGGCTGGCTCGGGCCTTGGTTTGGGCTCTGTGCAGGCTCGTGGAGGCTCGGAAGGATCCAAGCCTGGAGGCTCGGGCGCTAGGCTCGGCTGTGCTTTGGTGATGACACGTGGCCGAAGATGGACCCTCTGATTGTGGTGATCGGATGGATGTTGTGAGCTCCTGGAGGGACGACGTGGCTGCACGATGTCCGTTGGATCGAGAGGATCCAACAGCTGTCAAAGTTGATGGCGTGGCCTCATCGGGGCCGTTGGATGGTCGCTGAGAGGAGACCATCCAACGGTAACTGTGCGTCGTCCTCCACCTTCGGCTGGCGGCGAATATCGATCTCCGGCGAGGGAGCCCCGACTCCGCCGCTCGCACTCGGACACGATGGACCTCCCTCGAGCTCACGGAGAGATCGTCGATGAAGCAAGGAACTCGGGGAAGGCGCAAGACAGCTTGGCTCAGTCCAGCGGAGCTCTGAAGTCGAAGGTGAATGTGATGAAGTTGGCTCCGGCGATCATCCGGTCATTGAAGGCTTTTGATGACCTGCAGTGTTAGGTTTACATAGCCGAAGCCTAAAAAGTGCGTGCGTGAGGTGAAGTGGAAGCTCATAGGGCGGAGAAGGCGGGAGCTCGGAGCTCCTCCGCCGTGAGGTGGCGGAGGAGATGGGTTGAGGTGGTCTGGGGCTGCGACGGAGAAAGAAGGTGGTCGGGGGCAGCGCGTGAAAGGGGGAGTAAAGGCGAAGCTTTGGAGAGGTTCAATGGAGCGAGAGGACGGCCGGAGAGGCCGAATTAAATCAAAGAAATTGAATAAAAAGACAAAGGGAGATCGGAGGGCTTACCTGGTCGGAGGCGGAGCGGGGGCTTGGGCTGGGCATCACGGTGGATGCCCGGGTCTTCGCTGTACGTCGTCAGCCGGTCGACGCAGCTCGGGCGGTCGCTAGGAGCATCGCGACTCCGCCATGGAGGGCGGAGGGTCTCACCGGAGGCGCGCGTCGTCTTCGCGCTCCGTCCTACCTCCTCGCTGTCACCGAGAGGTGGAGGAATGCTGGGTGTGGCCCCGCGTTGAAGTGGACAATCGGAAAATGAGGAGGGAGCGGCGTATTTGAAGAGCTAGTTGGCGGTCCAGGTGCGTGGCGATGTGGGTTTAAGGGCAGATGTGGGGCGACTGGGAGGACGACGAAGTACGTGGGATGATATGCGGGGGAGAAGGAAGACTGGGGAAGTGAGTGGGGAAGTTGGTGATGGAAGAAGTCGACTGGTGTGGCGGAGAAAAAGGAAAGGGGGAATTGTCGTCGTGAGATGGAAAACGTGGGAGAGGTGGTCGTCGGGAGGTTGACGATGACGCGGGGGCCGTTGGATCTGGAGATCCAACGGTGAGGATGAAGGTGTGCAGCGACGGTCTTGATCAAATCTATGGCGAAGCGATCGAAGGCAGATGGGCTGCCACGTATTGAGCTGAGAGAAGGGCGCTGATGGACGGTAAGATTAAATTAGGACCTGTGATCGGATGGTGGAGGATCCGTCAGCAATGGATGGTGGAGATGGCTGATCGAGAGCGGGATCGAGTGGCCCTCCACGTGACATGTGGCGGCTTCTGGCTTAGGCGCTAACGTGCGGTGATAGATGGGCCAAGGGTTAGATCAAACGGCTGAGAAATTGGGAGCGCGTGGAAGGCAGCTGGCCGTTGGATCAAGAGGGCGATCCGACGGCTGGTTATGGAGGCGGAAGAGACAAGGGAAGCGGGCCACGTGGCGCCCCCAGAATGGGCCACGTAGCCCAATCAGATTTATTCGAGTGTATTTTTGATTTTTGGGGGTTAAAAAGGCCGAATTTGAGAAAACTCAAAACATGAAAGTTGTAGATCTTGATGAGATCTACAAGTTTCATATTGACCAATACTGTAGATGAGATCAAACAAAGATCCGAAATATTTTTGAGGGTATTTTTAAGTCTAAAAATACCACCGATATTTGTTTTGCCATTTTTTTGTGGTTTTTAATTTTTTTAAGATTCTGTTAATAACAGGACACTAACTGGGTTTTATTGACAAAACTTTAAGCAATGGGGTTAATAATGGAACATTAAGATGATGAAACTGAGTTTCATTAGTCCCCAACCACATTGCCACCGCCTCCCACCCCACCCGCTCCGCCTCTTGTACCACTAGACCTCCCTCCCGCCATCCTCGCACCCCCAGAACCCCTTCTTGCACCTCCTGCGATGCTCTCCCCAGTCCCCGCGCCGACACACCTCCCAGGCCAGCATTCTCAATGACGCAGTCCCCCGGACCAACATCCCCTTCCGCCACCCACACACCCCCGGCATACCTTTACACCCCCGCTCCACAGGAGCAACCTCCATCCTGGCCTCTTATTGGCCCCTCTCCGACAGGTCTGCATCGCCTCCCGAACCCCTTCTCACCCCCTCTCCCCATCGCTCGCACCATCCCCCTCCCCCTACCCTTCGGCCCTCTCCCATGCCTTCCACCACCCGTCAGTCCTCCAACCAACGCCGCCTCGTTTCCCCTTAGTGCCAGCGTGACACCAATATCTCCCCGTCGTGGGGCGTTATCCAGCAAGCTGTACCGATTCAAGCGCCATCACCACCCTTGGGATACCATAGGTCGTCGTCCGTCGGCAGCGATTACGCACCGCCGCCGCATACTCCCATCATGCGGCCGCCTCCAACTTAAGAAGAACTGAACCCTAACAAAAATTGAGGGTACTTACTCAATCACGTCCCTTGACAATAGGAGTAAAGGGATATTTTGGGGATATTTCAAGAGGACCCCTCCTCCAATGCTATTTTACCCAACGGACCAAGTAGAAAAGTTAACTTATGAGTTTTTAAGTGAAGGGGTAGAATATTTGCAGCCATAGCCCTCACTAGAGAAAAATTATAAACGTAATATGGAAAAGGAGCAAAATTGGGAGATCCAATCAATCAATCAATCTATATGGAATTCTCCACCGATAGACCGAAGATCAAGCAATTCGTCGGGAGATGAATTTTTCAAGCAGAGGAGAACTGATGCAGCGTGAATCGGATAAATATGGCTTTATTTATTTATTATTTATTTTTCATCGTTAATTAGAGTCTAATTATTAATCGAGTCGTTGCAATTATTTAAATAAAAGAGATCGCATGTGATCTCAAATTAGTTATTCGGTTTTAAATTTGAATTTTGAATTTAATTAGTTAGAGTCAAATTTGGATGAGGAAGATTTGAATTTTGATTCAAATCAAATAGAGCCAATTTGAATTTTATTTCTATCTTTGTAATTCCTCCCCTCCTATATAAAGGGGATGGTAGTCTATCGTAAGAGACATGTCATATTACAATTAAAAATGAGGTTTTATCTCCCTCTCTCGTCTCTCTCCTTCCCCACGCGATCCCCGCGATTCTCTTCTCCAAAAATCCCTCGTTGTCCGACAAGTTTTCTCCTCTCAATCTCTCCAATTTCTTCTCCACCAAAAATCCACAAACAAATTAATTTTTCATCGGAGTGCAAAAACCCGATTTGCATCAGAAATGAAATGACAACTTAGAACTTATATATGATCAAAATACTTTCAACTTAGAAAGATATTCAATTTTAGAAATAAAAGAAGACGCCCCCCCCACACACAAACACAAATCTCTCTAACATGTATGTCTAATAGATCCGATATATAGCTTGTTATCGTAATATATATACTATACAAGACATAAACAAATCAATTAACACCAAGAAACCGCGTAGCATTCACAAGCACAATCTATATCCAACTTGATAGTATGCAAATACTTACAATCGTAAGATTTGGAAGGTTGCTAACAACCTAGCACTCGTGCAACCACACAT
The DNA here is from genome assembly GCA_037367405.1 of Ottelia alismoides. Lineage (NCBI taxonomy): Eukaryota > Viridiplantae > Streptophyta > Magnoliopsida > Alismatales > Hydrocharitaceae > Ottelia > Ottelia alismoides. The sequence goes on along the minus strand of JAZKJV010005358.1, from coordinate 18,694 downwards.
ACTCCTTGTAGTAGCGAAGCCGCAAGAAAGCAAAGCCTTAAATTTCAGATTTCAATTTCGTTTCGCCAAAAATTCGGAAAGAGATATTTCAAAGAGTTTTGGTGATATAGTTCGAAATCTTATAAATGACTTTGAACTGATCTTTTCCAAAAACTAAGGTATTTAGTATTTCTAAGTAATTAAATAAAATAAAAATGCTCACTTATTTGTAAAATAGAATTGTAAATATAAGTTTTAAGGTATGACTATAGTCATAATCATCACACATGTTGATATGCAGATCAATGTGTTGCCTAAAATCAGAACTGTATGCTAAACTAAAAGTAAAAGCCATGATAATCATCTCGTCAGTAAGAATGAGCCGACACATGTAATAGCTACTAATCAAAACATATCTATCAAGATAAAGAAAGAACAAAAAATAGAGCTCTTTAGTTAAAACATGAATTTAACTCTTAAATCTTGTGTTTAACTGATTTGATATTGATTTAGATCTAATATTTAGAAACTAAATAAAGAAACTTCTCCATACAATGTAAACTACTCTAACAACTCAACATATCAACGAATAAATAAGTGAAAATTCATTAATATATGCAAATTTCGAAGAAAGCGGAGGGTATATTCCCTTATTTTTGTTGTTTTACCGAAACAACATGCAACTTCAATGAAATTTCATTGATATTTCGCTGATATTTCGTTGAAATCATGGAAAAAGAAATAAGACAGTGTTTCGACTTCGGTGATCTAGAGTAATGAAAATTTTGGAGAAATTCGGTGGAATTTCGTTGAAATTTGAAGCCATGTTTTGCCATCAACTTGTTCCTTCTTATGAAGGTAGAAAATCTCTATTTCTCATTTGGTCTATATCGCTCTCTTTTTTGGGTCTTATTGATGCTTTATTTTGTTACGAAAAGGGAGGGAGAAGTCGGTGCCAAATGCAACAACAACAAAGCCTTTTCCCACAATTAAGTAGGGTCGGATACATGGATTTTTTGCCACCATTCAGATCTATTTTGGGTCATTCTCGAGCTTAAATCCAAATAACTAAGATTCCTTCGGATAGTCTAGTTCCAAACAAAGCATGGGGGAAAATTTAAAGGTTTAAAGGGAGAATAGTGTTCACATGGTTTAGTGAGGCGTAAAAATGTGTGGGATGTAGGGAGAAGGAATAAAGAAGGGGGAAACTACAATTTCTAGAATACTCAAAACTTAATTTTAATCATTTCATAAGCCTTTTTGTAAGAGAAGTATGATTACAATACAAATAAATAAAATAATGTAAAATCCTGACGAACACAAACTTGACTCCTAAAAAGATTTATAATATACGTAACTAAATTATTTATACTGTATTCTTTAGATACCCCATTTGTTCTCAATTTCAATAACATAAAGTAAAATTCTGAGGATTATAATCGGACGAAAAACTCTAATTTTGATGTAATTGTTTTTTTTGCTTGCATTAACTCTTCTTTACTTAAATAATCATTTTTTGAGTTGTCTTTAAATTGATGCAATTTTTGCAATTTGGACGCATGAATACATTGAATAGTCGTGAGGGCTCCTTGAGGAGTCTAGTTGTAGTTCGTGAAAATTTTGAATTTTCTTGCAATTTTTAGAAGTGGAGTATGTTATCAGCGAGTTTTCAAACTTCATTGTCCTAATTTCTAGTTGTGAAAGTTTGGGAATTGCTCAGAGATTCTCCCACCAATGAAGTAATGATTGCTTTTTTGTATTTTTAATACCATTTTTGCAAATCCGATAAGCACAAATGTACTCATATCAATTCTATCCAACTTTATATCCCCTTTAAGTAAAAAGGGAGGATGAGGGGGGCAAACATGTAATCTACCCACTTTAAATCTTCGAGCAACTTCAGGTTAATCATGAAGAACATAATTGGGGTTGAAGCTTGTGGTGATGATCGCTAACTCGAGTAGCACATGGTTGACGGCATTGCAAGAGTAGTGCACAGAGGAGCTAGGGGCATAACTGAGGCAAATGGGGTGGAGCTCCTGTTGTAGATGCATGCTCGCTTAGTGGATGCATTGATGGTTTTGATCTCTAGTAGTAAAATGGTGGTTGATGCAGCAATCGTGACACTGACACATGATGAAAAATGTGAGTGGAGGGTGATGCAAGCCATGTCAAGGGAGAGGGGATGGGATGGGGTGGCATGGAGGTGGGAAGAACATAAAGGAGAGGGAGGCTGGTGACTTGTGAAGTGGGCCTAGTGACCTTATTGATCGAATGTGGGAGAACTTGAGTCTTCGACGGATTGGCATCGCGATGTGCAAGAAGTGAAGGGAGGGGCGATGGTGTCAAGGAAGGTGGTGGAGTTGGTTGTTATTGCTTGGGTGGTGGAGTGGGGTTGGGATGTGGTTGGAACAATAAGGAAGATGTTGTGGTTGATGGGGATAGACACGAGAAGTGGCTTCGATCCCATGCAGATGGTAAGAGTAGTTGGATGCTGCTCTGTCTTTATATAGGTGTTGGGGGATTCAAAGGTGGTGATGGAAATGCAATATGGACCATGGTCGTGGATGTATCTGATTCGGATGTTGTTGATGTCCCATCAGATGCTAGGAATTTTCATCACTGAAGATTGTCTTCCTCGGTATATGAATCCAACCACGTATATACATCCAAACACAACTTCGAGTGATTGTTTAATTTTCATCAACGCATAAAAATTATGGTCTAAACGGCTTGCTTTAATCTTCTTGGCAAAATTAAATGGATTGTGGAATCGTAGATTTATTCAAACTTCATGCTATGATACCAAGTAATGCTGAACAAAAAGAACATGAGAAAAAAATAGAGGAAACATCACTATAACACATGATTTTAATTTTTTTTGAAAGTCAGACACATGAAAGGGGAAGAACTAGAGGGGGAGATGGAGAAACACTATTTTGTAGTACTCACATCTGGATGTTAATTAATGCATAAGCCTCCTTATATAGATACTCTAACTCGACCATACCATAAAAGGACTTCAAATTAACTAGAGATCTAATTTGGTCTCAACTTATTTAACATATTGATAGTTCTAAGGACTCAAATGGGATGGAAACCAGTTTTTGACCTAATTCCTATCTTTGTACGCAATCCTTGCTATAGCTTATTCATGATTTGTGGGGAGAGGGGGAACTTATGAAAGTTTTACTTGAGAAGTAGAAGGTGGAGATGAGGTTGAGAGAAGAGAATGTTGTCAATTGAGACATATTCTAGCATGTATGTAGGTGAGTTCTCATTCGCCTGGCAGTCTTTTTTCAAACTAAGCCTCTCCAAAGATTAGAAAGACACATTGCTCGAGGGTATAGTTACCAATTGAGGAGACATCATCCTTACGAGGTTTGTCGCACTAAGAGATCCCTTTCATTATATGATATTTGTAATTTAAGAAGGATGCCATTTATGGTTAATAGTTTGAACTCATGAGATATTTGGCCAACGATCAGTTTATGAGATTGCAATACGAATGAATCGTTAAAGGCGTGTTTGGATGAATGGGTAAACTGGTAGAAGGGTAACTCTTTTTTGGAGGGGTAAGATGGTGGGTAAGTTGTTTGTTTGTTTTGTTGTTTGGATGCTGTGGTAGTTATTGGGAAGGGCAGATATGACGTGATTTTTATTGGAGTTGGGAAGAATGATTGGTTGTTGATTATTTTTAATTTATATGATTATATGTGATACTATATTATTTTTTTGCTTAATAGAAGAGGGAGAAATATGACGTTAAAAGAGATTTGATTGAAAGAAGAGAAGGGGTATTAACGGGGATTTGATTTAAAGAAAGAGACAGAGAGTTAGTGGGGACCACTAATGGGGTAAAGGATTTGAGGGGGTTAACTAGGTGGGTAACCTGGTGGACAGATGGTAGGTAACCCACCAAGTGAATGCAGCTTAATAATTTATTCACCAAGTTAATGCAAGGGAATTTATCCAGAAGTCTATCTTTTTGACATGGCCTCTTGTTATCTACCATTATATGGGAAGATGCTTCCTTATGGTTTCATAGAGTCTATACTCATCATTCTTTTATGACTTAACATGAATACTTCCTTTTTTGGTTGATTGGGGCTTGCCAAATCAGAACTCTTGGGAAGTATACCTGGTGGAGTAGGAAACTATGACGCTCCAGGAGGATGAGGGGTTAGGTATCTTGTGCCTGGAGACCTTAAGTACGGTTCTCTTGATGAAATGGTGGTCATGATTTGGGGTGATAGTGATGACCTCTTATGCAGATTGATCTGTGGGATTTATGGTGTACATGCTACGACATCATTGGAACCTCGTTGGCATCACCAGGCTTTTGCTGTCTAGGGGGGTTTCTTCATTCTACCAGAACTCCCTACACATCTCTGTCCAGCAGTGGGTGAGGACAACTCCTTTTCTTTATGGAAGGATGATTGAACTGATGAAACAACCCTTGTCAGAGAGGTTCCCATGCTTTAGCCACTGATAATGACATGCTCAACTCTAACGCGTGGATGGACAACTCGTGTCTTCCGACCTTCCGCTCAGACTTTTCAGATAAGAGGATGTGTGAATTAATGGAGATGATGGATTCCCTTAGCAGTCAGGATGGTCCTACTGAGGGGCAAGACAATGGAGATGGCAGGATGGTGAGTTTTCGGTGAGGCATGCATATGGGCATTTGATCAGGCATCCGACACAATAACACCACTATGATTAGTGATTGCATCCTCATTTTGGACATGCACATTCAACAACGGGTAAGGTATTTTGCAGCACACAAGGCTGCTTACTAAGGAGCATTGGATGAAGATTTGATCAGGTAACGATGATGTGTTCTCCCTATGTGGGTTGGAGACTGAGATGGTGGATCATCTCTTTTGTGCTTGCATCAAATCGAATGCTATTTCGGAGGAAGCGAGTTTACCATGGATGATCTTTAATAGCTTTAAACTTGGGATACCTTGCATTTCGCTCGCCTATGTCCTGCCTCTACTTTTCTAAAGCAGTTGTTATCCTCTTGGGCAATTTGGCTCACTCGGAACGGCATTATTTTTAGGAGCAATCATTTTATGTGAAAAATGTATTGCATCACGTCAGGACTCTCCATGAGTTGCGGATTTGATGGCTTCTATTTCTTTTTAATATAATTTTGAGGCGGGCACCTATGCCTCAAAAATATATTTTTCAGTTTATTATTTTCCTGCTCCCTTTGATTTTTCTCTATGAATTTCTTGGAAATAGAAAATGTGAATTATAAATTAACTAATGTATAGAAAATAATATATTCAACAACTGCCAAACCTGCTTCCATTTAAAGTGGGTTGGTTATACATAATCTGTGTCCAAGAGATCTGGTTTGGACTTTGGTTTGTAACTGTAAAAATTTATTGATATATGAAAAGCGGTTAATTTTCAATTTAGAAATTTAAAGATTGTGTTATGAGTTTCCAATGAAGAGCAGGGATTCAAAAAGAGAAGGTTAGACCATGTATATAAGAATTTTTTGAAAGGAGACCATGGGTGCAAGATTGCAGCTACGATATCTATATAGCTTATTGTAATGGTGTGCCATTTTGTCCATCAAGAATTAACTCTTTGATACAAGGACACATTTGATTCATTTCTATCACTCAATTATATTTTAACTAAATTCTTGTGGTCTCTGATTTTGTCTTTTATGCAAAATTTCAGTGGGGTACAATGTGGATCATGATGCGGAGGGAAAAAAGGGACAGAAGACACTTTAAAAGAATGCGGTTCCCTCCATTCGATGATGAAGAACCTCCTCTAGATTATGCAGACAATTTACTGGATGTTGATCCACTCGAGCCTATACAATTTGGAGTTGGAGGAAGAAGATGACTCTGCTGTATATACATGGTTTTATGATCACAACCGCTTGTGAAAACAAAACTAATAAATGGCCCAAGCTACAGAAAGTGGCATCTTTCACTTCCTATCATGGCAACACTACATCGGCTTGCAGGACAACTGTTGTCCGATTTGATTGATCGAAACTATTTCTACTTATTTGACATGGAGTCATTCTTCACCGCAAAGGCATTAAATATGTGCATACCAGGTATTTATTACATCATATTTTTACACCATATTTTTTCTTATCTGTACTTGCATTCTAAGAATCCCTGTAGCCGACCTACTTATTGTGGGACAAGGCTTTGTTGTTGTTGTGTACTTGTTTTCTAAACAAGTAAAATAATGGCATGCATCAAAATTTAAAAAAATATAGAGCTGACTGCATTTGAGAGTGATCCTGCTACAAAATTAAAGTGAAGTTTGTTCTTCTATTACTCCTTGAACTTGTTTGTAGTGATGGTTCTTTATTTTGTTATTATATCACAATCTTGAGACCACTGCTTTTCTCTTTATGCAGGGGGGCCAAAATTTGAACCTTTGTATCGTGACATGGAGAAGGGTGATGAGGACTGGAAACGAGTTTAATGACATCAACAAGCTCATTATCCGATCACCTCTTAGAACAGAATATAGAATCGCATTTCCTCATCTTTACAATAACAGGCCTAGGAAAGTCAAGCTTGGTATATACCACACTCCAATTATCATGTATATCAAGACCGAGGATCCAGATTTACCAGCATTTTACTACGATCCTCTAATAAATCCAATCACTTCCAAGGATCGAAGAGAGAGGAAAGTCCATGAAGAAGACGATGACGAGTTTTCCTTCCGGAGGGTGTAGAGCCGCTACTGCAAGAGACCAACCTCTACACTGATGCAACAGCTGCAGGAATATCATTACTTTTTGCCCCTCGACCATTTAACATGAGGTCTGGACGCATGCGTCGAGCTGAAGACATACCGCTTGTTTCTGAGTGGTACAAGGAGCACTGGTATGTTTTTCTTTTCTTCTGTAGAAGTATTTTGTTTCTCCTCATCTCATCCATATCCTGCCCTGTCCCCGTGTAAAGGTGATTAGTCACGCCATGCCAAAATGCAGGGAAATCCTATAATTAACTCTTGAAATACGGTTCACAATGACTGATATAATTTTTGTGCATGCGTTCTTGGGGGTATCCTATAAGTTATTCGTAGAACTTCTGGTTCGCAATAGTTGGCATAAAATTTTGTGTATCTATGGGTTTGGGGTGGTGACGGTTACTGTTTTTTCTTAATTACTATTTTTATGAAGATGATTTTCTCTTGGTTACTCATGCACGACTAGTCGAGATTCCCTTAGTAGACTGAACATATGTTCAGGCACTTGATTGTATGTCATATGGTAATGGTTTTCTTTTTTGTTTTCCTGGCAGTCCGCCATCATATCCAGTGAAGGTTCGTGTTAGCTATCAAAAACTGTTGAAGTGTTTCGTGTTGAATGAGCTTCACCACAGACCTCCAAAGGCACAAAAGAAAAAACATCTATTCCGTTCACTACAGGCAACTAAGTTTTTCCAAAGTACAGAGTTGGACTGGGCAGAGGCAGGTCTTCAAGTTTGCAAACAGGGCTACAACATGTTGAATCTTCTGATTCACAGGAAGAACCTCATTACCTTCATCTTGATTACAATTTTAACTTAAAGCCTGTAAAAACATTGACTACAAAGGAGCGAAAGAAATCGCGTTTGGAAATGCTTTCCATTTATGTCGTGAGATTCTCCGTCTTACCAAACTTGTGGTAGATGCCAACATACAATTCCGTTTGGGGAATGTGGATGCTTTCCAGCTAGCAGATGGGCTTCAATATACATTTTCCCACGTCGGTCAGCTTACAGGTATGTACCGCTACAAATATCGTCTCATGAGGCAGATTAGGATGTGTAAAGATTTGAAGCACTTGATCTATTACCGCTTCAATACCGGACCTGTTGGAAAGGGACCTGGCTGTGGCTTTTGGGCTCCAATGTGGAGAGTTTGGCTGTTCTTCCTACGTGGCATTGTTCCCTTACTTGAAAGGTGGTTGGGAAATCTATTAGCTCGCCAGTTTGAAGGGCGCCATTCGAAAGGAGTCGCAAAGACTGTCACAAAGCAGCGGGTGGAAAGTCACTTTGATTTGGAGCTTCGAGCTGCTGTGATGCATGATGTACTGGATGCAATGCCAGGTAAATGATTTCTTCAGATTTCTGTATACGGTCAGATTATATACTTTAATTGTCCTGCGGAATACATATCAAATGTTGTTTTGCAGAGGGGATAAAGCAGAACAAAGCTAGGACTATATTGCAACATCTTAGCGAAGCTTGGCGTTGTTGGAAAGCAAACATCCCATGGAAGGTTTGAAATATCACTTTGTCTATATTATCTACTCTGTGATTGGATTTTTTACATTATTTGGGCCACATATTATGTCTTTGGTCATTGTAGGTTCCTGGTTTGCCGGTACCTATAGAAAACATGATCCTGCGGTATGTAAAGTCAAAAGCTGATTGGTGGACCAATGTTGCGCACTACAACCGTGAACGTATAAGACGAGGTGCAACTGTTGACAAGACTGTTTGTCGGAAGAACCTTGGAAGATTGACCAGATTGTGGTTGAAAGCTGAGCAGGTGGGTGTTATATAATAAATTAATAACCAATAGGGTTAAATATTGTTATAGTAGATTTGCTTTCATATCCTTTTGAATTCAGCTGGTATCTTGGCATATAACCAAACTGATGTTTGTTGTATTTTTTCTGATATGACTGAACGTTATTTTTACACATGTACTCCTTTATGTTATACAATTACACTTTACCCCCATATATCAAAAGTCTCTCGCAAACCCTCATAATCTTGTACCTTTTCCACATTCATCCATCTTTTTAGTTTGTTCTATAAATTTGATCGAATTTTGAGGTCATCTGCTGATCGTTATTCAGAAAATTATCAAGATTTTGGTGGTTGAACTCGTAACTACACCCGACCACCAACCAACCAACTTTTTTCTTTTCTGAAAAGCTGCCAACCTATAATCTTGTTCCATTTTCCACCATCTCTCTGCTTTTAATCTGCAGATGTAAAACTGACCAATTTTTGAGCTCATCTAATTTAGATCCGTATTAAGATTCAGTGGTGGAACTCCTCACCCATTACCAATTACCATCCAGTTTCTTTTTTTTAATTTTATCAAAAGCCACCAACTAAGTTCCTCTTTCCACCTGCAACTACCCTATCCAATTTAGATCCCTATTAAGATTCAGTGGTGGAACTCCTCACCCGTTACCAATTACCATCCAGTTTCTTTTTTTTAATTTTATCAAAAGCCACCAACTAAGTTCCTCTTTCCACCTGCAACTACCCTACTGCCTACCCCCGTCAGTCGTCTTTTCCATCTTACCTCCACTTCCCAATAATTCAACTCCTTTGAGATTGAAGTTTACACGCAGAAGCATGTTTCGAAATATGTTAGGCCTGCAGATCACAGTTACATCAAATATCATACACATTATATAATCCAATAAAAAAAGATAGCCAATAGAAAATCCAGTCTCTGGATCGAGCGAAGCAAGGAGTTCGACTATAACTATAGGAAAAGGGATGAAAAAATTATCCTTTGAAGATTATGGCATTTTTCTATGGAAATTCAGACGTTTGAACATGATCAGTCAACTGGTCATGGGTACTGAAGGGAATTCAACTAGAAAACAGGTAAGCCGGCTGAAATGGTCTAGAATCTTGTGTAGGAGATGGAGATTTCTGATAGGCAAATGTTTGAGATTAAAAGTACAAATCTGTCATAAATTAAAATACTTAGAACTCGTTGTTTTCATCTTATTTTTTGTCTTCTCCATATTTAGCCTTTTCCATCGATTGTTTATGTATCTTCTTCGTGATGTTCTTTTGATAACTTACATGTCCATGCAACTTGATTTTGTAGCTAGCATGCATTATCGTCCTGTTGCATTGTTTTGTCAATGCATCCTTTGTTTGCTTCACATTTGTAAAATTCAAGCTAGTACAAAATAAAGTCTATTGACATCATTAAAACTATCCTGTGCATGTTCTAACATCATTCACGTGTAATCTTGAGTGACCTGAATCCAATTCCTGTTCATGTACACAGTTTTCATTGTTGATTCAGTTATCAACACTCCTTCCGTGACCAAGCAAATTTCCCACGCTTCCATGAGCGAGATCGTCATTGGTTCAAATCTTTACAATCTTTGAACCTTTACTATCTGGAACCTGCCGCCAACATATAACTGACGTTGTCGATGATAAAACGATCGCATTCGACAACTACAACAAAGTAAGAAGATGCCATTTATTCGGACACAATGTTACTATTATATGAGGCTTAATTTACTAGAAGGCATGTGACCCTAACAGTTAAAACAGTTTTTCATTGAGGAAGGCAACAACTTTAAATGGTCCCTGAAAACTTAAGGGGGCGAGACACTGACGTAAATTTGGGAATCATGTGTATGGGAAAGCTGTGAGCGAAGGAAGTGAGGTTTGTGGAGGAAACAAGAGATGAGTTGTTGAGGCAGTGGATGTGAAACCTGGTGAAGAAGAAAGAGATGTGCTGGAGGAATTGGGTGAAATGTGGTCAATGCCTGAAACCTCATCATCGGCACCAAATTTCGTTTGTGGCTGATTTTCATTTGCTGCAGAATGTCACCAAAGTTTCTTTGGCTGTGGGTAAGAATGTGTGTGTGGCTGTGATAAAAAACGAACGTGTGAGAGGAGACTTAAGATACATGGGTTGTAAATGACCTGAAGATTAGGACAAAACACTCACTTCTTTAATAGTTCCTGTAATGGATGATAACTCTCGCTGCATGCATGGGTGCCAAACTTGCAAAGTTTGGCTGACTGGTTGTGTGTGTGTGTGTGGAGGGGGGGTCGGATCTGAATAGGCCTAGTCGGTCAACCAGATCGACTCTAAATCGTCTACACAATTAGTCGACCAACTTTTTTTTAATAGGAACTTATTATTCTTGTTTCTAAAAGTAAAATAGTAGTAATATGCTTAAGTGTTCAGTTGGAATTCAATTGTTATTTTTATTTCATTATGTCAGTACTGAGAATGTCCAAATATACGTAAATATATGATTATGTGTATTAAAAATCATTTAAAACGATGAAAGAATTCAATGGGATACTTTACTCATGAGGTCTAGGGATCCTTATATAGGTCACAACCATAGAGAGCTCAGTCATAATCATGAAAATACACAACTACCCCTAGAGGTGTTACTGTGAAAATAAGAAAACATAAATACATCCACAACACTCCCCCTCAAGTTGGAGCATATCTATCGATCATGCCCAACTTGGAAGTTATCCACGATAAACGCGTCTTAGGTAAAGCCTTCGCGAATACATCTGCAAGCTGGTCGTGATGTGTGGCATAGTAATCTTGCCTCCTTGTATATCACAAACAAAATAGCAGTCAATCTCTGTATGCTTAGTCAGCTCATGAAACACATGATTCGTGGCAATATATGTAGTTGATTTGTTGTCGCAATATAAATGAATAAGTGTAGTGGCAACAATACCAAGTTCCTGCAGGAAGGTCAGTAGCCAAGTGATCTCACAGGTAGCCTGGGCCATCGCCCTGTATTCTGCCTCTGCATTGAATCTGGAAACTACAGTATGCTTCTTGCTCCTCCAAGTAACAAGATTTCCTCCAACCATTATAGCATATCATGTAGTGGAACGACGATCCTCGGGTAAAATCTCATAATCAACATAAGCAGTGACATCATTGTAGCCATTCGTCCCATAGAAGAAGCCATATACTGGTGATTCCTTCAAGTAGCACGTGATCTGAAAAACATCCTGCCGGTGACTGTAATGTGGTTGCTCCATGTGTTGGCTGGCCCTGCTCACAACATAAGATATATCCGACCTAGTGACAGTAAGGGAAAGGAGTTTGTCTACCAGGCTTCTGTACATGTCGTATCTTCAAAAACAGGATCAGTGGAAGTATAACGTTTCCTCGGGTATGCAGGAATACCAGAGGGCTTGCATCCAAGTAATCCAGCTTCCGTCAGGATGTCCATGCAATACTTCATCTATGAGCATAGAAGTCCATATCGTGATATATCGACGATATATCATCGATATATCGGTATCGAGAAGCAGTGGATATAGATCTCAGGGTGCATATCTATTTACCAGGATATCGGCGATATATGACCGATATATGGACGATATATCGTCATATCGCTAAAAAATATCCGTATTCAGTACAAAATTCTCGGTTTATCGATCGATATCGTCTAAATTTCTTCGATATCTATATATTGATGAATAATACCCTTGTAAGCTTGATTTCACTACTTATTTTGCTACTCCTAGTATTAAAACACATCATGCTTTATATATTTTGTTTGGATCGGGGGCGTTGCCCCCCACCACTGCAGGGGGGGACAACCTGGGTCCCCTCTAGCCCCCCAGGCTCGCTAACCGGGCAACGAAACCCCGTATGGTAGGGTATAGTGCGACAGGGGGTGCATACAATGGTTCTTCACCTTGGGGTGTTCAATCTATTTTAATTATCTTATTTCCCTTCAAAAATTTTTTATTATGAATTATGCCTCTTTTATAAAAATGCTATTATGCTCTTTATTTGTTTGGTTCCAAAAAAAAGCTCAACCATTTTGTTTATACATAATATGTGATGCAATATAAGTCTTGGATGAACTCCATTTCCAATATCTATAAGTCAACAATCAACATTAACAATGATATGCTTAATACGACATATATCTGCAGTATAAGGGTCATAGCTAATAAATATGTGTGATATAAGTGTATATTTGTAAGTTATTTAATGTTATAAGAACTTGGATGGACTACATTTTCAATATCCACAAGTTAGCAATCAACAATATATTTGTGATCGATATATGCAATATAAGGGTCATAGATGGTCGATATTTGTGATCTAACAATATATTTGTAAGTTATTTAGTGTTCTAAGAACTTGGACAAGTTTCATTTCCAGTATCTATAGGTCAACAATTAATAATACCAATGATATGTTCGATATGATCGATATGTGCGATATAAGGGTCATAACTGATCGATATATGTGATCTAAGAGTATATTTGTAAGTTATTTAGTGCTCTAAGAACTTGGATGAACTCCATTTTCAATATCTATAACTCATGAACCAACATTAACATCGATATATTTGAAATGACCTCTATGTGCATTATATGGGGTAATAAATGACCGATATGTGTGATATAAGTGTGTATTTGTAGGTTATTTGTTGTTTTACTATCTTGGATGATCTTAATTTCTGAGAAATGGCAAAAAATACCATTTTAAGCCATTTCCGACATTTCCACTGATATCGTCGAGTCATGGAATGGCCATATCGATATCATATCGTTTCGATATCGTGTCGACATGATATTTTGATGATATATTGATGATATATCAACAAAATATCGCCGTATCGACAAACTTTTGTGACGGAAAGGCCTGAAAAGGAGGCCATATCGATATCGATATCGGTCTCATCTCGATATCGATATATCACGATTTCCTTCCATAATCGATATATCGGCGATGTATCCTGATATATCCTTTTCCAAGCAGGCCGTATCAATATCGATATCGATACGACCTTCTATGTCTATGAGAGATGAAGTCTCTCTGTATTGCGCAATACTTCTATATCCAAAAAGTAGCGAAGTTGACCAAAGTTGATGCAGATGAGAAATTCATAGCGGCGAAAAATTAATTTTGTGGTGGCAATTTTGGTGGAGAAGAAATTGGAGGGAGGGAGAAGAGAAGGCGTGCCGATTGCGCGAAATTCGAAGAAGAATCACGGAGATCACGTGGGGAAGAAGCGAGACGAGAGAGAAATAAAATCTCAATTTTAATTCAACTTGAACTGTCTCAAACAATTCCCTACCATCCCCTTTATATAGGAGGGGTGGGATTACAAAAATAGAAATAACATTCAAATTCAAATTGACTCTAATTGATCTGAATCAAAATTCGAATCTACCTTATCCTAATTGACTCTAACTAATTAAATTCAAATTCAAATTGAAAACCGACTAACTAATTTGAGATCACATGCGATCTCTTTTATTTAAATAAAATTACAACGACTCGGTTAAATGTAAATAAAATAAGACTATAATTAACAGATAAAAATCAAGCCCTATTTGTTAATTTCGTCCTGCAGTTCTCCTCCGCTTGAAAAATTTGTCTCCCGACGAATTGTTTGATCTACAGGCTTGAAGCTTGATAACTTTAATTCAATGTTCAATAAAAAAAAACTTTATTTCAGTGTTCTCGATCCGGCCACGGAAGAACCGATGTGGAGCAAACAACGGAATCCAGGCGTGCGCGGTGCGATGATTGGAGCCGTTAACTTCGTGATGGAATAGCGTGTGTGGCGCAAATGCGGGTGCCCGCCCGGGTTTCGTCCCCTTGACGTGGTGCTTAAAAAACTGATGAGGCATCTTTATACCCGACGTCTCGGTTATTGGAGATCCCATAGCAAAGTAATAGTACAAATTTAATAGAGGAGGAGATGTAGGTAATGCATTTAAGCCATAGGGCCTTTAAATAGGTGAAACCCATAGTCCTAATCCTAACTGGGTAAGGGGGCCACCCAGATTTCTTTCTTTCAGCACTCCCTTTTAAATATTTCATGCACCAGGGGGTGTAACGTAATTTTCGTACCCCTTCACTCAAGGTATCTCCTCTTAAACACCCCTCGTTTTTAACATCTATATAAAAAGTTTTAGGGGATTGAATATCTATGCAATTTCTCCAAATTTATTTCCAATCCCCACGTGGATTGATCTCTTCCCATCGAGAGGGGATCCCAACCCTTACTAGGGTTTCATCTCCTCCAGAGCTTCAACAACACCGTGTTTGGTGTTGAAGGCGGGGTCGTGCCAGGAGCGCGCATGGCAGCGGGTATCGATGGGGCGGGATGGAGGCAATGGGAGGAGGGGAGGAAGCAGTGGCAGCGGCTGCGACACGGGGTGTGGGGTTGGCGGTAGAAGCCGATAATGACAGGGGGGCTGGGGGGGGGGGGGGTTCGCTGGGAGGGGTGCAGTGGTGTGAGTTTTGGGGCATGCGCCAATGGAAGGAAGGAGAAAGGTCGATGGGGCTGGGGGGGTTCGCCACAGGTGCATATGCGGCAGGTGGGGGTGGTGGCGATAGTGGGGCAGGGGCTGGGGGGTGCGTCGCAAGGGGTTCAGGGGCGGCGAGGGGGGCACTGTGGTTGGGGCAGGCACCACAGGAGGTGCGGGTGTGGCGACGGGAGGGAGTGCCGACAATGGTGGGGTAGGGAGGGTTGCTGGGGGTGCGTGTGCTGCGATAGGGGGACCCGGAGGTGCGGGTGCAGCTAGAGGAGGGCCTGGGGGTACGGGTGCAGCGAGAGGAGGGGCCCGGGGGTACGGGTGCAGCGATCATAGGGAGTGCATGAGGTGCGAGGGTAGTGGAGGGGGTCCGCGAGAGGGCCGCGAATTGGCCGTAGATCGATTCCTGCGGCTTTTGCAAGTCAGGATATACCTGGACAACTATTTTTTCCTTTTGCAATGGTCTGGATTGTTAGCAAATCGTCCTTGACATCCCTGAAACGGTCCGGACAACGAGCAGGTTGTCGTCGTCACAGTTTTTCCCATCTAAAATGATCTGGACAACGCACAGATCATCGTTGGCGGTAAAATTTTTTCGTCGTCAACTTGTACATAAAGATATCAATGATGTACCATGAATATATCCATTGTTGGACCTTGATGCTTGTCTGAAGGCGATCTTGAATTTTTGTTGACGTGAATGCACATGCGAGCCACGAGATAGGCGGCTTTGATCGAGCTTCATCTTCCAATATGCGACAGGACCGTCGAATCGTGAGAATGATTCAATATCCATGCTCTGATACCAATTGATGCAAATCGAGAAATTCGGAGAGGCGAAAAATTAATTTTGTGGTGGAGAAGAAATTGGAGGGAGGGAGAAGAGAAGGCGCGTCGGATGCGCAAGATTCGAAAAAGAATCGCAGAGATCGCGTGGGGAAGGAGAGAGACGAGAGAGAGAGATAAAATCTCAATTTTAATTCAACTTGAACTGTCTCAAACAATTGCCTATCGTCCCCTTTATATAAGAGGGGTGGTATTTCAAAAATAGAAATAACATTCAATTCAAATTGATTCCAATTGATTGAATCAAAATTCAAATCTATCTTATCCTAATTGACTCTAACTAATTAAATTCAAAATTCAAATTAAAAATCAACTAACTAATTTGAGGTCACATGCGATCTCTTTTATTTAAATAAAATTGCAACGACTCGATTAAACGTAAATAAAATTAAACTCTAATTAATGGATAAAAAGTCAAGCCCCTGTTTATTAATTTCGTGCTGCATCAGTTCTCGACGAATTGCTTGATCTTCGCGCCGTTGGAGAATTCGATGTTTGAAATTGTAGCTTCAACTTCCCCCAATCAGATCTTTTTCAATGTTACGTTTGTAGTTTTTTCCAATTGGAGGACGTCTCTGCAATTTTCGTACCCCTTCATTTAAAAAAAGTTTGTAAGAGGAGCTTTTGAATTTCCCGTTTGAATAAAAACTTTTGTAGGGGGGGCCTTTTCTGCAATTGCTCCAAATTATTTCCCAATTCCCACGGTGAGTGATTTCTTTCCATCGTGAGGAGATCTTAACCCTTACTAGGGTTTCGACTCTTCTAGAGACTCGGCGGTGCCATGTTTGGCGGTGAAGGCGACAGTCGCGCCAGAAGCTCGCGCGACAACAACAGGGCCTCGAGATCAGTTGGAGGCGGTGGTGACGGTCACTCGAGCCATGTACGTGGGGTCAATTTTCACACTTTCGAAGAGGGCAGCGAGGAGGGGCTAATGGGTGTACTCCTTCGGTGCGGCGACAGAGGGAAGAGACGGTGGATGGTAGGGAAGGGCTGTAGGGGAGGTGGTGGCGCGGGGTCAAGTTGGAGGGGGTGGCGTTGGATAAAGAGGGTGAGTGAGGCGGAGAGAGAGGGGGTTGGCTGGTGGCAGTGGGAGCCAAGGTTTGGGAAGCGGTGGGTGGTGGCGCGAGGGGTGGTGGCGCGAGGGGTGGGAAAAGTAGTTGGCGGTGGTGCTTGGCTGAGGGGGTCTGCAGGAGGCGTGGGGGTGGCGGGAGAGGCCGGTGGGGATGGGAAATGCGTTGGGGTTGCGCGGGCAGCGGAAAAGAGGGGTGGCGGCGAGGTGGTTTGGGGGGTGGGGGGAGGTTGCAGCAGGGCTGGGGGGGTGCCGAAGGTGTGGGGGTCACAGGAGGGGTTGAGAGGAGAAAATGGGGATGGGAGGAGAAAAACTTGTCGGAGAACGAGGGATCATGGAGAAGAGAAGGCACGCCGGTTGGCGAGATTCAAAGAAGAATCACAGAAATCACGTGGGGAAGGAGAGAGACGAGAGAGAGATAAAATGTCAATTTTGATTCAACTTGAACTGTCTCAAACAATTGCCTACTATCCCCTTTATATAGGAGGGACGGGATTACAAAAATAGAAATAACATTCAAATTCAAATTGACTCTAATTGATTTGAATCAAAATTCAAATCTACCTTATCCTAATTGACTCTAACTAATTAAATTCAAAATTCAAATTGAAAATCGACTAACTAATTTGAGATCACATGCGATCTCTTTTTATTTGAATAAAATTGCAACGACTCGATTAAACGCAAATAAAATTAGACTCTAATTAACGGATAAAAATCAAGTCCTATTTGTTAATTTCGTGCTGCATCAAAGTCCTTGCTGATGAAGACCTTCTGAAAGAAATCCTTGGTCTCTAGCACACCTTTATCGTCATCACTTATGGCAAACATATCATCAACGTAAACATCAAGTATGATAGTACCGGTTGGTCATCTTCTGACAAAAACAGAGTAGTCAGAGGTTGTTCTCTGGAAGTCAATAATGCTGATCTCGATATTAAGTCTGTCGAACCATGTCCTCGGGGCTTGCTTTAGATCGTAGTTTGCTTTGCGAAGTTGACATACACACTCCCCCTCAACTTCTTAACTAGGAGGCTGCATCATGTAAACATCCTCCTCGAGATTGCCATATAGGAAAGCATTCTTTACATCGAGCTGAAAGATATGACAACTCATGTTTGGTACCCCTGGAAGAATAGTCTGCATGGAAACCCATCCGTGCAACATGAGAAAATGTCTCGAAGTAGTCAACCCCATATGTCTACGTAAAATCTTCAACCACAAGCCTTGCTTTCAATCTGTCAATGGGCCCGTCAGGTTACTTCTTAGTTGTGAAGACCCATATGCAAGTCGCAACTCTATTCCCCTTAGGACACTGCGGAAAATCCCATGTCCCTCTAGAAGTGAGAGCATCTATTTTTTCATTCATTGCTTGTTGTCAACCATAATTCTGCAAGGCACTATGACAGTCTCTGCTCCGTGCCCCTCCCCCGACTTGGAGTGCAGTTCGTATGTTGCTGGGTGTGGTGAAGGCACGCCGGATAAGCGTTCCGGGAAGCGCTATCGTAGGCATCAGCGCGCTAAATCGGTCACAGCTCGAGCTCCCCCTTCCGATTTCCTGTCTAAAGTAGCTAAAGCGATAGGGGTGGTCTATCTGGAGAGGGGGGGGGGGGCTCATGACAGTAGCCAGTGACGCTTCTTTCTTGGTGTGTCTGGGGTCTGGGTGACCCGGCGAATCGGGCTGTGATGGGTTCTAGGCTCTTGATTGGGGTTGTGACATGGTTTTTTTGCAGGGAAACGAAGTTGGTTTTCCCTCTCTAGTGCA